>CM053567.1:182929874-183043456 GCA_028646485.1 Cryptoprocta ferox | reverse complement strand
TTTTTTTTTGTATTAAACTACTTATGTTTATATCTCCTGAGGCCATATAATTTAATACTTGGTGATTTCAGATAGATTTAATTGGTGGAAAACCTTACATACTATTGCTAATGTAACAGAAAGGCTTAGGGAAAGCCAAATTGAGTTTAGAAATTATCATGCCATGGTGTTTGGCAATACCTACTATACTAGTCTGAATTTTTTTCAGATTATTTTCCCCAAAATAAAAGACAAGTGATTTCTATGAAGCCAAAGTGATTTTGTGCCCCTGACCTAGAACAATCCCTGCCACATACCATTGGTACGATCAATTCTTTTTTAATGACTGGTTCGTTTAGTTAAAAGCTATTTTTACTATTGGGATGATCTTGGTTCTTCTGAAAGTGTCAGTTTGATTATGTAGTGACATGGCAACAATCCCCAGTTACATGTGTACAGCACTTTAAAATTAGCAATGTGTGGGTGCCTGGGTGGTTCAGTTGGTTAAGCCTCCAACTTAGATTCGGGTCATGATCTCACAGTCTGTGGGTTCGAGCCCTGCGTCGGGCTCTATGCTGACATGTCAGAGCCTGGAGCCTACTTCAGATTGTGTCTACCTCTCTCTCTGCCCCTCCCCTGCTCACCTTGTTCGCACTCTGTCTCTCTCTCTCAAAAATAAATAAACATTAAAAAAAGAAATCAGTTTAAAAAAATAAAATAAGCAATCTAATAATTTGCAATTCTCCAAGTGCTTTCACTCATTGGAAACTCACAGAAACTTCACGAAGCAAAGAGTATTCACATCTTCATTATGCAGTGAAAGAAACCAAGGCTCTTATAAAAGGAAGGACTAGACTCAACATCGGTCTGAATTTGAATCTGTGTTCTTTTGATTGGACCACAATTGGGGGTTAGAAGACACCATGACATCAGCCTCTAGAAGGTTAATGATGTATGTGGGATTAATAAACTCACTGTTCTGGATGGTGTCTTGTGGAGCGAGGAGTGACCACCACCTGAAAGAGGTGATACTCTAGCACAATGGTAAGAATTAGTAAAACTGGGGAATGGAGATGGGAAGGAAGAGATCTCCAGGCACAGAACTAGAAATTGCACTCATTCCTCCCTCATCCTCCTTCCCCCTGACCCCCGCTTGTTTCTCTTAACACTCACCTGATTTTACTGTTTTATACTCATCGCCCTCCTCCTCACCCACTACACTGCAAAGGGGCAGGGACTCTGTGTAATTATACACCTCTGTCTCCCCAACTCTTGGAAAGACTCTGGCACACTCTAGGCACTTAATGCATATCTGTGGGGGTAAATTAATGCTGAAGGAGCCACATGTGCAGAGTACATGACGCAGCAGTGGTCCTTTTGAAAAACTGTAAGCCCTTTCATCTCCCCAATAGGTTGACTGTATCAGATACTGATATTTGACTGCTCTTTATCTATTTACATGGAGATTTTATATAGTTCATCTTGACAGAACATGGAGAGGAAATCAGGAAGGGAATAACACTTAAAATTAGAAACAAAGGAAATTACCAAGTTAGGGAGAACTTGACATGTTGAAATATTGGATAGATTGACTGATGAATGGATAAAGAAGATGTGAGATATATATATATGGAATGGAATACTACTTAGTGATGAAAAAGAATGAAATCTTGCCATTTGCAACAATGTGGATGGAACTAGAGAGTACTATGCTAAGTGGAATAAGTCAGATAGAGAAAGGCAGATAAATGATTTCACTCAAATGTGGAATTTTAGAAACTCAACAAATGAACATATGTAAAGGAAGGAAAAATAATATAAAAATAGAGAGGGAGGCAAACCATAAGAGACTCTTAAATACACAGAACAAACTTAGGGTTGCTGGAGGGGAAGTGGGTGGGGGGATGGGTTAAATGGGTGATAGGCATTAAGGAGGGCACTTGTTGGGATGAGCACTGAGTGTCATGTGTAAGATATAAATTACTGGGTTCTATTCCTGAAGCCAAGAGTACACTCTATGTTAACTAACTTGAATGTAAATAAATTTTAAAAAATATATTGGATAGATCCTATGAAAAATTGGTTGCCATTGATGGGTTTTAAGTAGGGGATTGACATGACCAGAGAGATGTCTCTAATAATTTGTAGCAAAGGATGTAAAGGGAGAAAATAGAAGTCAGAAGATAACATGGAAGTCATTGCATCATTTGGCAAGAGACAGTAAGTGCCAAAACCACTGGTTGGTGAGGTTCTGGCTCAGCCCCACTTTGCTCACTTATTCCAGTCTCTCTCTCTGAATTCCTTCTATGTGCTGGGACCGATCTGGCCTCCTAAGTAGATACCAGTCCTCCTTTTTCACCATTTCCTCAACCATGAAATGACTCAAATATATTTGCTCACAGCTGAGACAGGTGGGATTTGCTTGAAAACTGGGGATTCATGAAATGGAAGGAAAAACACAAAAGCACCTCAGTCGAGTTTTCTGATCTGACCAAAGCCAGTTCACTCACCACAAGATCTCTGAGATCCCATCTCGTCACCCTTTTGAATTCTTAGGGCCTTTGTCCACCCTCTCCCTTAATAAATGTGCCTTGTATCATTTAAGACACTTTTAAGAGGAAAAAGAGGCACTATTTATAATGAGCATATCCCAGGACTTCCCCAGGCCAACTGGATATAAGTCGCCCTAGACACAACTAAAATCTCAATACACAGGCAGGTCATTGTATGTCTGTCCCTGCAGGTGAGTTTTGCAACTTTGCTTGGGATACTCCACCAGGATAGTACAGTGTGTAAAGTCTAAGTGTTTTTTTTAGTACAACTGGTTATATCTGTTTAACCATTTCCATGCTAAAATGATTCGTGCTTGTTCCTTCCAGCTTTCAGGTGTCTACTTGGTGTCTTCTAAATGTCATTAGAATCCTGTGGTAGACAGGGGTCTGGGTTAATAGATGCATTTATAGATAAGGAAACTGGGATCAGGGGTATTATATCTAAAAAACAATGATGTAGAGGAGACAAAACACCAACCATAGGGTCACAGAACAGATTTCTGAGCACTGGGCCATTAGCACTGTTTACAGCAGCACTTCTCAAAGTGTGAGTGACAGAGGCTTTAACCCAAAGCCGTGAGAGTACATTCTAGAAACTTTTATCACAATTTGGCAGGATTACTTTGTGTCTGTTGAAGCTAATAAGAAAAAATCAAGCTTGCATTTTATCAACTTTTCTTTTTTTACTATATTTTTTAGTAATTCATCTTTATTTTGCAAAAGCATCAGTCCATGAAAGATTGAAAACTTTAAATATAAATCCTTTACTATAGCTCATTTGAGAAATGTGGGGCTCCAGGAGACCAGGCAATTACTTAAACACGCTGGGTTTCAGCTTCATCACGTTTAAAAATGGAAAACAATACATCATTCACCTCACAGGGTTGATGAAACAATAAAACACTTAAAGTAATAACTAACATTTGTATAGGTCCTAAGGGTAGTGATTTTTAATATATGCTCACTAGTAGCCCCGAGAATTGACAGAACGTGAGCTAGTGGAGGGTGGGGTTTGGTAAACAATTTCTATACCACCCTGGCCCAACCCCTCACTGTCTCTTCAGACTAAACGGGTTTGCTTTCACCTTTTTAATTTTTTAATTTTTTATTTAAAACTTTTTTAATGTTTATTTTTTTAGAGAGATAAAGAGAAAGAGAGTGAGCAGGGGAGGGGCAGAGAGTGAGGCAGACACAGAATCTGAAGCAGGTTCCAGGCTATGAGCCATCAGCACAGAACCTGATGAGGGGCTCAAACCCACAAACCATGAGATCATGACCTGAGCCAAAGTCAGACACTTAACCAACTGAGCCACCCAGGCAACCCTCCTTTTTTTTTTTTTTTTTTCAAAAAATGTTCACCTCTTTGAAATATAAGGTTTCTGCTCTAAGATTGCCATTAGGGAAAGGTGTCCATTTAAAAAAATCCAACTTTTCTTTAGAGTGTACAAAATTCATTTATACTCATCTCATTTAATCCTCACAAAAAACATGGGATGTCCGGATTATTATTTCACAGATGAAAGAAAAAATGACAAGCTTACAAGGTGGACAGCATCTCATTTGGTAAGTGATGAATCCTGACACAAGCCTGAGCCTTGGGATTTCATGCCCTGGTCTCTTCCTGGTAGCCTGGCAAGTATAAAAAAGACCTTACAGTTTCTGGTACATTATTTTCTTTCCTTCTATTCTACATTTCTTTGCAAAGTCTTGGCTCACAAAAAGAACACTCAAAAAAGAAAAAAAGAAAAAAAAAGAGCTCAAAGATCACCAAAAGTACATATTGTGCTAGGAAAATCAAATTTATATTTCCTAAACAATAAACTCAGAAACATCTCCTTACTGATGCTTAGTGCTCGCTCTCTCGCTCTCTCTCTCTCTCTCTCTCTCTCTGTGTGTGTGTGTGTGTGTGTGTGTGTGTGTGTGTATGTATTATGGAGGGAATTGTGTTCCTCAAAATTCATATGTTCAAGTCTTAACCCCCAGGGCCCCAGAATGTAACTGTATTTAGAGAAGGTCTTTAAAGAGCTAATTAAATTAAAATGAGGTCATTGCACTGGGCCCTCATCCAATATGGCCAATGTCCTTACAAGAAAAGGAAATAGAGACACAGACACAACAGACAGAAAGCAATGTAAAGACACAGAGAGAAGACAGCCATAAACCAGCCAAGTAAAGATGCTTGGAACAGATCCTTCCTCATAGTCCTCAGAAGGAAGCAAAGATCCCAATACCTTAGTCTTGGACTTCTAGCCTACAGAATTGTGAGAAAAGAAATTTTGGTTGCTTGAGCCACCTAGTTTATGATGCCTTGTCATGGAAGCCCTATTAAAAGAATATAGTGAGTGTATGATATTTACAACAGTGTATGGCATCACTTGTTACCTTATATGTTTCAGGGAATAAATACACATCCTTTTATTGTCTGTTCCATAGATTCAGGAAATATTGTGTTTGCATTGCAAGGAAAGTGAGTCACAATTTTGAGCTTCTTCTCTTTTTTTGTTTTCTTTTAGAATTTTGCATTTTCAGAGAAGTGCTAAAGCCCATAAACAAGTGTTTTGTTCACAGGAACTGAACTGTTCTTTGGAGCTAGCTACCCAAATTTCTACAGAGATCTCACTGCCATCTGTGAGACCATGATAAAGGCATCTGTCATTCCCAGACTAATTTTTCATCTTAAAAAGGGAGGATTGAAGAGGATTATCTTATAAGGCAATGCTTTATGGGTATAAGAGCACTGAACTTGAAGCAAAATTGTCTGAATCCAAATCCTGACTTTATCAGTGTCTAGCTATGTGATGTCAGACAGGTCTCTTAGCTCCTTTGAGCTTTTATTTATTCTTATGTAAAAATGCAGCTAACATACTGAACTCACAATGTGGCTATGAACACGTGGCAATATAATAAATTTGAATATAGCTGGAACATTGAAAACTCCAAACCAAAGTTGATTTTATTCTCCTTTCAGTTCTGAAATACTAGGTCTGTAAACACTTTGATTGGACTGGATAGTATCTCAAAACATAAATTGAACTAATTTCTAAAGGCCAAGCAGGACTGCATATGTAGAAAAAGCAGTTCAATCATCCTGCATTTTTATTTCTTACCAAGGTATTTTAAAAGGCAAGGAGGATGTCTTCTGGACATTACCATGACATGCCAAAGTGTGATGTCATTCAGTGTGGAAATCGATCATCGTCTTTTCTAACTATCCCTGCTGCTGGCTGGGATGTCTTGGATATGTCAGAAGTTATTTTGCCTCCTCCAACTTCCTAGTAACAAGCATCTCCCAATTTATTGCCAATAAAAATCCGCTCTTTTTGAAATGCTGAAGTTTAAAATGCTGCTTTGGTTGATTACGTTATAAGCTCGAAAACTGTACCCAAATCTTCTTCTACTAAATGTGAAAGCAGATGCCTTTAATTTCAAATGAGCAATTGAAGATTGTGCAGATTCTCAATGAAATGATAAAATCCAAGTGTATTCTTAATACTCACAGTCAAGCCTTTGGGACTATCTTGTAGAGTCTAACGAGTGTATCAGCAGAGACTACAGTTGTCCAAAACAGACTGGTCCCTAGAGCAGAGATGGAGGTGGAGTTGAGTTAACAACAGAAAAATGAGAAGGTATTGAATAATTCATCCATTCACTCAACAAATGCTCATTAAGCATCTATTAGATGCTCATCACTGTACTCATAAAAAGAGAAAAAGTAACTTGGCTTTTCTTTCTTGATCAAATTCAAAAAACATGTTGATGGCCTAAGGCATAATCTTTTAGAAGTAAATATGAATATGAGAGGTTTTTCCCTTCAGGAATGCATAGAGGAGACATACAAAATCACTTATTATACACACAAGGGCCAACACCAAAATCGATGTTACTACTTTATAAATAGCAAAGTCAGCAACTGACAAACTGACAACCCATTACAAAGCCCTGTTGAAGGGTCCTTAGGAGCCTATACCTGAAGCACAAGGTTAAAGCCAGACCTTCGATCACCCAGCCCCATGAGATCTAAGCCTTGGGATCTTGCTACCTTTGACCTATAGCAAAGAGAGAAGAATTTGTGAATGCTCCAGAATCCATTTCTTTGGTTTCAGAGAAGCAGAGACAGTGAGAAAGTGAAACAGAGAAACAGAGTAAGAGAAAGTGGCAGAGAAATTTGAGAGGTAGGAGAGGAATCCAAAAATAATTTTTGCTTATTTGACCAATCAGATTAATGATTTCCCTCTTTTTCTGGAAATTAAAGGAGATCAGTGAAGGAAAAGTGAAGGATTTTCCTTCTCTTCATGTTAGAAGGAAGAAGCTACAAACAGGGAAATGAGTTAGAAAGCTATTGGAATTGGCCGTGGAGAAGGTCCTCCAATGGACACTGTAACTGAGGCTGTTAATGATGGAGGTAAATCTGAGATTGTTTGTGTGAGGAAAAAGCCATAAATATGGAGTCTCTGAACAACAACAGCAGAGCCTCAAAAAGGAACCACATTTTTGAAGCCTAATCATCTGAGGTGATGACTACTAATTTACTCAACATTTTAAAGCACCTAATAGGTGCATTCATTGCACTAGGCTTGTTGATCCATAGATACAGACATAGTCTCTTTTGGGTGTTATATGTAAGTGATTAATCACTGAATTCTACTTCCAAAACTAACATTTCACTGTATGTTAACTAATTAAAATTTAAATTAAAAAAAACAAAATGAAAAAAAAATCTTACACTTTCAAGCCAGCTATATCCATAAACACACAACAGGAATACAACATGGTTGTCACCATAAAGGATGACCAGGCCAAACGGAATCCTTGCTGTGCCCCAAAATGTGGAGGAAGTCTCCACAGAGAGAGAACATATGAACTGAGTCTTTGAAGGAGGAGAAGGGGCTCACTGAGCAAGTTGACAACATAAAAGGAAAGTTGACTAAATGGCCAAAGGAAAGGAAGCATGGCAGAACACAGTGTGTGCTGAGAACCATTCATTTATAGTCTTTTGAACTCCTGCCCTAGGTGGGGACACAAGAGTGCATAACAGAGAAAGTCTCTGCTTTTATGAAGATCTCACCGTGGTTATACAGGAGAGGGAGCACAGACAATAAACAAATAAATGATAAAGACATTATTAGAAACCAACACATGTGATCTAGAAAATAAAACGGACTAATGACATTGCTTCAGGAGACCTATTTTATTTGGGGAGGGGGTCAAGGGAAGTGTCCTTTGGGCATGACAGTTGAAATCAAATGTTAGGAGGGATTCAGACATGTGAGGATGAGAGGAAGAACACTCCAGGATAAGGGGATAACAAGAGCAAATGCTCAGAGACAGAACAGATCTAGAAGTTTCAAGGAATAGGTCAAAGATGCACAGAACTGGAGCTTGTGAATAAAGAAACAGGAAGTGGCCAGATCATGTGAGACCTACGAATATTTGCCATGGCGAAGCATAGAGCAGGGAAGCTGGCAGCAAGACCAGATCATGAAGAATTAAAGGGGCTTCACTATGAAATCAGGACGTCCTCCCATTGAATTTGTCCAATCCTGCAACTATAAGGAAATACAATCAACTGAGTAGCTTGTAAGCAATTAGGAAATTTGTTTTCAGAGTCCTGGAGGCTGAGAAATCTGAGATCAATGAGCTGGCAGATTTGGTGATAGTGAGAGCTCGCTTCCTCATAGATGGTAGTCTCTCTGTGTCCTCACGTGGCAGAAAGGGTGAGAGATCTCTCTGGGTTCTCTTGTACAAGGACACTAACCTCATTCATGAGGACTCTGCTCTCCTGACCTAACTGCCTTTCAAAGGTCCTGCTCTTAATGCCAATATCTTAGGAGTTAGAATTTCAACACATGAATTTAAGGGAGATACAAGCACTTAGTCCATTGTACTCATATCATTGGAAACCAGTGAAAAGGAACAAGATTATTGGGAATAAATTCTACTTTCTGTTTTGTTAGCCAGCTGAATGGTTGAGGCCCCCTCACCCAGACATGTCTAATCCCTCAATAGCTTAACAATGGTTAAGCATAAAGGGATGCTCACAGCAGGCAAGACTAGGGATTAAGTATCAATATAAATTGTCTATGTGAGCCTGGCATGCAGAGAGAGGCAAATTCACAAGATTGGGTTTTTTTTTCTTCTTCTTCTTCTTTCACAACCCCCTTGGACACAGAATGTCCTCTGTGAACTAGCCAGGAGAAAGAAATCTGGCTTTACAGTGCATGTAATCTGGAAAGCATGGAAAGAAACATTTAAGCTGTTATTCAAACAAGTTTCATTCCAATTACTACTTTCCTCTCTGTCAAAATCAATTATTCTCGCTGTTGACATGGCCATTGCTTGCTGAGGTGATAGAAGCATCTGCCTCCATATTTTTCTCTCGATGTTTTCTTTCTTGGTTGCTTTTGGTGTGGGTTGTTCTATAGTGTTGTTGTTGATTTTCCCACTGCAGCCAGCGCCATGGAGTTGCTTTTACATGGCCATAAAATGAAATGAATGTACACAGGAAAGAGAGCCTCGCTCCAAGTCAAGTACTGGACAGCTTAGCTTAACATGCACTCAGTTTCACAAGCAGAGACCTGTTTGCTCTCATTGCTTAAAGACACAGTGCCCATTTGCTTTGTGACATCCCCACATCAGCACTGGACTCCAGCCAGACAACGACTGACAGGCCAGCTCATGTTTGCCTTGTGACCCTGGGAGAAACGCTAGTCCCCGACGACTTTGATGGGCTAATTGTAGCAGCACACTGAGTTAATCACACCACAGTTGGGCGCCTGTCAGCACTCCTATGACGCTATCAGCTGAGGCTGTTGAGTCTTCATGACATAGAGAAAAGGGAAGTGAAAAGAGAGAGCTTAAGTATTTCCTCGTATGTCGCTATTAAATTGAATTTGACCAACGTTCATGCAGTCAAGTTGGATCCCTTTCTGTTCTGTCATCTTGAGTTGCCCTGTGTTATTCTTTGCCCTGTCTTCTAAAAGTCAGGCATGAATTTCGAAATGATGGCGAGTGTGCATGGTTTCAGGGACTAAAATTTTAATTAAAATTTATTATATGAAAAACTTTTAATTTTTTCAGTTGCAGGTTGGAAACATCTCTTAAATCCTATATTACTTTCCTGTCCATACTCTAATGGACTCCAAGAAATCTGACATAAAACTCAGTAGGATGACATAGGGAAGATGTGGGAAAGCTCAAGTTACCCCTACTTGTTTTTATTATAACCATATTGAATTTATTTCTGTCCTCTGCTTATTTCCTGCCTTTTTTCACATTCAAGATTTTGCTCATAGTGCTCTTCAGCTTGTCTTAGTTCTAGCTGCTGTGATAAATTACCATAGACTAGGGGACTTACACAACAACTTATTTCTTATGGTTCTAGAGGCTTTCCTTATATCCTCAGGTGACACAGGGGGAGTGAGGATGTCTGTCATATACCTGTCCCACCAGTGTATTTTGGAGGCACATAACTTGCTTGGTTTCACAGGTCCACAGCTGGAGAGGAATTTTACCTCAAGATAAATCCTACCCGTATCTTATTTATGTGCTACTTAGCATTTAGGTGAGACTTTGGACTTTAGAGTTGATGCTAGAATGAGTTAAGCCTTTTAGGCTGTTGGGATAGAAGAATTGTGTTTTACATACAAGAATGACATGAATTTGGGGGGGGCCAGGGGCAGAATGTTATTGACTGAATGCTTATGTCCCCCACAAAATTCATAAGTTAAAGCCCTAATGACCAGTGTGAAGGAATTCCGAGATGGGACTTAGGGAGGTGATTAGGTCATAAGGGTGGAGCCCTCATAAATGGGATTAGCTGCTTCCTGAAAACTTTGCTTAGAAATCTCTTCAGTTAAATATCCAATTTCATTGGTCTCAAGATCCACCTTGCACAGAACACTAGAACACAAACAGTTTAGTCAAGTTATTTGCTGCTTTATAACATGGATAGCCTTTTTTTTTTTCATTATCCAGTAACATGCTTCTCACTCCCATCTCACCAGAATAGCCTTGACCATCCATATTTCTATCAAAATTTATGAATTCTCTCAGGAGACAGAAGCTTTCTTGCAGTTCTCCTCTACCCTTGTTGAGTTCCCACCAGAATCTCCTTTCATAGTCCATTCATGACAACCCTGGCTTTCTCTAGCATGTGCCACAAATCCCTTCAAGCTGCTACCTCTCACCCACTTCTAAAGCTGCCTCCACAATTTGAAATGTTCGTTACAGCAGCACCCCCCTTTCAGTACCAATTGTTGCCTTGGGTTATCTCAGGATGCTATGATAAACACCATAAATCACAGTTCTAGAGGATGAAAAATCCAAGATCAGGGAGCCAGCAAATTCAGCATGTGATGAGAGCACTCTTTCTGATTTACAGATGGTCACCTTCTTTTTGTATCATCACATGGCTGAGAGAAAGAAATCATCTCTCTTGTTTCTCTTTGTATAAGGGCTATATTTAATAAGCTAGTTTCTGAAATTCTTTATTTGCCAGATTTGCTTGCATATCCATGAGTTGACTATATTTGAAACAGTCACCAGAAATATCATTCATGTATCTGAAGCTCAATAATTTTTAATTTTTCCAAAAGAACATCAGACATACTAACTCAAGGAGGCAAGAAGTGATCTTTTCTTGTTTGTTGTATACACAAAGAAATAAAGTCATGTAAACATAAAGTGGTTTAGGGTCTTTTGAGGCAGTGATGTTGACTGTCATGTCAGCCTCTTATCCGTTCATCTGGTACTGGTGTATAATAACTGCTTAATTGCTAAACAATGAGTGATTAATTTATCAGTCTACAATTAATTGGGGAAAATACAACATCCTCTACTGTCACAACTGCTCCTACAGGTTTTGGTCTCTAAACATACAACCCTGTGCTAAGTGCACATAGGAACATCCAATGAAGTGCTGCCTTGGGTACAAGCAAACGTTGCATGAATGCCATTATTTAAAGATTTAAAAAATGTTTAAAAAACATTGGAATCATTATTATTAGAAGAATAAGAACTTTATTTGATATTCTCAAAAATGATCATATGGCTTTCAGTTGTTTATAAGTTACACATGGAAGGAAAAGAATGGGGTCCCATAGTGTTTTGATGCTTGTGGCCCCTGAAGTTATCTCTGGTCATCTCTCCATGTTCCTTCTTCATCACCTCCTGCTTCCTTTACCCTCTGAATTAGATTGTTTAGGTTCTTTCTGCCACCAAAAGATCTAATTTGGACTCTTGTAATGGCTACTGAGAGCAGCTTTCATGGCCTGGAAAATCTCTGTAAAAACTACCACCAACAAGCTCCCTCTAAGATACCCACTCAGAAACCCAGAAGCTAGATGCAGTCTGGTCCTAAGTAAGAAGCAGACCTTCACCCCAGAGGTGTTTATTTTTCTTTTAATCAATTAGTGAAGCAACACAGACATTACAGAAATGCTGAGGGCTGTCTCCCCAAACACCAGCAGAATGAGGTTAGAGAAGCCTGGAGGATCCCCTGGTGAGTCTGGGCAAAGTTCAAGACAGCCCTGGGCTTTCTCAACTCTGAGCTCAAAACTCAACAGCTCACCAAAAGGCCTTCTGAGTGACTTTTGTCCCACTAATATTGGGCATTAAAGGAAAAGATAATGACCAGCCCCTATGGCCTGGGAACAATAGATAAGCATGTGAGCTGCTGTCTACCCAAGGTTGCAAAGACAGTGAGCCTCTGTGCTAGATGGTCTCAGAATAGATTCACTGAATGCAGATAAACCATCTCTATGCTCTCTTTCACTGGTGGTTTTTTATCCACTACTAAATGACTCCTGTGATGGCATCTTACCACTTTCTAATATTGCAATTATTAAATTAAATAACTTCAATTGGTGGATATGCCTACCAAATATATCCCAAAGTGATCTTGCATTATTCATTGTTTTGCTCTGTGGAGGCAAAATAAATGAGAACCTTTCCCTACTTTCTATAAGAAATTTTCAACTATCTGAAGATAGAAGGCTTACAGACATAATTCTTCTTTCCAGGCTAACTCCACTCTGCACTCTACTCCAGCCTGGTTTTTACCCTCACTGAAATTCCTCAACATGGCCACCAATGAACTTACAAATAATGAATCCTCCGAGCAGATTTTAGTTCATACCTCGCTGAACTCCTCAGATGCATCTGATAGGCATAATTACTTTCCCCTTGAAACATTTCTCTTGACACATCTTTCCCAGTTTTCCACCTCCCCCCACCCCCAACATGGCATGCATTCTTAGTCACCCTTCGCACTAGTCTTCCCTGCTTTAATTACCCACTAAGTGTTGACATTCCTTGGATTCTTGTCTTTGCCTTCTTCTCTTATCACTGTAGGAACTGGCCCACAGTGAATGCATCCATACCTGTACTTCGACTCTCATCTACACATTAATGATACCCAAATTACACTTACTGTTTGAGCGGCACACCACTCAGTTTCACCAAAAAAAAAAAAAAAAAAAAAAACCACCAGGGTCTCAAACTCAGTAAGTGCAAAACTAAGATAATTGCCTTCCTCACAAGAATGACTTCGTCCTCTTCTGGGTTCTTGCTTCCCCCCTCCTGTGCTCTCCAACGTAATAAATTGCTTTGCCACCTATCCCTTTGATGACACAGTGAAACACACCTACAGGTTATCCTTGGCCTAAGTAATTTATCCACCATTTTCCAACAGATGAGGAATCAAAGATGGAATTTAAACCCAAGACCCCTGCCTTTTTCATCTGAAACTGAATGGTTTTTCTCCATGTATTTATTTTTGTATATTTATCTTTGTAATATATTTTTACTCAGGTAAATATATGCAAATACGACTTCTCAGAGAACGTTTACTATCATGTGATGAAATTAATTTCAGTGACAGATACAGCATCTATTTCCATTCCATTCCATTTCATATCGTCTTCATACAAATACAGAATTTGATACATCCTACAATGGGTTGTGGAATCTATTTCTGTCAAGGAGAGGTGAGGCAATAAGGCAAAGTTCAAAGCCGAGGCCAGGCACCCTTTGCCAACAGTTAACTTAAACAAGGAGAACTTTGACACTTGCAATAAGGGGAAACCTTTCCATGAATTGCTGCTTTATTAAAACCTTGCCCAGCAGATGCAGTTTAAGTGGAAAGGGAATTTATGCTGCTGTTTATAGGACTGTGGGGTCAGATGTCAACCAGGATCTTCTTAAGATGAACTCGAAGGGTTTGCCTCTCCTATGTCAGCTTCCATATTTTACCTTATGAAAAATATTTAAGAATTGAATAATTCTATGAAGGAGGACACGATGCCTTTTACAGCCCGCAACCTAAGGGTTGCCATGGATGTGAACCTCAGTGTTTCCACAGCATTTCTAAATATTTGCAGAGAACCATTTCCTGCTTCAAGAATTACAAAAGTCTAACTTGGAGATTAAGCACTTTAGGGCTAGTCAATTATTTCAGAAGAGTTGTACTTTGTTGAAATCAACGTTCAAATATGCTACAACAACATTTGGGCTTGGCAAGCTTGCCTAATCTAGGAAGTTCAAAATAAAGGCTCAATACTCCATCCTTAGAGCTCTTGGTTAGGGTCGGACAGCACAGTGGGCTGTTACATAGGAGACCATTCTCTTGAAAGCAAGTGGTGGAAATTGGGCATGAAATCCTCTATTCAGGAAAATACAACTTGGTATTATCCTAAAATGTGCATGATTAGGTGAACACATTCAGATAGAATAACATTTCCTCCCCAACCCACCCTCTTAACCTTCAGTCGCCTCTCAAATGATTTCATTATTCAGATTATAAAATTTAACTTATTTGCCTGCTCTTGCTGCCAAAAGTTTGCAAACTGTTGCTGGGATCTGTTAGATATTCTGAGGTTGCATCGTCTAGTGTCTCATTTTTGCACTCGGCATCAAATATATTCACCATGCAGAAGAAAATAGTACCTACCATTTATTAAATGTCTGCCATGTGTCATATTCTATGTGAAGCTCTTTGTTGATCTTATCTTCATTAATTTTTATAAGTATTCTATGAGGCAAGAGTTATTTTAAATATGTGCATATTCTGCCTTAATATAAAAAGAGTTCAAGACACAGAAGGTGACTGTAAACTTATTCCCTGAAAGAGTGATTTAAATCTCAGAGGACTTAGGTAACTTTCTAGGGGACATACAGCTAAGGAGTGGCAGAATTTGGGATTTTACTCCAATAGACCCAACTCCAAGGTCCTATGGTGTCCACCACACCATCAGTAGGTACTATAACTATTAGCAAATTGACTGGTGGCCCACAGTGGAATTGAAGGTGGCAGGACAGAGCATGAGATCGGAGAAGCAGCTGTTAGATGGAAAAGTGCAGAACCAGGATTGAGAAAAAACTTTTTTTAAATATCTGTGGCATTTAATATATCACAATGGGAGGACCATAGTCATTTTGGATGAGTTTTTTTTTTTTTTTTATTGAGCAGAACTGTCCCCACATTGCAGGATGATGCCTAATGCTCTTTCCAGATACTTAATGCCAGTCGCATCCCTTGTCATGTCACTGAGACCAAAAAAACACCCTCTGCATTTCAAATGCCCTTTAAGGCGGTAGTACACTTCCCAGTTAAGAATTACTGCTTAGAAAAAGGGGGAAAATATAATTCTAATAATTATATATGTTATTATTCTCATTTTTCCAGAAGTGGAAACTCTAAGTTTAATTTCATACCTTTGGATTGGAACCGATCACTGAATGATGCTAAGTGTTATTCTCTTAACCCAAAGATACCACTGTCATAATTGCCATAATATTTTTTCTTGCCAATATCATAATCTTTTACCTAAAGAATCATTTTTTAGACACATATGCAGATCATTTGTTTCCTAAAGGAGGACATGGGTCTTCTACATTCTCCAGAGTGTTCTTTTTATCATAGATACTTGAATAATCTGCCTAACTTCATTTTCTACTTAGCTGATTGAAGACAAGACCCTAATAAAGGCAAACCAATGTTTTTTTTTAATTCCAGTATACTTAATATACAGTGTTATATTAGTTTCATGTGTAGAATATAGTCATTCAACACTTCCATACAACACCCAGTACTCATCACAAGTGCACTCTTTAATCCCTTTTACCTATATCACCAACCTCCCCCTACTCCCCTCCCCTGTGGTAACCATCGGTTTGTTCTCTATAGTTAAGAGTCTGTATCTTGGTTTCCCTTCCCTTCCCTTCCCTTCCCTTCCCTTCCCTTCCCTTCCCTTCCCTTCCCTTTTCTCTTCTCTTCTCTTCTCTTCTCTTCTCTTCTCTTCTCTTCCCTTCTCTTCTCTTCTCTTCCCTTCTCTTCTCTTCCCTTTGGTTATTTGTCTTGCTTCTCAAATTCCACCTATGAATGAAATCATATGGTATTTGTCTTTCTCTGACTTATTTCACTTAGCATTATACTCTCTAGCTCCACCCATGTCATTGTAAATGTCAAGATCTCATTCTTTTTATGTTGAATAATATTCCATTGTGTATATATACCACATCTTCTTTATCCATTCATCTATCACGAACCCTTGGGCTGCTTGCATAATTTGGTTATTGTAAATAATGCTGCAATAAACAGGAGAGTGCATTTATCTCTTTGAATTAGTGTTTTTGTATTTTTGGTGTACCAAGTGATGAGATTACTAGATCATAGGGTAGTTCTACTTTTAATTTTCTAAGGAACCTCCATACCATTTTCTGCAGTGGCTGCAGCAAAAGGCAAACCAACTTTTGTTCCATTTCTGCCTTGGACTCTAAACAGGAAAGACTTTGTAAAATAAGTGGTAATCTGGTAAATACTAATTCAATATTCACCATTAACTTAATATTTATTTAAGATCTAAAGAGTGGTCATACATAGGAAATGACTCTGTGATTGAGAACACAGCAAAGTCTATGACATGGGAAAGCATTCAAAATATAATCACACTTAGCTGGACCAAAGGGTTCAGTTTATTTCCAAGTAGAAGAGTAACTTAGAGTTTCTGCAGAGTCTTTGCATTGCATGAGCAATGGCAGATATCTCTCTCTAACCAGTGTAGCCCCACGTTTGTCCTCTACTATAGTGTATGTTTCTAGTGAGCACCCAGGAAAGCATAAACTCCCAGTAAACATATCACAAAACATGCAACCAAAATGTAGACTCTTCGGAGTGAGCCAGATTTCATTAAGGCAAGGCAAAGAGTGCGTACAACCTCTCTAGGACATTTAGCACAAACTTCAAGCATATAATCTGCCATGCAACTTTAACTCAGTCCTTCATTAACACCCAAACCCTGATTCCAGATCTCTCTTTGCATCACTTTTTTGATAAAGTACTCCTTTTTTCTCTCAACTAGCTGGTCTATATCCGCCTATTACCACGACCCTAAACTCATGTTTTGACCTTCTCTGCTCCACTTTTCCCCTGAAATTAAACTCCCATAAATGGATGGAAGATTCCAGGGTCATCCATCCTCTGGTTTCCAGTTGGGTACAGCAGTTGTGAGGGCACTCCCAAGCAGAAAAACAGGATAAATGTAGAATGTAGTGGAGCATAAATCTTCCACTCACCTCCCCATTGCTTCCCTGACTTGCTGATGTGGTTCTTGCAGTGGCTCTCTTCCTCCTGGACCACAGTTTCCATAGGCATTTATTCCTCTATGGGGCGGGGGGGTCTCAGTGGGCTTTGAAGGGAATTTTCCCAGTCTCTGAATGATTTAATTACCTTGATGATTCCCCTGAACCCTGCCTAAGCCTTGATAAATGATTCCCTTTTTTGAAAGTCTCCAAAGCCGAACCATCTGAGTGGAATTCAGTTTTGTTGGTATTTTAACAAATGTGTCTTCCCTCCACTGTTATCCAGCATGCCTTGGAACTCCACACCTGTAATCAGCAAGCTCCTCTTGATCGCTGGCCTCTTCGCAGAATATTCACTCTTCCATTTTGCCTAGAAACCTGGCTGACTCTTTCCAAGTTCACTTTCCCTGTAGCTTTGCAAGTGGATGATCTTTTATCCCACACCTCACATGGCTTAGGAGCAGGACTGGCCCATCATTACAGTTTCCTGGCCACACACCCAAAGCAAAGGAACACTTATAGCTTAAAAGGGTCATGCCATCCTGTTTTATCTCCATCTTTACCAATTTGTTGTTGTCATCCACTGACCTTCAAGTCACTTCTACTCATTCATTTAAATCTTTAGCTGTTATTTCATCCTTCACACCATTACTCTTGTCTTTTACTGACATCAGCATTTATTCATTCAACCACCAAATATTTATTGAGTGCCTATTGATAGACTATGTTGTAGTTACTAGAGATACAGTGTTGAGTAAGACAGAAAGAAGCTCCTAATCACATACTAGTGTGTGGGGGAAAGGAAGGAACTTGGTGTGGATTAATCATTTAAACCTCAGCTTAACCAGTGTCACAGATGACTACTCAATAGTGCAAGAGAGCAGCCCTGTTAGCCTCTTTATTCTTCACTTTCTTACCTCCAAACATTTTTCTTTCAACTTGACTTTCCTTACTCACTCCCATGTGTCCCAGTCACATTGTCCATACTAGAACCTGCACTGCCTACAAAATCTCAAATTTAAATATAGCATTCTCTATTCATATCTTCCATTCTGGGGCTCATTTTCTCTAGCGACCCTCCTACAAGTTGTTTAGCCTCACCAGACCTCCAGTCTATTGATACCATTTTTTTCTCACTATTCCTTAGGTTTTCTTTTTTTCTTTTTTTCTGTCTTTAGGACAAATGAGAGAGCTAAACTGAGGCTATGAATTAAGCCAGAGATTCTCAAGGAGACTGAGTAGACCCAGTTAACTGGGACTGATAACACAGTATTTTCCCTTTATCCACCAGCCCAAGGGTAGTAGCAGTTTTTGATGTGGTTAGTCTCTGGGCAACCCTTGTTCAACTTGGTAACTCCATCACCTACATAACCAAAGTTCTGCAATAATATTCCTCTGTTTACATTCTTAAAGTTGTTTTTGCACTCTTCTTTAGACTATGCCTAAAACTCAAAAGGCCGTTAACATTGAAAAGATGTCCAACTCAGTAGTATCAAGGGGAAATTAAAATTAAGACAATATACCAATCAAATTGAAAATAAATAAAAACTTCTGCACAGCAAAGGAAACAATCAACAAAACTTGAAGGCAACCTATGGAATGGGAGAAGATATTTGCAAATGACAGATCTGATAAAGGGTTGGTATCTAAAATATATAAAGAACTTATAAAACTCAACACCCCCAAAATGAATAATCCAATTAATAAATGGACAGAAGACGCGAATAGACATTTTTCCAAAGAAGACATAAGATGGCCAACAAACCCATGATGTTGGTGCTCAACATCACTGATCATCAGGGAAATGCAAATCAAAACTACAATGAGATACTACCTCACACCTGTCAGAATGGCTTAAATCAACAACACAAGAAACAAGAGCTGTTGGTGAGGAGGTAGAGAAAGGGGAACCCCTTGCACTATTGGTGGGAATGCAAACTGGTGCAGCCACTCTGGAGAACAGTGTGGAGGTTCCTTAAAAGGTTAAAAATATAACCACGCTATGATCCAGCACTTGCACTACTTGGTATTTACCCAACGAATACAAAAATACTAATTCAAAGGGATATATGCACTATGACATTTATTACAGCATTATCCACCACATTATGAAAACAGCCCAAGTGTCCATCAACTGATACACAATGGAATATTATTCAGACATTATAAAGAATGAAATCTTGTGTGCAACACAAGGATGGAGCTAGACAGTATTACGCTAAGGAAAATAAATCAGTTAAAGACAAATACCATATGATTTCATTCATATGTGGAATTCAAGTAACAGAACAAACAAGCAAAAGGAGAGAGAGAGACAGAGACAGAGACAGAGAGAGTCAGAGAGAAACCAAGAAACAGACTCTTGACAATAGAGAACAAACAGATGGTTACCATAGGGGAAGTGGGTGAGGGGATGGGTGAACCAGGTGATAGGAATTAAGGAGTTCACTTGTGATGAGCACTGGGTGAAAGTGAATATGAAATTCT
Organism: Cryptoprocta ferox; assembly: GCA_028646485.1. NCBI lineage: Eukaryota > Metazoa > Chordata > Mammalia > Carnivora > Eupleridae > Cryptoprocta > Cryptoprocta ferox. Next base: position 183,023,861 of record CM053567.1, on the reverse strand, counting down.
TGGATTACTCTGTTGTACACATGAAACTAATATTATACTGTGTGTTAACTAACTGGAATTTAAATTAAAACTGTTTTTAAAAAAGAAGAGAAAATACTTATATCTTAAAGAAGAAAGAAACAGTTGACATGGTTATAGAATTAAGAAGCACTTATATATTTCTACTGGAAATTTAAATTAAAATAATTAATTAAAATTGAAGACAATTTCACATCACCTTACATAAGTGGGCATTTACATACCTAGCACTTATAATTCCTAATAATTAGAGAAAATCTTACCCTTAATACTCTTGTGTGAAGGCTTGCAAAAGATTTAACATATTTTTTAAATATTAGTAATAATCAAAAAGAAAGAAGGAATGCCAAATGACAACAATGGTATGGATGATAAATTATGAAGTATAAATATACATGATAAATTATGAAATATATATAATGGGAAAAACTACCTTAGAGAGCTTTAGTGGTAATTATTTAACTGTTCTATGCATCGATGTCTTCATCAGAAGAACGAGGAGCTGGCACTGCATATCTCTTGGGCACTTTTGTGAGGATGAAATCAAGTAATTTCAGTAAAGCATTTAACAGTGTCTGACATAAAAAATTCAAAATATCATATCTCCTTTTATTATATTATCAATACAAATAATGGTATTATCACACAAAAATTAATTCAGAGAAAGGACAGCATAAAGATGTTGTGTACAGTGTGGACCTGACAGTTTTTCTGAGACAGCCCCATTATATGAGAAGGAACACTCATTCATGTGGTCAACATCTCAGATAAGCCACCCAAAAGGTATTAATGAGATCTTTTACTGCAAGATTGTGACCTTTGCCAAGGAATGTCCAAAATACAAGCAAAGTGGCCAGAATGAAATAATCTCCTGGTAAAAATTAAAGTTTAAACAGAAATAAATTTATGACATTAATGAAGTTCTATCTCTACCTCCAAAAAGCTGGGCATTAGCTAAGTCTCACTGTATCTTAATTTCTAAATCTACAGTAACAGCTTAAAGACTGATCTCTGCAATCCAGCTGCTAAAGATTTTGTCTTATATCCATTACTGACTATATGACTTGACTTAGTAAACTATGTCTCAGTTTTCTTACATATAAAATAAGGATAAAAATGCATAGAGCGGTTGAGAATATTACATCAAATAATATTTATAAAAGGCTTCACCCAGTAGCAGGCACATTCAAAGTTCTCAAAAAATATTTTGGTTAAATTATGGAAAGAGCCTAAATGTCCATCAAGTGATGAATGGATAAAGAAGATGTGGTTTGTACGTTCAATGGAATACTACTTGACGATGAGAAAGAATGAAATCATGCCATTTGCAGCAACATGAATGGAACTGGAAGGTATTATGCTGAGTGAAATAAGTCAATCAGAGAAGGACAGATATCATATGTTTTCACTCATATGTGGATCTTGAGAAGCTGAACAGAAGACCATGGGGGAAGGGAAGAGGAAAAGAAAATATAGTTACAAAGAGAGAGGGAGGGAAGCAAACCACAAGAGACTCTTAAATACAGAGAACATATTAAGGGTGGATGGGGGGTGGGGGAGAGAGAAAATGGATGATGGGCATTGAGGAGGGCACTTGTTGGGATGAGCACTGGGTGTTGTACATAAGACAATAAATTATATTCATAAATATATATTTATTTATGCATATAAATATATATACTTATAATTTATATATTTATTTATTATATAAATATATAACCTGATTTATGATATATATGATATATATAAGCTATGATATATTTATGATTTATGATATATATATAAGCTATCATTAGTTATCTGTCTCCATCATGTCCATCATGGTATCTATTTAACTCCTAGGGGGTCACTCCCCATTTATCTTTATGACTCCGCATTCCAAAAACTCCAATATATATATACATATATAGTGTATGTTCAATGGGCATTTGTTGACTTGCATCTTGTTGATCACAGAGAGCCCAATGAAGTCTTTAGCATTCATGTGAAGCTTATTCAGAAAACCCTTAGGAGTTAATTGGTACTGTGCTCTTGGTAAAACATGGCTTCCTTGGTAGCAAGAGGGGAAAAGTCTATATTTTAAAAGGTTTCATAGACTGCCAAGAACTGTTATAAAACAATATTTTGATGAGTTATACAGTAAATGAATCAGAAACATATGAGCTTAATTTCCCTGAAAATACATGTGGGTTTAAAAATGAAAGGAAAGGAATCTTGGCACACTTTGCTATGCCAAACCCAAAATGTTAGAAAAACATTTTAAGATGTTAGGATGCACAAATCCTAAATGCAGCTCAATTTGCTCATCCTTCAGTGGCCTGCTCCCAATGTACCTGTTGAGTCTGGTCTGCCATAGTCATAATGAGGAAAACCTAAAAAAGAAAAAAAAAAGCATATTGGCATAAGACAGGAAACCAGGAGTTCCAAGTCTCGGCCTGGCTCGGCCACTGGCTAGCTGTGGGACTCTAGATTAATCACTTAGCCTTCCTGGACCTCCGCTCAGGAAAATAGTTCATGACTTTCAGACCTCACAGGGTTGTTAGAAGCTGCTAGAACAGAGTTTAGGAATGTGTTAAGCCCCGAATGGTAGGGATCAGACCAAAAAGTGAGATGGTGTCCTCAGGGTGGGATAAGTGTCCAGATGAGCCCAGATAACATGCCCGAGTAAAACAGACATAAACAAGATGAACACATACATGGCCAGCTGCAGATAACGCTTTAGCAAAATGAAGCAACCATCCGTGGTGGTGAATTATCGGAACTCCTCATGCTCACCAGTATCCTCAATTCCCTTCATCTCCTGCCTTGTACCATACCTGCAGAGAAAAATGCCACCATCAGATGGCTGGATACATCAGGGGGAAGGTCCTCAACATAAGATGGACTCTCAGAGATCTTTATCAAGTCGTTTGTTTCCATTATTTCCATTCTTTTTCCAGCTCTGCTCTTCTTCGTTATGCTAACTTCAGACCCATCAATGAACTCAAACCCTCTACTAAAACTACAATCCTTTTATTTGCAGTAAATTTGGGGACAACTGGCATATTAACTAATAAGGATTATTCTCACCTTTCTATTTACTTTTGTCAATACCCACCCGTATTATTTAAATATTGCTGTGCGTAATATTTACAGCACACGTAAAAATGTGCTGTACGTATTACCCCATAACTTAGCCACTTACACGTTGATGTATCATCCCAGAGAGTTTCAGAGGGGTGGGAATTCAGGAGTATCTTGGCTAGGTGGTACTGGCTCAGGATCTATCACAGTTTTACACTCAAGTTGTCAACAGGGACTACAGTTGGGTAAAGTCTTGGGCGGGGCAGGGGGTGGGGTCTACTTCCAAGCTCTCTTACCTGGTGGTTGACATGTTTCAGTTTTTTCTTGGGCAAGAGGCCAAGAGGTGAAGAGTTTTTCACCACACGAGTCTCTCCATCAGTTTCCTAACATGTTCTCAGGACATGGAAGTTGGCTTTCCCCAAAACAAGTGACCAGAGAGGAAGAGAATACATCTAAGACAGGCGCCAATCTTTTATAAACTAATCATGAAGGTGGCACACCGTCGGTTTTACTAAGAAAGTATGAGAAACTGTCACAGCCAACAAGAGGTTATGGAGGCTGTAATGTAGTATCCAGGATAGGATTCTGGAAATAAAATAACATTAGGTCAAAACTAAGGAAATTTCAACAAAGCATGGACTTCAGTAATAATAATATATCAATAGTGGTTCATTGATTATAACAAATATACCATACTAATGTCATATGTTAATAATAGGGAAAAGTGGGGTGCCTGTATTATTCAGTTGGTTAAGTGTCCAACTCTTGATATTGGCTCAGGTCGTGAGATCAAGCCCCATGGCAGGTTCCATACCAAGCATGGAGCCTGCTTGGGATTCTCTCCCTCCTTCTGTCTCTGCCCCTCCCCAGCTCACACACACACACTCTCTCTCTCAAAATAAATAAATAGACAAGAAAAATAATACGGAAAATCGGTATATAGGCGCTCTCTACCACCTTCACAATTTTCCCGTAAATCTAAAACTGTTCTTTAAAAAGAAATGTTCTAAAAAGATGTTCATTCTCATTTTAAGAAATGAATAACTTTTGAAAGATACCATTCTCACACATTCTACTAGCAAAGGATTTTTAAAGGTAGAGAAATTCAGTATTGCCTAGAAAATAGGTACTCACATTCTGGAAGTATAAATTTATATGACTTTTCAAGAAAGCAATTTGTGTCATGTCACAGTTAAAAGAGGAATACAATTTGATTTAGCAACCTCATTTCTAGAATGTACTCCTTTGGGGGCGCCTGGGTGGCTCAGTTGGTTAAGCGTCCAACTTTGGCTCAGGTCATATCTCACAGTTTGTGGGTTCGAGCCCCGCGTCAGACTCTATGCCGACAGTTAGCTCAGAGCCTGGAGCGTGTCTTCGGATTCTGTATCTCCTTCTCTCACTGACCCTCCCCTGCTCATGCTCTCTCTCTCTCTTTCTCTCAAAAGTAAATAAAATATTTAAAAAATTTAAAAAATATAGAATCTATTCCTTTGATGTTTAGTGCATTAGTGAGCAATTGTACAAGGATGCTTTTTGAAGCTAAATGCTTATCAATATGAAACTAGGCAAGTATATGGTGCTGCACCTGCACATCCAATACTATCCAGCCACTAAAATTATGTACCCGGAAACATTATTCTCATATCCCAGTTTTGGTAAAAATTTGCAGTGTGGCCCTACTTCTGTAAGTGTAGTGTGATCCTACTGGTGTAAATGTGCACACACACACACACACACACACACACCTATGTATGTATATAGTTGCTAACATATTAGCAATAATTAATGGAGAATGTGGCATATAGAGTTCTTACCATCTTTATATATTTTTTCTGTTTCTTATTGATTTTTCCAAAGTATTATAAATCTATTTTATGTGTTAAAGCCACATATTTGTTTTTAATTTGCAGACAACTACAGCATATCTTACCTTGGTGAATGAGTCAGTAACCATGAACCCCCTTTTGCCCCGAGTTGAATGCCCAAGGAAAAAGATTCTCAAAGCCCAGCCCCATTTTCTGACTGCAGCTCTTTGTGTGCGTGTTTTTCTTACTTAAATTTTTTTAAATGTTTATTTATTTGGAGATAGAGGGTGCAAGTCAGGGAGAGGCAGAGAGAGAGAGAGAGGGAGAGAGAGAGAATCCCAAGCAGTCTCTGCACTGTCAGCACAGAGCAGAACTCGGGGCTGGATCTCATGAACCCTGAGATGTTGACCTGAGCCGAAACCCATGGTCCTAGAGTCAAACTTTAACTGCTTAATGGACTGAGCCACCCAGGTGCCCCCTGACTGTAGCTCTTTTGATCTTAACCAGCTAGGGGTGGGTGGGGGAAGGCTTGCAATGTGAACAAAAGGAAACTGAACAACTTGACCAAGGTCACACTATTAGCAAGAGTTCTCAGCATTATGCATACGTTGATCTGTTTCATTCCAGAACTCATTTTACAACCGCTCACCATTGTTTTGAAAACTGACGCAAATTGTTCAGATCTCCACTCCAATCAGTCTTCCGCGTGGATATTGAGTCGTTTGAGTAATTTCTCAGATCCTTTCATTTATCATGTGAAACTGAGGTAACTACACCCAGTTTGCAAAATGCTGTGAGAAAAGAATGATACTGCCAAAGCAGGCGCTTAATAAATACTGCTTGCAAAAACGGATAAATGAATGTAGGGACAATAAACATTAGCAAACCAGAGTATGACGACCAATTTTTTCAACACACTAGTAGGGTAACAGTTTCCTAATTATAAAACATTCTTTACAGGGATTATTCATCTTAAGATATAGAACTGTATACATTTTACAAACCACTAAGTGGTTTTTTATCACTTTGATCTTTCTCAGAAATGTTCATTCTTTCTCAAATGCACGCTATAAACTCTCTTAAAAGGTGTTTATTTTTTCTTTGGAAAAAAACTACTAATTCTTCGGCTTGCCAAAATAAGGAATATATTACATGGTAGTTAAAAACTAATATATTAAATTGTATTAAAAGCATTTTATTAATTTCATAACTAGAATATAATACATTAACAATAAGGATGTTTTGACATTAAGAATCTGTCAATATAATATCTAGAAATATATCTAAATCTCAAATAAAATGCCTGGAATATTTCTATAAAGTAGAAAATTTAGGAAAATTTTAAAGGGAAGCTATAGTCCAAACATTGATGTCTCTCATGAGCTGATTGAAATTGACACATATTGAGAAATACCTCAGCCTCAAGATTATTTTCCCCATTTTATGCCAGCATCTGTCAATTATAGGGTGAGAGCATAAATAAATACAGATAGGAAGGTTGATCTTAATCAGTGTTTTTAAAAAAATAAGAGAATGTAATTATCATTTGACAATTGCTTTTCTAACGATATATTTCTTAAAAATAAATAAAATCCAGTTGTTCCCTGTATTTACATCTGGTTTCTTTTGCTTGTCCCTTTTTTTCTTTGTTTGCTCCTTTGTTCTGTTCCTTAAATTCCATTATATTATGCACAATGTTGCACACTGTTTTTAATTGTATAATATAATATACATATATAATGCATTATATATAAATATACACTGTATAAAGTAATATAATATACAAAATATTATATATTTAAAAATGTATAATATAATATAAAGATAAATAAATAAATAAATACCCACACTATAATGCGGTAAATGACGTCTTTAACCCCCTAAAAATAAATAAACATAGAAAGACACTAAGGTAAATAAATAAGTCCCTCCTTTGAAAAGGAACACATAGCCTCGAAACAGGAAACTGAATTAAAATTCTCTAGTAGTTAAACTTGCCTAAGTGAAGAATTTCCACAGTCCTGATAGGGATGAACTCAAGCTCGGTGGTAGGAACCAGTGTCCCTGTGGGTTTATCGGCAACCACGATGGTTAAAATCCAGGACCTTTATGACCTGCTCAGTGGAGGGTTTACATTGAAACTGTTATAAATTATTACAGAGGTGAAGCCAAGCCAAACAGTCCAACATAAATATATCTGCAGACACACTGGCTACTATATATTCTAAACACTGTCAGTAAATGAATAAACAGAGGTTTCTAAATCATTTAAGAAAATATATTTATTCACAAAATCAATAATTTTTATTTTTTTGCTTGGTCCCCTCCATTAAAAAAAAAAAAGACCTATTATATCAAATATTTTGGAATCTGTAAATCTCGTGGACTCCAGGCGGCTCCTTTCCTGCAATAATGGCCAGAACTCCATGCGCCTCTGAGTGATGTGTGAATGTGTTTCAGTTTGGATACTTGACTAATCGCTACCTGTTGAAATTGTTCCACTGCATTACACAGATTAAATATTTGGACCCCACCATTTCGGCAGACGGACTCTGCATCTGTATAAAGGGACAAAGAAGTATAACATGACAGTCTGATTTTCCTGGGGTTTTGGGGAAAGCGGCAACACTGTTGGCTTGCCCCTATGGGTGAGTCACAGCCAACCAGAGGAGACCAAATTTTGTGGTCTGCTTTTATTTGCCTAGTCATATAACTCAGGGCTTTAAGTCTGCACATTGTTGACCAAAACATTAATTGTGGCAAAATAGTTTGTGTCTGTACCGACAGAGTAAAACCAGAGTAACCCACATGTATGACCATGAATTAGTTTAAACAAGGGGAAAAAAGCTCCAAACCTCTGAAGTTAAAGTCATTGAGAGGTCTGCTGTTGAAAACAGCCTCAATAGAAATGAGGGATTGGGGGGTGGGGTGTGTGTAGCTGCCTATTAAAGTAGTAGGGATTGGAATTCAAAGCCTTTCTGGTTAATATTTCTTTCTCTCTGTGCCTCGATATTAATCAATGTAATTGTCTTTCTCTGTCGTCTGAATTTCCTTATCTATTAAACAGAGCCAACTTGTGATAATCCGCAGTCCAGTTTTCCTAAGAGTAATTTGCCTTCACTTTTCCCTTTAGCGATAGGTAGTATCTACGAAATTTTGATATAATCAATGAAAATTGGACACGGGGGAGAAAAACCCAAAAATATCAAACTGGGTGACATAGAATATGAAAGGTTTCTTGGGAGAATATGAACGGAGATCTCCTAAGACAGATGCATCTGAGTTTAGGATGCAGGTCTCAGGGTGTGAATAAAAGTTAACGCTATTTTTTTCCTTCCACCCTAAAAATCTCCACTTTGAAGCAAAGCTGGAGACAAAACATTCCCTCTTCCCAATGCCTTCGTTGCATACTATCGAGGCCAGCTTCAGGACATCAATGCAGTAGGATAAGTTCCTATGAGTGAGGGAAGACTTCATCTTCTCTTAAACAGGCCCCGCTCCTCACAGGGTGAAATGATTTGCCAGGGCCCTGGCAACAGTAACACATGATAGTGGAAGATTATAAGCATTCCTGGTTGATGGGAATAAACTTCCAGATCTCTAAGTGCCATCCATTGGAATGGGCCAGGACAGGCTTTGTTGGTTGGTTGGTTGGTTGGTTGGTTGGTTGGTTTGAGGCAGAAAGTTTTTAATTATAGGAGAACCACCTTTCCTGGGTTTACAATAGAAATTAATGATGATCCCACCTATGTGTCTTTAGAACTAGCTCACTGTATCAGTTTCCTAGGGGGGCCGTAACAAAGTACCACGGGGTGGGGGGGTGTCTCAAACAGAGTCTGCTCCATGCCTCTCTTCTAGCATCTGTGATGACAGGCAAACCTTGTAGGTAAAGCACTTCAATGTCTGCCTCTGCTCTCACATGACCATCTTCTCCTTGTTTGTCTCTCAGCTCTTCTTTTAAATTTTTTTTACATTTATTTATTTTTGAGAGACAGAGCGTGAACAGGGGAGGGGCAGAGAGAGAGGGAGACACAGAATCTGAAGCAGGCTCCAGGCTCTGAGCTATCAGCACAGAGCCCGACGCGGGGCTCGAACCCATGAACCGTGAGATCATGACCTGAGCCGAAGTCAGAAGCTCAACCGACTAAGCCACCCAGCGCCCCTGTCTCTCTGCTTCTCTAGTAAGGATTTCTAACAAGGCCACCCTACTGTGGGATGATCTCCTCTTCACTCTGTCTGCAATAACCTAGTTTCCAAATAAGGTTACATTCTGTGGCACTACGGGTTAAATAAATAAATGAACTTCAGCATATAACTGAGGGGAAACAGTTCAACTCCTAACACCAATCTCTTCATATATCATGCTTCTTCCAGTCTATAAAAATATTTTAGCCTTAAATGCTCAAAACTAGCAGTTCTCAAAGGGTAGTCCTACAGCCTGCAAGACCTTTGCTAGGAACCTGTAAGGTGAAAACTATTTTCCTAAGATATTTAGAATTATTTGCTTTTTTCACTCTCATTTTTTCATGACTCCACAGTAGACTTTTCCAGATTCTTTATATGTGAGGACAACCTCCCTCTGATAACTAATAGAATCAGTGTGTATTATCATGTTTTTCTAGAATCTTCTAATATTGTAGTTTTAGAGAATAAACGTGTACATTTTCTGAGACTAACTCAGGCTTATTCTTTAGTACTTCTGCTGTGCTTTTAGCTTTACTTTGGAAATCTCTGCTTTAATCTCTGTAATCCATTTTTGTCCAAAAAATCATTTGAAATTCCAAAATTACCTTGTACCAACATGAAAACAACAGGAAATAAGTACACTTTGTTGTATTTATTTTTACACTTGTGTTTTAGTATAGATCACTGGCTTAAAAAGGGAGATTGGAAGATTTGTTCTCACTCTCCCTCTGCACCATTTACCTCTAACTGTATGAGGAGAATGCTGAAAAAGATATGCTGAAAACTTAATATGAGATAAATATAGAGAGAACTATAAGTAAAAATATGACTGTGAAAAAAATATTTTACTTGATTAGATATGATGCAATACAACATTTTTTAATAGTATTATGGTGCCCGTTAAATCGAGATGTTACTCTGCAATCAAACATCCAGAGTTGGAGAAAAAGAAATTGAATATTTTAAATAAAGGTGCGATAAGCCCTTTAAGCCAATAACTGTTTGTTACAACTTTTCAAACTAAAATGAAAAATCCATGGACGCATCTTCGGGGTACATTATGGTGCATTGGCTGAAGATGGGCAGTCAGGAGCTAGGAGCTGAAGAAAATCTGCAGAGTCAACATTGCCGAATGTCTGCTGAAGGAAGTCAGTAAAAGAAATCACAACACAGCCACTTTTCAGTGACACAGTAACTTGGCAAATTAAAGATGTAGCTGCAAATATGAGGACTGAGTTAATATCTCTAATACAGAATTAAGCTATTTTTCACCATGATAGACTCACAGGAAATATTTTTAAGTGGATGAGAAAAGTCAGTATTACTTAAGAACGTCTTTCATAAAGCACTGCAAGCTTTAATGTTATTAAATCTCAGCTCTTGATTACAAGCCATGTTTTAATATTTCGTGTGGTAAAATGGGACGTATCCATATAGCACTTCTGCTTCAGAGCCCAGTCTTTCGGTTACCTCCAGGACAAACACTGATGCAGTTGATTGACTTCCAAGTTGAACTATTATTTGGTGGTTTTTGTTTTTACTTTGCTTTTTCATGAAATACCATTTTCGTGTGAAAGAATGACTGACAAACTATGTTTATTCAAACTTGATTATTAGACAAACATTTCCTTGAACATTAATTAGTAAAGTGAGGCTATGTAGTCAAGAAAAACAACATAATGCGGCATGGGATGCCAATGATAAAACTCAAGCTTAAAAGTGAAAATTAGAATTTTGGAAATCTTGTATCCTCCACCGTGAGACAGACAGCTTCTCAATTCTTTGACTTTTCTGATAAGATTGGTGGCAATAGTAACAGATGCAAATCTTAGTATTACTTTAGATCTGGATAATTTAATGACCTAGTTGTTGTTGTTTTTTCAAGAGACCATTATACAATGTTACATAATAGGTCAAGTTGGACCAACAGATTTTAGTGTAATAGAAAACCTAAAGTTTATTAATATGGTTCCAGATTACACATTGTTTTTATTTTTTTAATGTTTATTTATTTTTGAGAGAGAGAGAGAGAGAGAGAGAGAGAGAACAGGGGAGGAGCAGAGAGAGAGAGGGAGAGACACAGAATTTGAATCAGGCTCCAGGCTCTGAGCTGTCAACACAGAGCCCGATGCGGGGCTTGAATTCACAAACTGCAAGATCATCACCTGACCTGAAGTCTGACCCTTAACCGACTGAGCCACCCAGGTGCCCCGGTTCCAGATTACACATTGTAACTGACCTGTTAGAAATTACACTTGGCAGTTTTATTGTAGTGTCCAAGAAGAGTGTCCACAATTATTTGTAAAGCTAAGTACAGTGCTCTTTCTTGGTTTAATTATACACCTGTGGGAGGGTGGATTACCTACACATAATTCAACCAAAACAACGTATCACAAGGACTGAATGCAGAAGCAGGTAGGAGAGGAGCTGTCCTCTCTTAAACCAAACACTGAAAAGGCTTGCAAAAAAGTAAAACAATGACATTCCTCCCACTCAGATATAGTGATTTTTCACCAAAGTATGTATGTGAGCATTTCATAATTTATTATTACTTTTAAATGAATTAATAAATATTTTAATTTTTCAGTGTATTTACATATATTAAATAAATATAAATACATAATTAACATCCCTTGGGGGTTCTCAATATTGTTAATAGTAAAAAATATCCTGAGATCATAAAGTCTGAAAACTGCTGATCTAAATAATCACTGATAATCTTTCCTTACCCGTCCCCTTGCGCTTTGAATCTAACATGCTTTAATTCAGTTTCATATTCTTTATTTCAAAATCATAACTCTCACCTCCTGTTAGTATAGCCGTGTGAGGGAGAATCACTCTGTCACTCTCCAGGATACTAGATTAGAAGGGCAAGGGAGATGAAGAAAGGAAAGAGAAAGAAGAGTGGAGGGAAGGGGAATGGTTGGAGAGGTAAGCAGCCTTTCTAATCCTCCCCCTGTAACAGGATCCAGAAACTAAGGTGTTAATACCTGGGGCAGCAAGGGGCTTCCAGGACCCGGACCCAGCACTGAAGCAGCATCTGTTCTCACCTACTGATGCTGTTAAATAGTTTTAATCATTCTGACACATACAATTGTTAAGAAGATTAAATAATCTTCTTAGCACATATAGAACATAGATATGAAATAATAGAACATATGTAAGAGGCTAGCACAGTGCCTGGGGGATAAACAAGCTTGGTGAGTGTTAATTTTTGTTATAATTGCAATTTCCTCACCCTACTCCTGAAACTGCCTAGTCCTTGACTTGTCTTTTGAGCTTTGACTATATTTTGCCCTATCTTTTCACAATAGGGCATCATCCATCTTGAGTTATGCAATAAGGGATGAAAACATCTCCAGAATATTCCAAAACACTGTTTGCTTTGGGATGCAACCCAACACCTTTCAGGGGAGCCTGAACAAAGTGTTCAGAGCATATGCATACCTTCTAAGCATTGGCTTTCGCTGCCCTTCAACAGTTGCTAAAGGAAAAAGAGCGAACTTGCAAAAATACCCCTGAGAGACGTCTTGGTATTTGAGCCTGGCTCAAGGCAGAAAATATGAAAAGCCCTGTGTGAAAACCTGTCTCTGGTTAGAGACCTCTGGCCAGCAAAGACTGACCCCAATACTCTTCATAAAGCAAACAAACCTCTGAAAACCTGGCCACTCACTCCCGAAGCAACTCATATTCCAACACTGGGAATCGGACTTATTACTAATACAATTTCCTTCATAAGGAGATGTTGGACACAGAGAATATCCCAACGAGGGCAATTCCGATCCCCAATCCTTCCTATTTTACTTAAGCTGTAGGTGTATTTACACAAAAGTTTGGGCAGCATTAAACCACAGCTAGTCAGAGAGCTCCTGGAAGCTCAGACGAACTCATCCTTCCCCACTTGAAAGGCATCTTTTGGCCCTAGAATTAGCCAAAGGAGTTTCTGGTTCACAAGGAATCCAGGACTCTAGCACAACATGGCTTTTTGCTTTTCCTTTTTTTTTTTTCTTCTTCCCCTACCTGCTCAACCAACAAGCAAGCTAAGACATTAAGTACTTTTCCACAGCTCTCCACAAATGCAAAACTCTGCTTTTGCTCACATACAAATAAGGCCTTAGAGTTTACAAAGTGCTCTCTTACCTGCTTCCTCATTTCATCCTCACAGAAACCCTGAAAGTGAGGTCGTTGGAGGTCTCAGTTGTTGTGGGGTAACATAAAAACAACTGCATTTGGAGTCAAGACCATTGAGCTTAAAGTTCAGCGTGCTGGGAACTCACCATGTGATCTTATATCAGTCAAGGTTTAGGTGAACTACTAGATTAAAAAAAAAAACTAAATAAATAGATCTAATTATCTGGCATATAACAGAATCCAGAAGTTTACTGTCCAAGGCTGGTAGAGTGAAGCCTAATATTTTATTTCTCCACCGTCCTTAACATGTGGCTTCCACTTCATACATTAGGACAACTTCTTGGACACCATTCATCCAGTTCACATTGCAGCCATCATAAAGGAAGAGATGAAGAAGAAAGGAGCAGAAGGTACTTAACGGATGTCCTCCAGGCCGCCATATCTGCCTTCTGCTTATCTCCCATTGGTTAGAACTTGGTCATGTGACCACAGCTACCCACAAGGAAGACTAGGAAATGTAGTCTTATTTCACACCATGTGGCCAGCTAAAAATCTCAAGTCATGTTGGCAAAAATTAATGAGAAAATGAATTTTGAGGAATAACCAACAGGCTCTGCTATAATCTTATGCAAGTTACGTGGATTTTCCAAGCCTATTTCTTCATTTGAGAAACAAAGAAACCCTTACTTCAGAGGCTGGTCCTTAAGCATCTTACTGGTCACAGATCACTCGATTTGAGGCAGATGATACCTGTATTGGGGACTTTATTCCCGTGATATGTGAGTTTCCAAGACACTAGTGTGAATTAAATAAGAACCCAGCAGGGGAGTGGAATTTAAGTGCCAAGCACAGAGAAAGAGGCATTTTTGGATGACATAGAGAAGGAAACAAAAGTCAGCACTAAGGAGGTAAAATCAAACCAACCATAATGTGATAAAGTGGGAAGGGGAAAGACCTATGTAATTACTTGAACTACAGCTATTTAGTAGCATTGGGTTTCTTTTTATATTTGATGTTTATAGGGGTGAATTTCTAGAAGAATCAATCCAATTTTAAAGTCTGGTGTCAAAAAATTAAAAAATAAATAAATAATAAAATAAATAAATAAATACAATCTTTAAAAAAAAGGCGGGGAAGGGGGTGGGGCTGCCTAGTCGGCTCAGTTGGTAGAGCATGTGACCATTGATCTCAGTGTTCTGAGTTCAAGCCCCATGTTGGGTGTAGAGATTACTTGAAAAAATAAAATCTTAAAAAAAAAAATAAAAGTCTAGTGTCAGTGCAGGAAATGATAAGGACTACATGAGAATATTTGCAAAACAATTTTGTGAACTATATAGTGCCACTCAAATCTAATAAATGTTAGTAGTGTTATGAATATCTAATACTATCTCATCACATTTCTATGATTTTAAGTGGAGACAGCACCTTAAATCTCAAGTGTCCAAAACGTATGTTTCTGAAAATGGGATTTAGAGCCAGTACAGGCCAGGGACCAAAGAAGCTTACACTGACTGAGAATACAGTTCTCAGATGTCCCCCAGTCCTAAGAAAAAGTGGCAGTTCTGGATTGAAGTTGAGGAGACCTGGTTTCCTGACCCAATTCCACTATTCAGTAGCTTTGTGGTCTTTGGAATTCGTTTTGCCAAACTGACCCTCAGAATATCCAACCATAAAATGAAGCGATGTGTATTTATTGAAGAGATAAAGTTGCATATAGATTCTGGATCTACATATTAAATAAATATTAACAGAATAATTCTTCTGTGCCACAAGCTTTGCCAGAAGCTGATCAGCTATAATGCACTACCCAACATAAAAGCAGTATTAGGCTGCGATTAGGAGTGTAGGTTTGGAGGCAGACCACCTAGAATCCTGGCTCTGCTTCTTGGCTAGGTGCATGATTCTGGCCAAGGCACTTACCCTCTCTGTGCTAAAGTTTACTCGTCTGCAAAAGGAGGATGATAGCAGTATGTGCTTCATAGGACTGCAGATGCATGTAAAGTGCTTCTAGAATAGTTTCTGTTCAATGTATAGAATATACATCCAATGCATTTTCAATGTATAGTGCTTCTAGGATAGTGTTCAATGTATATTATTACTAGTATTATTATTGGTGGTGGTAGTGGTGTTCCAGCAAAAACAACTGCTTTGTCCTCTTACATGTCCTTCTTACTCTTGGCTTTACTATCCAGATCCTTCAATGGATGCCATTTTGGGCAACTACTACATGACAAGCAATTGACAAAGACATGGAGATCCACTGTCTATTTCTTAAAGCAACCCTGGAATTGTTCCTGTTGCTGTTGTCAGAAGAAATTCACGCTTTGTCTAAGCTCACACTGTTGACAAGTAGTGGACCTGAGGTCTGAATGGAGTCTCTCTGGCACCAACAACTGTGGTCTTTCAGCTTCAACCTATTTTATTTTTATATCTCTACCTAATATTTTCCAATTATTTGTTTATTCCACCTCTCTGATTGGAAGGAAAAGGAACTTTGCGTAATTCACCCCTAGATGTTACATACAGCATAAGCCCATGTTCTTTAGCGTAACACTCAGGGTCTCCATGGTCTGATCCTTACCTCTTCTCCTTCTCCCTCACTGCTCTGTCATTGACATATTTCTTGCATCTTAGCGTTTTTCTGAACTGCTCTTCAGAGAAGACCTCCCTTCCAATAACCACATGTCTCTGATTTTGCCACACAGTCTGCTTTCCATGCTCCTCTTTCCTCTGCTCATGCTATGCAACAACTCAGGCTTCTTCTTTAATATTCACTTAAGAAAAGGCACATCATAACTTGTAGAGGGAAGGTATAGTGAGTGAAGGCTTCATTGAGATCCATTGCAACTAGATCTTTATTTATAGCATCTTTCTATTTTTATAGAATAAGGATGGGACATGCATTTCCTTCATTTTCTACGAGATGCAAACTTTCCCCCAAATTTCCAACTGAAGTCTCCTTCTTTAGACATATATTGACCTCAGATGCTGACACACTGACTTGGAGAGAGCTTCCCCTCTGAAGGTGCAGTGTATGCTGACCACATCCCCAAATATGTGCAATTATTCCTGCTCCCCAAATGTAGCCAGATATTTATCAAGATAATTTGCAATTTGAATCAGAGCCATAGATATGACTGAATAGAACAATTCGAAGCACACTAAATAAATGCAGCCAAAGACCTTCTGTGCATCTTAATTCCTAGTTTGAGCTCAGTTTTCTCCAACTGCTCTTGAAAACATAAGTTCAGCTGCATCGCATCTCTTGGGGTTGAACTGTATACATGTGCACATAATTATTATGTTCCAGTTTATGACACATTTACTCCAAATAATCACACATACCTGACCTCATGCCCGCTCTGGGAAAATGGGACAATAGCAGTCAGTGTATTTGCATTACATGTCCTGGAAGTGAAATACACAAGAGAAGTCAATGTTGTTAGTCCTTTGACAAAGGATGACTCTTCAAACTCCTGAAGAACATTAATTTTAAAGATCCCACATTAAAGTTATACCTTATCAGAGCAGTAGAAAGAATTTTGTAAATATGGTTTGTATTTGAGTTAAAAAAAATATCTTACCAGTTAGACATATAAATGGGCTCTCCATAAAAATGTAAGCTTTGTTGGTATTGCAGAAAGAGGACAGGGATGGAGTTGGAGCTCAAGATAAATTGCAGCTCAGTTACATGCTGTGTAACTTTGAGCAATAACCTTAAACTCCACTAAACCTCAGTTATGTTAGCTGTAAAATTAGAATAGTAATAAATTGGGTGTGCCTGGGTGGTTCATTCAGCTAGGCCTCTGACTCTTGATTTCAGCTCAGGTCATGCTCTCACAGTTCGAGGCCCACATTGGGCGCTGCATTGGAGTGTGGAGCCTGCTTACGATTCTCTCTCTTCCTCTCTTTCTGTTCCTCCCCCACTTGTGCTCTCTCTCAAAATAAATAAACTTTAAAAAAAACTTTTAAAGAATAGTAATAATTTATAGTGCCTGGAGGAACCAGAGTCATTAAAGGATATTATCTATGTTACTTACCTTCCTTGGAGAATGGAGCCTTAGAGATGGCTGCAGGTATAAATATAAGAAATTATAACAAAGAGAAGAGTCCTGTGCTGTGGTTGACAGATAGTTCAGCTAAAGCTGAGGAGACTCGACACCTGAATCTAAGTTCCTGCTCTGAAATCCCAGCAACGTAGTCATGGCAGCTTCAGAAGTGCACCACTTCAGAGAAACCAAACAAAATGCACAGCAGTTGGAAGTTGATCACAGAATGCCACTGAACTTGAACCCTATCGTAAAACTGCATTGGGAAGTTGCATAGCTATTTATCCAAAAATGGAAGAAAGTCCATGTCAGTAGTTTTTTCAAAACTTAAATTGACTTGTGGATAGGTACTGGGGAAAGTTGAGATCTCATCAAAATAAAATGGAAAGTTGTGTGTGTGTTTCTGTGTGTGTGTGTTTGTGTGTGTGTGTATATCCAGGTAGATTGGTGGATACTTCTCAGAAGGAAGGAGTGGGGAATGAGGGGGAAAGGATGGCAAAGAGAGAAATAACTAGGATACTAGAAGAAAACAAGGATATCCAAAGTTTACCTTAAAGTTATTTGCGCTGATCTAAAGTGCCATTATCTCAAAACTTCAGGGAATGTTTCCATGCCTACTCTGGCCTTGTGTATATTGTGTACTTTTTTTTTTTTTTTTTGTCATTATGGAGAGGTTGAGTTTCCTGGATCAATGGCAGAGAAAAGATAAAGGGACAGCCACAAACCCCAAATGAGAAAAGATAGAAAATTAGAGCCAAAAGTGACCCCAAGAATATGAACATGCCCCCTTTGACCCACCATGGAAAACTCTCAGAAATATTAGGAAGAATATTGAACTTTTCTCCAAAGACATTGAATGGGAATTGAGATGATCTTACCTATATCTTAAGGGGTAGAAATAGATGCAATGTTTTCAAAGAATGAGATTATTTGAAATCTTTATGAATGCATGCTTTCTCTGCCACTACTTCCTTAGTAATCTGTCTTAATCAGAAGTTTGCTTAGATGGGTGTCAAACTATAAGAATGGAATGATCTTGAAGAACATTCTTTTGTAAGATATGTCCTGGATTTTTAGAAAATAAGGATGATCTTGGAAAATTAAGAATGGCCCACCCAATTTCTATTGACCAAGATGCCCTCTCCCCTAGGCTGTGGTGGAACATATTGACCACAACTTTGTGTGCTTCCTTCTCTTGTATGTACTATTCTGATTAACTTCAGCTGACACTTTTTTCTCTCCTTCATTTTATTAATACTATTCTCTGTGACTCAACCTTATCATGTTCCTATAGCCCAAACTTTGCTAGCTACCTCCAGATTAGAATAACCTCTTGAGTCATCCCTACTGTTATTTTAGGCTGCTTCTTTTAGGGTTGGCTAAATTCCCCCACCATGTGCTGACCTTGAAGTTTAGATTTTGGAATGTAATCTTACTTTTCTTGTTCCCAAGTTCTTAGAAGACAGGGAACTGTAGTTCTGAGTATGGAAAACTAGTGTCATGAATTTGGCACCCCATCGATGCTCAATACATATTAATCTACTTTATTCCTGTGGGACATAGAAAACCATCACAATCTATTAATGAATTGGCTCTTCATAAGAGTTGGAAGTGAGTAGTGAGTTAATAACAGAGGCTGCTATATAAAATATATTGGCAAAGTCAGTTAAGAACTATTATGTCTTTCACATAGGAGATTAGTAATGTGGATTGTAACTTGGGTCCAGTGGTATTGTTGAGATTGAGTGAGATTATTTGATTATGGTTGCAATATATCTAGGCAAAAGAGGTTTGATTCTAAAGTTGCCTGGAAGTTAACACGAGTTAGTATAGACCCATGAAATAAAGTATTGTTAAAGGTGCTCGTGCCACTAATATATGTTCCCACCATGCTTGTCTTTATATATCTATTTCCTCTACTAGTTTGTGAAATTTTTGAAGGCAAGACCTGTGTCTAATTTGTCTTCTATCCCCTCATGCCTACTGCACAATGGTACCTAATAGATGTTTACGGAATGTACATTGAATGCACACCCCATCTTTCCACTTAAGAAATTATCCTATTCATGGAATAACCATATTCACTTTATTGCAATACTATGTAAACATTCAGCCCCCTTGGT
The DNA here is from genome assembly GCA_028646485.1 of Cryptoprocta ferox. Lineage (NCBI taxonomy): Eukaryota > Metazoa > Chordata > Mammalia > Carnivora > Eupleridae > Cryptoprocta > Cryptoprocta ferox. The sequence goes on along the minus strand of CM053567.1, from coordinate 183,004,487 downwards.
GCGTTTCTTTCCAGGGGCTAATATTTCTCCTCTTTCAGATTCGAGCTTTTGCAAAATATGAGGAAGTAGGAATTGGAGGTTTGGGGACTTGGGGTTTTCAGTTCATTTCATTTTGAGAAGACTACTCAAGATTTGAACTCTGGAATGTTTGCTGTTTATCAAAACAATCCCTCCAAAGATGGGATGGAAAAAACAAAATAAGCAAAGATGTTTGACTATGGTGAAATTCTAGCAGATTCAGAGAATCTTCACTTGTCTCATTGTGCATGCTGATGCTGCCTATACCTCTGTGTCCACTGAGGGGAAAGAGCATGGCTTCCCATGAGTTATGGAGTAGCTCTAAATAGCTACCAAATGAAAGAAAATAGAAAACAAACATTGGGTTCCTGGATGCGGATGAATGGGAGGAAAATGAACTGAACATGTATTGTGTGTCTACTTTGTTCCAGGTGTTATAGTTAGGATGGTTTTCTATGGTTTTGTACAATCCGTAAGAAAGATATCAATATGGTTGCCATTCTACACATATAGAACCTGATATGTTCACAGTTACACAGCTAGTAAGTGGCTGGGATACTTAAGTAGGTCTTTTTGGCTCAAAAATTCTATTTCTACTAAGCCAGCATTTCCTGTTGATTTCTGAGTAAAAGAATCACCTGGAGCACTTGATAATATATATTTCCAGGCCTCCATCTGGATATCTTGCATTAGGAAGTCTGAGATGGGGGTTAGCATGTGAAATTTATCAATTACACCAAGGAGTTTGTATGACCTAACAAGGCATGAGTCCCCTGCTGAACCACAATACCTTCCCAGAGATACCCAAAGTACCAAAATATCCCAAGGTATCAGAATAGCCCTAGACAGATAAGAAGCTAAAAGGCTTTAGGTATTTCCATTATCTCCCTTCCAGCCTTTGTCTATCCATTTCATTTAATGGACAAATAGATATAGATTCAAATATAGATATAGATATAGATAGATATAAATATTCGTATCATGTCAACTCAGCTTAAATCACCTCTTTCCACAGACTGACATGCCAAGACCCCTATACAAATTTTTGGAAGCTCACTCTGGAGAGCAATTAGGTTGGACAGCTTTAGGCAAAAAAGGGGAAGTCAAATGATTGTCCACATTAATGTGGTTTAAGGGACCTGAAAGTTCTCTTTCTTAACTCTCATTCCTATCTCTGCTTTTCTGTCCCTGCATGTTTTGCATCTCTGTGTCTCTGAAATGTGTATGGATTATCTGTGAATGCCTGCCTCTTGCCACTAAGCTTTGAAGTGCTTATAAGCTCTCATATATTAATACAAGGTTTCTAGAACCCTTTCTACAACAAGATTATTTTGAAGGAATCAACACTTAAGCTGTTGTTTGTGAAACAATTTCCCTTGAAGTGGCCCAAATGACAGAGAAAAGTTACCTGGACCCCTGGGACATGTGCAAACAAAACCACAGCATCCTACAAAAAGCATGAAAATCATTTAAAGTTTCTTTTTTTCTTTTTTCCTCCTTTTTTAAAAAATTTTTTAGCGTTTATTCATTTTTGAGAGACAGAGACAGCGTGAGTGGGGGAGGATCAGAAAGAGAGGGAGACAAAGAATCTGAAGCAGACTCCAGACTCTGAGCTGTCAGTACAGAGCCCGACGCAGGGCTCAAACTCACGAACTGTGAGATCATGACCTGAGCCAAAGTCAGATGCTTAACGGAATGAGCCACCCAGACACCCCTCTACTTTTCTTAAAATTTCATATGGCCTGGGCTTTCCAATATTGAAGATATTTAAATATTAAATATATTAATTTAAAAATTAATTTAATTACTTTAATAATAAAATTATTTAATAAAAATTAAATTAATGAAATGAAACAAATCTTAAATGTTTAGACTTAAATATGGGCTTTCCATGTTTAAGATATATTGCCATTTGCTTTCATTAAAAAGTATATTTTCTTGGGACACCTGGGTGACTCAGTCAGTTAAGCATCCAACTTCGGCTCAGGTCATGACCTCGTGGTTTGTGAGTTGGAGCCCCTCATCTCGCTTTGTGCTGACAGCTCAGAGCCTGGAGCCTGCTTCCGATTCGTCTCTCCTTCTCTCTGCCCCTCCCATGCTCATGCTCTGTCTCTCTCTGTTTCTCAATAATAAACATGAAAAAAAATTTTAAGTATATTTTCTTAATATGAATAAAGTTGAATCTCCACGTATATTATATATAATACATATAAATATATGTATATATTTTAAATATAATTTATTGTCAAATTGGCTTACACACAACACCCATATGTATATATTTTTACACTTGTCTCATCTAAAGGCTTTACCATCCCAGTACCCAGTTGAAGACTCATGGTATTCATCCACCAGCATGCATTAACACCTCAGCTTAAATAAGCTTACTAGATCAGCTAACTTTCCCAAGACAGTGTGACCCAAGATGGTAATACGCTTAATAGCAAGTGGGAAAGACAAGCCATTAGCAGTGGTATGAGTTTACACATACCTGGATGCTGACTGTTAAGTAAAAGGCACTCAATCTGTTGACCAGTCAATTGGAGTAAAGGTATCCCTTGGGGTCAGATCTGCTTCCCAAGTCCTCTCTCCCTCGACTCCAGACTGAGTAGCTATGCCTAATTTTTTTTTTCCAGATTACATATTGCTTCCCCATGCACCATCACATTTGATTCTCATATTAATTAACTTTATAGAACTCACAAAGCAGAAACTACAATGAGAAGCAGTGAGATTACAAGACTTGCCCAGAATTACATAGATAGTCCAGTCTCTCTTCACTCTCCCATACTTCTTCCATTCCCAGCAATATCTTAGCCATTTTCATAAGCATAAGATGCATTTAGCCAATCGTGGCTGAGCTGAATTTATTATTCCTATTTAACAAGATCGGGAGTGCAAAGCTTAGAATTGCAGCTCAGTCCTTCCACCCTTCTGCATCTGGGGTCATTTAAAAACCGCACCCTGTTTGCAAAAATACTAATGATAATTTGACTAGTGTGTTTGCACCTCCCAACAAAACAGCTTTTAGATTACAAATACTGAACTGTGCACTGCCTAATTGAAATATCTCTTTCTGTGTAATTGCTGTAAAATCAAAAGGCTATTCTTTTTAAGTTCCAAAGGGCTAGACTGAAGTCAATGTTTGTAAATATTAACTACCCTATTTTTTCTTCCAAATCTGATAACAAGCAATCCAAATTGGATTGGGATCTGCACTAAATAAAACTCTCCATTTACACGACTGTGCTCTTTAGTAGACTGGTGGTGTAAAAAAGACCACAATTCAGCTCAGAAACCTTGACTTTTTATCGTCCATCAGTCAAGGTGAAAAGCTCTCTGAAACTCCAGTGAGATTAGATTTAACATAAACTTCCTGAGCTGAATTCCATTATTGCTAAAATAACTGGAAGGGAATCATTTAAATATTTTCCAGAATGCCAATATTGGGGCTTACTTGGCTTTTGACTAATAGAATTTTGAGAAGAGTTCATCCTCCCTCAAAGTGTCAAGAATTACTTAAGTTTTATACCTAAAAAGGACATTACAAGAGTGTTATTTCAACCTTCTTGCTAATGAAAGATATCCTGACAGAACTGAATCAAATTTTGCTCCAGATGTCCAGTAATGGGTTCCATTACTTCCCAAGAGATGTCCTTCCATTGTTGCACACAAAATTATGTTGGTGGATACAACCAAAGTGACAAGAAATGACTATAAGGCCATACTGCAGCCCCCAGAAGAGAAAAGAAATAGATGATAAGCTTCTTGTATTCTGATAGCCAGGTTTGATATGGTCATGATGAAAACAGTTAATAGTTCAAACATCTGCTAGAAATCTCATTCAGTTAAAAGAAAAACATGCAATAAGTTCGTAACTCACCCAGTGATTATTTCCATTTTCAGGACATAGAGAAAAAGAAATACTGTGTGGACATTATTCATAAGCAGTAATTACTAGTTATATGGAAATGATTTAAACTTGAAAAAAGGGATTCGTATATTATATTAAATTTCATATAATTGAGAAAATCAACTTGGTACAAAATTGGACGTGAAGCAACTTTCAAAGAGTCAAAAATAAAAGTCTGTGTAATCTCACGATACTCCAATTCACTTACCCTATTATCTTTCTACCAGTTGGTGTGCCGTGCACTATGTATCTATGTGTCCCATGCTCTGTGAGGTATAAAGGGAGTAAAGATGAATATCTGACTGAAGGAGCTGGCAATCTAGCAGAAAAAACAAATAAATCCAGGATTCAGGCCTGTGATACTAACTTTAAGACAAACATTTGTGTTCTCTTGACTTTACTCTTCTCCTGTATGCATTACAAGATTTGGACAAGGAGTTCTTTGAGTGTCCTTACATCTGTGAGTGACAAGATCACTGGTGGGAGGGTTTGCTCCAACATTCATCTCAAGTCAGCACAAATAACTTTAAAGTTTTTTGTTATTTACTTTTTTGTTTGGAGAGAGAGAGAGGGAGAGAGAGAGAGAGAGAGAACAAGAGCACACATGATCGGGGAAGGGGCAGACAGAGAAAGGGAGAGAATCCCCAACAGCCTCCTCATGGTCAGCACAGAGCCCTTCATGGGGCTTGATCTCATGACACAAGCCAAAATCAAGAGTTGGATGCTCAATCACCTGAGTCACCAATCACCCCAACACAAACAGCTTTAAAACACCTCTAATGAGCATTCTAGGGACGAGGGAGGGTGAGAAGAAGAAAGGTAAGGAAACTAACACTTTTAAGTGCCTGATATTATTAGGTTTCATTACGCTGGGTGTTTTACATTCAATATCTAACTTCACCAAAAGAAAAATTACATGGAGCTAAGTGTTATTGTATCAATTTTATGCCGGAGGAAACTCGAGTTGAGTGGATTCTACCACGTGCCTGAAATCACATACTGGTAAGTACCTGAGTAAGGATTAGACCTTTCTAAATTCCCAACAAAACTTCACATTGTAAGGCTAAGTCCAGTCTGTTTTCCAAGGTTTTGAAAACTATATTCCACGTTCTGTTTTTCCTGCATCCCTTATGTGATATCATCGACGGGGCACTGAGTCTGTTTGACTGAATTTAATTCAACACTGCCTTCAACTCACATTCCAAAAATGTATCTGCTAAATTTTGGAGATACAGAGATGAATGAGACATGGTTTCTTTCTTTGAAGAATTTAAGTCTAGCAAAGAAAATGAAATGTTAACCCAGAAAGAGAGCAGTGCAGGATGTATTCGGAGACATTAAGCCAGGTAGAGTTGTTCACCAAGTCACAACTAACTCCCTCTGTGATGGGACTCTGCTTAGCTCTCTATCCTCTGCCCTCTTCCCTCTCCCACCAGCCCCACACCTAGCCACAGTGACATTTTCTCAGTTCCTGAACCTCTCACATGGCCTTTCTTCCGGCCTTCATACACCTTGTTTCCTCTGCAAGCCTTAGCTCTCCAGCCCACATGACTTCCCTTTCCCACTGACATGCTCACCTGGTTAATTCCTACTTGTCATCCGAGTCTCCACCTGTGACCTCTCCGGTTGGCAATAGGTGCCCCTGCTTATTTTAACCATTACTTGGGTGAGCTATGGTAAGGTCAGCTGTAGATCAAAGGAGGGGTACTGGAAAAGATTTTGCATGTTTGGTATCCATGGTTCACTGGAGAGGACACAGCCTCGGATGTAGGGCCACTTGGGGAAGCACCGAGGTCAGTCATAAAGAAAGGGGAAATGTGGATGGTGCCTTTATGTGGTTTCCATGAGAAAGACTGGGCAAGGCAGGGTGAGCAAACTGATTGGATTATTTGAACCACTCCAGCAGGACCTGGGCCAGGGGTTGACCCTGGTTTTCTGGTACCTGACTCTAGAGATTTTAGGGCAGGCAGACTAATGGTCTGGAGTATGAGATCCCAGTAATTGAGGAGTGGGGGACTGGACTTCATCTGCTGCTCAAGAAGGGGAATTAACTGGCCGTTAGCCAGGGTCCCCAAACTGGGTCAAACCAATGTTTTAAAACCGATATAACCGATGTCTGTCATCTCAGACACCCTGGACAACTCCTATCATTAAGTGCATGCTGTGCTGTAATTGCTTTTTGAGTCTGTCTTTTCCACTTGATTAAGCTGGCTCTGTGAGGGAAAGAATAACCCTAGCATCTAAGATATAGGAGATGGTTTAAATGAAAGGTAATGGCATTTAGGTTGTGTTTTGAAGGATGAATAGGAGATCTCTAGGAGCAAGTGTGTTGGGTAGAAAACCTAGACAAAGGAAAGAGTAGACCAAAGGCTTAAAGATATTCCAGAAAGAGTTTATTTGAGAATAACAAATGTTGTTAGGTTTTTTAGGTTAGCATTCAGGGAGAAATATCAAGGTATGTAATGAGGTTAGAAAAGATAACTTGAAGTCTGATTAAGAAAAGCTTTATGTGTTAAGCTAAGGAATTTCGATTCTATGCAATGGAGAATCATCAAGCCCCAGTATTAAAAGATGGCTTGATCAGCAAGTACAATGGGTGGCTTCTCAGTATGAAAAAGAAATAGGAAAGATCAAATATGCCCTACCATGACAGATGTCCAATGTTCAACTGGGACAATTTAAGCAGAAATTCTTTTACCCCTATAGCCAGCCTCCACATTCAGTTCCCTGAAGGGTCCATGATCAGATACAGTGTCATGTGTTGATGAACCCCAAAATGAGCTACAAAGAAATCCTTCAGCTCTTATTACCAATAGATTACATCTTGTTTTTCACCTCCTTTCTGAGTGTAGCACGAGGAGATGAAAAAGAAGCCTACAGAAGTATAGATAGTGCATATTTCCAAGTAAGATGTAATGCATAATATATAATTGCTAAAGTCATAAAGATCTGGTCTCTAGGCAAGTTATATTTATCTAATGACTGTCCAACTATCTTTAAATTACTGTTTAATAACTACCGTGCTCTCTTATTAAGGAGAAACCATACATGGTGTGATATTGTGCTATTGTTTATTATTTTTCTTCAGACACAGACATGACACTATAACATTAAGAAGTCATGTCTTTGGCCAGATTCAAATAAATAAAATACACGAAAAGCCGCAATCTGTGAAAGATCTCAGGGTTTCCATAAGAAAACGCAAATGTAGATGCAGACATCTGATTTGCTCAGTCCCCTCATGAACCCTTTGCAGCCTGCTCCATGTGAGACACAAAGGGCTTTTGTGACGCATATGCTGTGCATCACAAATGGAGAGCCCCGGCCAAAGAAAATATACAGTTACCAGAAGAATAAACCCAGGATGAAAAGCACAGAGGTAGCATCAATAGACGTCTGATATGCCATTGGCCCCATCTGGTTAGAATCACATCATCAAAATTAGAGCTGGAGTAGACCTTCCAGGTCATCCTTGGAACACCTTGCCAACTCAACAATCATCTTTTTGAGGACCAGGTCCAGTTCAATTTCATGTGTCTCAAGAGACAAGAATTCCACAGATTCTGTGGGCAAGCTATTTACCATACTTAAAGAGGCAAATGTAGTCATAGTAGAGATTTCAGTCAGTAAAATAATTGCATTCAGACTTTGAAATATAAGGCAGTGGCTTTTTTTTTTTTTTTTTTTTTTTAGTAGATATTTTCTCCACAGAAGACAAAGAACTTGGTGCCTGGAGAATCACAAATGGAATAAATAGAAACAAGAATTGCTGCAACCAGTACAAAGATTTACGGGAACCTCAGAACCGTATCAAGGGACCTCACAGGACCAGTCCCAAGAAATTCTATGTAAGTGTTCAGTCTTTTTCTATGATAAGGAAGGGGCTGACACAGAAGTCAGCTCAGGCGCTGGAAAAAGACATAATCAGAGGTACAGGCCCTCACTCTAGATAATAGAGGACTCTTGGTTGTCTTTTGGAGATGGTGGGAGAAAGGAGGACAATTGCATATTAAGAGAAATCCTGTGTGAAAAGCCAACAGGTGGAATCAGAACACGTGTCCAATTTTCAAAGATCTGGTGGTAGGATCAAAGATACAGCCTGTGGAGTCAGGAGTTTGGAAGGAGGAAGATAAGATCTCGTCCAAACAGGGTGGGATCAAAAGGAATGAGGGGGTCTTCTAAGTTATTATGTTTGAGTTGCTTTTAAATAGTGAAAGCTTTTGTTCAAAAGAAGCATTATGTGGCGTCTCTGTGCATGTGGCACATATACAACATAGAAACACCAACCTTTCTGAGTGAAACATGACACAGAATCCAATCACTAAGGAATGCTGAAGTCCTCATGCCCAAACCTACCTATTTCAGTGGAGGACCTTGCTACACTTCTGTGGAACAGCCAGAATTTATTTTAAACACGAATTTGCAACAGTAGAGTTAATAATCAATTATGTTGAGTATTCCATGGTGGGACACATCAAAGGGGAAGAGGAATATTCTTTAATAAAGAATTCTAGCCATGGAACTCAGAGCTTGTTTTATTTAGCAATATCTTATTACCTCACACAGCCACGTGACTGAGTTGTCCTCACAAATACCACAATCATATTTGTATCAGCAGACAGAACATGTGGTGTGCTGCCCGTGAACACTGTCTGTGGCTTGATTTATGTCCCAGCAAAGCAGGCCAGCCCAGATTCAAGGGTTCAAGATGGGGAGTATAGCTAAGAGACAGAATGGTATATGGAGTTGAAAAGAGAAAAGACAGAATAGCCAAACTAGAAAACAGGAGAGGAGTTAGAAAAATAAATCCAGAGTCAGTAACAGGACCAGCAAAGATGAAACTGGGTACTATGGTTAATGGCTATGCCATTATTATCTTAGCATGGTTGTTTTCCTGAACCAAATGGATAGACCATCCCTCATTCTTGTTAACACAAATATGACTTTGTGTGGATTATATACCCTCCTCCATCCAACCAAGTGTAACTAGACCAGTCATAGTAATTCCTTTCACTTTGCCAATAATTGACTTAGAAATGGGCATATGATGCCATTGTGAGCAAAGGGCAGACCTAATACACAACTTCTGTGAAGAATTTCCTGCTCTACCATGGTTTCACTGGAGTAAGATGGCCCCTCTTCTTTCCCTAGATGTTAAATCTGGGTAACTGAAACTATAGCATTCATTGTGTGGCTGTGAGAGAACTTCCTGAGTGATAATGTTGACACAGATAGCTTGAATCTTCCATATTCCACTTCTATTCCACTGAATGACCCAACCTTGAACTGTCCTACCTTGTGGCTTCTTTTTATGGGAAATATTACCTTTCTTCTTATTGCTTAGGTTAATTGAGGCAGGGGCTTCTGTTAGTAGCAAGCTAAGCATTCTGACTGATACCAGAGGGTAGAAAGCAGCTTTATAACCCAATCACAGTTGGAATCTCCTTAGTCATTTCTTGTACGCATTGTTTGATCTCTGTCACTGACCTGAAACTTGAAGCAGCAGATATTCACTCAGTAGACACCACCCAAGAAGTATGATTGCAGAGGGACATGGGCTGATTTAGCAAGGTGAAGTCACACTTTTATCACAGAGTCCAAGTGAACAGTTTAAATGTTTATGCCTATTGGACTGACATAGGCCACATGGAAGAAAGAAAATCTTTGGAACAAAACAAGGAAAATTAATCAATAATGTGTGTGATTTCCTTGAGCGTCGGCACCATGTTTTCTCTACTGTTGGGGGATCCGGTGCTCAGTAACATGCCTGGAATATGGTAGGTTATTTATAAGTGCAGAATTAAGTACTTGAAGGAGACTAGGGATCTAGTAATTAGCATAATTCTTTGTTTCATCTAGGCATTTTCCAGTTGCTTATGGCATATTTGAGTAGATAAGGCTGGGCTGGCACCAGGAACTAAATGCAAACACTAGCACTAGTTAAGCATGAGCTGCAAAAATGGCATACTCATGGGAATCTGAGGCAGAGACTGTTGATTATTCATTAAAGTTAAAATACATGTTCATCTCCCCAGGACGGCAGTAAGAGTCACAATGCATAAATCTAAAACCTACATTCATGAGCATCACAGCTCACAAAAATCTGACATGTCCTACCTTCTTTGACCTTTCCGACAATGCTGGGCTCACACTAGACTACAGTTTCCAGACTCTCTAACATGGTTTTTCCATGTGAAAATTTCCACATCACTAAGCCAACAGAATGTAAGTGGACTTGATGAATGTCATTTCTGAGCATAACTTTTAAGAAGCAAGTGTGCTGTCTTCATAGTCTCCATTCACTGTCCTGGAAGCTGGATGAAGACAATGATGAAGCTCAATAGAGCACCAGAGTCACAAGCTGGAAGTTACCTGGGTCTGTGATAAACAGTCAACACCAGCCAGTAATAATATGTAGTTGGGATTTTTCTGTTACATATTATGCCATCTTTTTGGTCTACTTTAAATAATCAACTTCTCCACACCAATTTGGCCTAGAAGCACAATACGAGCCTTCTCAACATCTCAAGATGATAGAGATAACTATCTTTTAAAATTTTTTTGGTGAAAATGAACGTGTTTTGTAGTTCCTAATGATCCAATATACACTAGTTGATATGATCCCCCCAACAACCCCATAAAATAGGCAGAGTAGATATTGTTATCCTCATCCAAGAGGTGAGAAAAATCGATGATCAAGGAGATTGGAGAAATTATCCAAATCTACTGAGTACTACATTTAGAACTCAAAAATAAATCCTTTTATTTCAAAGTCTATGCTTTTCTTATTCTAAATATGCTGAATGTCTGCCACCATACCTTTTAGAAATTCTCCCAGGGGATTAGAGATTATTTTAAGAGAGTCAACTCACTTGAATTCTAAATATGGAATTTAAATATGGAAGGATTTATAATTCCAGAAGATTTAGCAATGAGGTTGGCTCTACCACAGACTATTTTTATTTGTAGAGTCTTTCAGTGCCTTAGACTTGGATGCTTCCCACCGAGGTTATTGACTCATTCTCCTTCCCAAAAACCAAAAGTTTCTCTGACACATCACTAAGAACAGGCCAGCCTCTCTACTTGATCACCTCTAATAATAGAGACAACAGTACCTCAAAAGCTTTTGCAACCTATTGTTAGGGTGGCCAGATCACCCCAGTTTTTAAGAAATTTCCTGGCTTTATTAACTGAAAGTCCCACATCCTGGGAACCCCCAGTTTTGACCAACCTGGAAAGGCTGGTCACCTTACTATTGCCGAACAATGGAAATTATTAATTTCCAATTTTAATTTGAATGATATCTGCCTTGCTCTAACTTCTAATTAGTTTCTATTATCCAACCAAAATTTGTTTCTTGGTGATACCTGGATTGTCTCTGGTTTTCTATAGCTACCAAAATTTGCAGTAAAACCACGCTATCATAAACTGTAATATCAATAGATCAGGGGCACTGGGTAGCTCAGTCAGTCAAGAGACCCAGTCTTGATTTCTGCTCAGATTATGATCGCAGGTGTGTGGGATTGAGCCCCACATGAGACTCCACACTGAGCTTGGAGCCTCCTTAACTGTCTCTCTCTTTCTCCCTCTGTCCATTTCCTCTACTTGTGTTCTCTCTCTCTCTCTCTCTCTCTGTAAAAAAAATAAAATAAAATCAATAGATCTAAGCTTTTAGTCCTGTAATCTTTGGGCTAGCTAGACAGGGCCTGATGACACACTAGTAATAATCCCTCTCTCCTAAACACATTATTCTCCCTATAAGGCTATAGTGTTAGCCTTTTGAAATTGTATTCCTGGTTCTCCAAGTTGAGTTTTATGATAGAATTAATGACAATAAAAATAAATATATACATACTGTAATCTTTCATGGATAAAGATACTTTATTAGTTAATAATAATTCTTAAACAGATATTAGTTATTTTCCCACTTCATGTTCTGGAGGGAAAAATAATAACTCTCTTCTAAGATTTCACCATTGAGCTTAATATGTCTCTGAGATTTGAACTTTTCTTTCTTTCTTTCTTTCTTCTTTTCTTTCTTTCTTTCTTTCTTTCTTTCTTTCTTTCTTTCTTTCTTTCTTAAATATGAGCACACCGTTTACTCTTTGGGGAAAGGAACAGTCTCTGTTATTGGGTACTGAGGGACCACCAAAACCAGGAAATTCATGTTTTATGAGTTTTCCCCAAATCAAAGCTACAAGGTTATGGTCAACATCACCCTTTCATTCCCACCGGGTACTTCCAGAGACGTGCCTTTGGGGGCAAAGGAAATTTTTTCAGTGAAAAGCACATGCACTTCATTGCTTTCTTTCCTGCTAAGAATCAAGACTGGGATCCTAAGAGCCCATAAGGTTCTGCACCAAGCCAGACAGGTCTCTTTATGCTGTCTTGACTTTCTTGCTACTTATGCTATCTGCCACCTGATAAAACACTTCATAAACCTAGGTCTTGAATGTATAGTCTCTGTACGTAGCAAAATAAAAACTAAAATGATGAGTATTATCATAACTACCAGGATGAATCTGAGAATTTTAAGAAGCAAATGTTTCTAGAGAAGATTTAGGTTGACAGCACTTAGGGAAGGTTATAATAATATAAGGTTATAAGATTAAAATAATATAGTCTTGTAAATGGCATAGGATTTTTGAGGACTAAATTTTTAAATCGTAGGATGTTAGAATGAAATAGGACTTCTTAGATCTAAATGATCTTCTTAGATCTAAATGATCTAAACTATAACTAGGTTAAACTATACCTATTCTGCAAACGGAAAAACTGAAGTCCAGAGAACACAGATCATCACACTGATGGTCCAAGGCAGATTCTGCAGACAACTAGATTGATCTTTCATTCAAATTCAACAAGGCAAAGAGTGATTCTCTACCTTTGGGGACTAATGAAGCCCTTTGAGAACTGGATTAATGTCATGGAACCTGGCAAAATGCACATACACTCAAAATTTCTCATGTAATTTCAGGAGATTTATATACCTTATGAAGCTTGTCTTGGGATCCCCTTGGACTATGCTCTTAAGCCCTGGTTGATTTTTCAAGGGAACAAATCAGGGAATTCCTGAATGGGCTCTATAGTTAATGGATACTTAGAATTAAGAATTTAATTATTTGAAATTCAGTACTTTTTAAAGAGAAATCAATTTTTGGTTGTTTTACATTCAGATTTAGGCTTTAATGCAAGTTTTATATTAATAGATTATTTGTATATTAGAATTAAAACCAGAAATTTACCTCAAGGATTAGTAGGGTAGGACATGGACAATGTCATTCAAATTAACACTTTAGAATGTCTCAATCTAATTTTTCCAAATCTGTGATTAAAAATTTTTATAAAAAGTTAGGAAAAACAACTTAAACCTTTTTTGTCCCAATTTTAGAATGACCTCTACAGTCCAACTATACTGCAAGTCTTTGATAAATAAACAGTGATAAATAACTGATACTAGTAGCTAATATTTACTGTTCTTTTATATTACAAGTGCATGCTAGTGGGTTTGAGTTATATCTTTTCATAACAGTATAAGTTGGGATATTTATACACATTTTTAACAGTTACAAAGAATCAAATCTCACAGAGGTTTAAACATTCCCTAAAGTCATGAGCTAGTGCAGTCACCCACTATTCTGTCCCCACTCCACTCTCAAACCAAGAGAAATTCGGTGATTTCTGGGAGCATTGTTAGTCATCATATCTAGGAAAGTGATATTCACATCTCTTAGGTCAGGCCAGGAATGTCAGTAAACATTGTATAATGTATAGAATAGACCTCCCCTCCCACACAAAAAAAGTTATTTGGCCCAAAATTTCAATGCAGCTGAGGTTAGAAAATCCTAAACTATTAAGTGTCAGATTGAAAATTTATACCAAAGAATATGATCCCAGAATGCACACTCGGTATTTGCTCTCAAAATACATGTTTAATATTACATATTTTTTCAAAATAATAATAATCTTCCAGGGCGCCTGGGTGGCTCAGTCGAAGCGTCCGACTTCGCCTCCGGTCATGATCTCACAGCTTGTGTGTTGGAGCCTGGCGTCGAGCTCTATGCTGACAGCTCAGAGCCCGGAGCCTCCTTCCGATTCTGTGTCTCCATCTCTCTCTCTCTCTCTCTCTCTCTCTCTCTCTCTCTCTCTCTCTCCCCCTCCACCCCTCTCTCCCCTTCTCCCACTCGCTATCTCTCTCTCAAAAATAAATAAAACATAATCATAATCATCATCATCTTTCATTTTGAAAAATGTGGTTGTGTTCACTGGACAGTTTATAAGTCACAGTTTGTAAACGTTAAGCTACAGGACTGGGTAAATCTGGGTAGACTATGACAACAGTATTGGGATATGTGTACCATGGGAGCTGGTGAGAAGAATGGAACCTGCCTAAGACAATCTCAGCGACAGGTCCACCCCAATAGGGCATCAATACTTAAATAAGTATTTTGAAGATCACATTTGGGTCACAGTTTATTGGGGGAGGTGCTTTGTAGAGATTGGTAAAATTGAGAAACCAGTGTGTTTAATATTGAATTATTTTTCCCAAGCATCTTTTGTACAGTGAGCTGGGATTGGTACAATTCTTAAAGTTGTAACTCAAGGTCTGCACTCAGGAAGATGTCATCCAGGCTGGGTTTTAGTTAGGCACATCATTCCATGCTGTGCCGTGGGCAGAGAGCAATCCTTGTCCACCATTCCACTGGGAAGTAGGTGCCATGCAAGCCCTCAGAGGTCAGTGGAGAAAGCATGACTTTGTGACTCCAAAGCAGACTGGACAGAGCACTATTTTATCTTGGTGCAAAGGTGCAGCCTTTGTTCCAGGACTGATTTCTTTAAGTGCAATCATTGATAGCCTTTAATCAGAAATGGAAATCCTGAGGATTCTGGCAATTGCCAGATCTCAGGCATGGATCTCATGGATCTCAGACCCCACTTATAATTTGCATTAAGCCAGTAGAGCATTAGAGTATGGCTAATGGGGCATAGAAACAACTCCATGTGCCATATTCATTTCACAAGTATATCATGAGCATATGATGTTAACTATAATAATATAATAATAATAATAATTTTCATAGTACACACACTGGTGTGTGTTTCACACACACTGGTGAAACCAACAAGGATACAAGAATATTATTATGCTATTAGAACTTTTAATCTAATTAGAAAAATTAGACTATTAAAAAATAATTTGCCATTCATTTTATTTCCAGGCATTTAAAAAAATCTATTATGTATGAAGTACTACAGTAGGTATAAAAGGAAAACATAACTGAATACATGAGCCCTCTCCTCCGAAAGCTTATAATGTAGTGCAAGAGGGAGATAGATGTATAGAGTGAGAAGGGAAAAGAAAGGAAAGGAATGGAAAAAGAAAGGAATTAAGACATAAATAAGAACTCTGACTTTTCCTTTTGGAATCACCTCAGGAAACATTGAATGTTCTGAGGTTTAGTCTTCCCATCTGTGAAATAGGCACAATTATACCCATTTTATAGGAAAAGGAAGTTTTTTAAATGTGCTATAATAAAAGCAAGACTATGGGCATTCGCTTGTTCTCAAGTCCAGAGATTCCACAAAAGACACTCTTGATGTCTATGCCATCCCTAGAGAAGCCAATGCTGGGCAAGCTCCTCCCATTCTCCCCTCAGGGATGCTCCAAGCCAGAAGAACCAAGGGGATCCAGACCCTGGAACTGGAGGCTAGAAGAAAATGGAAAAGTAATTTGACCCAGCCACCAGGTAAGAGAAAGACACAAGGACAGGCACAAAATATGCAGAATTAGCTCTCTCAGAGTTTCCCAGTGTGTTCCTTAGGTGACAGGCTTTGAAAACACGGGTTGGTAGAACATTGGCAGTGAACACTATTTTAATCTTCACTCCTGGCTGTGTGTCATTATCACCTCCTAGAGTTTTTCTACTAGTATAGATGCCAAGACCCCACCCCAAACCAGTGAATCAGAATTTCTGGAGGTAAAGCCCAAGAAGCTGTATATTGAAGAAGCACTTTAGGTGATTATGAAGCAAAGTCCAGTGTGGAAATCATGGTACTAGAGCCTTATGGGGTGAGGACAGGGGTGTTGTGGGCAATAAAACCTTTTCACTTCTGATTTATGTTCTTCAATATGCAGAAGTAACTCTAAGATGAATTGACCTCATACATGAGAAGGCACATTCTTTCTTTGATTATATGATTATTATCATGTCTAACTGACTGGATAGTATAACACACCACCCTTCCCTCCAATGTCCCGTCTCTGGGAATCTTGTCCCTTTTTCCTTAACTTCCACACCCATTCACACACTAAATCCTGTTTATCCAACTTTTCTTAATATGTCTCAATCTTTCTCATTCTCCTCTCTCCATTTATACCACCTTAGTTCAAGCCTTCATTATCTCTTATTTTCTCATATTGGAAGACTATGTTATTTATTTGAATAAGAAGAAAAATTAAATATTAAGGTGGAAAAGTAAAAGTGAGAGTTGGGAGCTAGCATATAAAGCAACTACTAGCTGTAAACCTTGTGCTGAGGTCTCCATACGTTACCTATTTTTATCCTGCCAACAATCTCATGAATTCAACTGATACCTCAGACCACTCTATAGAGGAGAAGCTAAGATGATTAATGATTATTTCCAATGTTGCACAGCTAATAAATGGCTAAGCAGATTCTTGGATCCTGTATCCTTCCTACAACCAAAGATTTCAAGAATTTTTACAATAATTGCCCGTTCATCCTTCCCAATGGCTAATCTACATTCCAACAGTTTTACATAAATCTCTTTTCATTGTTTTCTTCACCTGATAGACACAGGGACCAACTGTTCCCTGTCACTCATCTATTTGAGTGACCTCTTCTAATTTTTGAATTAATCAATCAGTCTTTCATACATGGAATTCAGTTTCCATTGGCACGGGGGGGCTAGAGATCAGGAGGGAGGGAGATTACGAGTTCACTGCCTTTGGAGTACTTAAGTCCAATAGAAGTTTGACAGATGACAACCAGGCAAACCAGTTAAGTGCATTCTCTGAAGTCAAGTCCTGAAATAAATAGGAAGGCTGTGTGTGAAATGAGGCAATAGTCCAACAGCCCTCTTACCCAGCTGAGCAACCTCTTAGAGAAATAAACAGCATCCTTTTAACCATCCAGACAGGCTCATGGTTGAGCTCATTTATCTGTATCATCTACAAACAATATTTAACTTAATCTAAGGCAGAACAGGAGCACAAACATTGAGGTCTGGGTCTGTAACCATTCCTCTAGCACCGCAATGTTTATGGGAACATTCAAGGCCAAGAAAGAATATGCGAGTTCTCATTAGATATTGCCTTCCTCGCTGAATGCTAGGCTCTTACTTATTCATATAGCATGTGCTTCAGAACATTATCCAGTGATCCTTTGGGAAGGGGCTAGGAGGTACGTGAAGTCAAGAGTTTGTGGTTCTGGGCCGAGCTATGCTTCTCACTGGTTGTATGATGGTTAGGAAAGTCACTTAGTTCACTCAGTCTCAGTTTGGTCAAAAGTCCAAAAAAGGAGTTGGACTAGATTCCTCTAAAAAAGCTCTTCCAGCTTCACAGCTCAAGAGTTTCATATGAATGAGGAGTTGAGGAGTTCTAAGAGATAAAATGGTATCAATTCTTATCTGGAGAGATACAGAAGTAGGCTAAGTAGCAAGGTCTTGGGGCACCTGGGTGGCTCAGTCAGTTAAGAGTCCAACTTTGGCTCAGTTCATGATATCACAGTTTGTGGGTTCAATTCCCACATCAGGCTCCGTGCTGACAGCTCAGAGCTGGAGTTTGCTTTGGATTCTGTGTCTCCCTTTCTCGCTGCCCCTCCCCTGGTTGTGCTCAGTCTCTCTTTGTCTTTCAAAAATAAAACATTTAGGGGCACCTGGGTGGCTTAGTCAGTTAAGTGGCCGACTGCAGCTCAGGTCATGATCTCACAGTTCGTGGGTTCGAGCCCCGCGTTGGGCTCTGTGCTGACAGCTCAGAGCCTGGAGCCTGCTTCAGATTCTGTGTCTCCCTCTCTCTCTGACACTCCTCTGCTCACGTTCTGTGTCTCGCTCTCAAAAATAAATAAACATTAAAAAAATTGAAAATAAATAAATAAATAAATAAATAAAACATTTAAAACGTTAAAAAAAGAAAGAAAAGCAGAAAGAGGGTCTTCAGTCTCCCTCTATCTCTAAGTCACCTGTGTGTGTGATTGCCATCATCTACCAGTGCTGGCTAGGATTGGACTTGTGCTTTCTCTTAATCCTACATGTCTGTCATGTGTACCTTCCCACTGACGTATCTGCTAGGGATCTCTCTTAGGCTTGGCACACCATCATTCCCAGGTATCACACAGTGTGTCAGAGAGTGGGTATCAGGTAGCACTATGCCAAAATACAATCCATGGAGTCTACCTCTGAGATCCCAAGGGGAATTTTGGATAGAGACCAAACAAGGAAGCAACTTAAATGACTTCTCCAAAAAGATTTGGGTCTTCAAAGGCATGGGAGATATCTATTATCTTTGCCTGCCCACCTTTCATACCCCTCTCTCCAGTAAAAGCAGCCCAATTTCTCCCCTATACTCGGTACATACAGTTTTGGTGTAGACCTGGAGCCAGGCCTCAACCAACCACATAGTCTATACCCTGAATACAGTAACTGGCTCAGTGATGGGTACATAACCTATCCGAGGCTAGTAAGAATCTTATGAAGGTTGAAGAGAGAATTCTTCTCCTAAGACTACCCACAGTAAGGATGATGTAAGCCTGGAGATGCCATGAGTTATCATATGGAATCTGAAAAAAAAAAAGGCAAAACAAAGGAAAGTAGAACTCAGAGATGAAGAAAATGGGTCATGACGATACTGACTGAATCCTTTGATTCAGCCATGCCTGAAACTACTTTTTCATTTATGCAAGCCAGTGGAGTCCCTTTTCTGTTTAAGCCAGCTGGGTTTTTACCACTTGAACAGAAGATCCATGACTTACAATTAAATGTAAACATTGCACCCGATATTTGCTTGCTAAAAAAATCACAATAAATGGTTTGACAGATTTGATGATCTCGAAGACATTTCCAGTTCTATTATTAGGTGGTATTTCTTAGAACTAATCTGTCTGAGAAGGGCAAGGTAGTAGAAAGAACAGCAACTGTGAAATCAGGCTGACCTGAGTTTAAGTGCCAAACTCCACTGTCCCATTACAAAAGCCTAGTCACTTAGCCTCTATATGCTTATAAGTTTCTATAAAATGGGAAGTAATTGTACATGGAATTGAAGAATTTCTTTCCCAGATCAAAATTAAAACACTGAGTACTGAATACATTGCCTACCACATACTATGCAGGCAATGGATGACAGCTGTCATTACTTTATTAGTCTATGGAACCAGAAGCCACGTCTAGTGGTGTCTATGATGAATGTAATAATGGTACTTCCTTACAATTTCAGGTTCAATATAGTTTATAAAATGTCTTCTTAGCCCCCAAGTGTATTCCTCCCACTCTCTTATGCTCAGAAGGAGTGAAATTGGGTTTGATAACCCCCACTTTATAGAAGAAACCAAAGTCTTGCAGCCAGTAACAGGCAGAGTCAGGACCAAAGTACCAACATTTTGACCCCAAGCTCAGAGTTCTAACCTTCCCACTGTGCATCCTAGCAGTCCTCATGCCCAGAACATGTGTTCTCTCTCAGAGTCCCCACTGATACTTCCTACATTGCATATATTACACAGTCATAGAGTAATGAAGCTAGAAAAGTCATTGGAAATTCGAGCCTCCACCCCTGAAAACTTCCACCAATATCATTTAAAAGTGTAGGATGGAAGGGAAGAAAGACCAGGGTTAGAATGAGCGAGTTTCAGGGCTTTGTGAGCACATGCATGTAGAAAACTCCTGCTGAGCTGTAGTTTTCTTACTGTATTGTAGGGGTCCTCCGATTGTTTACCACTTCTGCTTATAAAAGGAATTAAATGGGCATCTATTATAAAGCAATTAGCATAACACCTATCACATGGAAACTATGAATGGCATAAATTATCAAGTTACTTATGGTTGTGATTATTAGTCTTATTATAAACCCATGATTCTGCACTACCTATGCTTTTTCCACTCCCTATCTCTCTATACTATAAACTTTAAGAAATATATATTGGGGTGCCTGGGTGGCTCAGTCGGTTAAGTGTCCAACTTCGGCTCAGGTCATGATCTCATGGTTCGTGGGTTTGAGCCCTGCATCGGGCTCTGTGCTGACAGCTCAGAGTCTGGAGCCTGCTTCAGATTCTGTGTCTCCCTCTCTCTCTGCTCTTCCCCTACTCATGCTCTGTTTCTCTCTGTCTCAATAATAAATAAACATAAAAAAAACTTTTAAAAATAAAAGAAATATATATTGCACTGACGCTAGAGACTGTGTCTCCATTGCCTTTGTATCGCCGAATCAATTCATATTTCTCAAATGTCATATTTAATGAATGATTGCCATACTAAAGCATTCATTTAAAGTATTGTCCTAAGGGAATTATTACCTTTGAATTCTTACCGGGACTCCTTTCCCCTCCCACCAGGGAGAAGACCACAGAAGTTAGTGAAGGTGAGGAAGTTTGAATCATACATTTTTGTTCTTTCAAGGGTTGTTTCTGTGTGTGTGTGTGTGTGTGTGTGTGTGTGTGTTTTCATCTGTGTTTACCCTTTGCTTCTTTACACACCTGCTTCTGATCCAGCCAGGGATAGAGAGGCTGGGTGTGAACCCCATTAGGGAAGATTTGGGCTTTATCCTTTGCTTGTGTTCTCCACTTGTGATTTGTATTAAATTCTCTTTGGGACACATGCTACAAAGTACAAGAGGCCTTTTTGATTGAACAGTGAAAGGAGCCTATTAGAAATGTGAAATCATAATTTCTAGAGGTTTGGGGACTTAAAAAAATGTGGACAGTTGTTGGCTAAAGAACTGAGAAATGGTTAAGTCAGGAAAATATCCTAGGTAATGGAGCCAGAGAGCCTAAATCAGTGGTAAATACTGCTAAGCCATCATTACACACTAAATAGTTATTAGTCATCTCTCTGTTTTTAACGGAAAGCTTAAGGGTCTGAAGTCCCAAGCTTAGACTCCATTCTCTCTAACAAATCAAAAATCTCATCCCCTCCAATAACAGAAATCTGCCAAGAGAACATTAAAGGTCAAGCTAAACCCACAAAAGCAAAGCAATGCCAATTTCAAAGACCCTGAATGGAAAAATACAATTAAAAGTCACTGGTTCATTCTGAGCAGGAGAAAAGATTGAGAGCTTGATTTAAGATCAGGAGCCCAAGGGGCAATGGTGAAGGGAAGCAGGAACCCCAAGCCAAACCATAAGCAAAGTGGCCTGGAATCTCTCAAACTTGGCGTGAGCCTTTCCCTTTCCGGCCCCCTCTTGGGTGAGTGGGTCACAGTGTGGTTGGAACATTGAGTTGCCCCCATGGGACCAATATTGGGAACTGAATGTGAAGACCTGGCCTCCAGTGGGTAGGCCTGTGTTGTGGACCTGGCTCTGTCCCAACTCCACAGTGATTTTCCTGCATTACCCTATACAAGTCATTCACCCTGCCCTGCCCTAGTTTTACCTAATTACAAAATAATTTCTTCTAATGAGGCTCAGCTTACCAGTAAGCCTGAATTTTGTGGTTTGAAGGATGCCAAGAAGACACCACTGGGACTTGAGGCCCAGCTCCATAATATTCACATCCCTCCCATTATACTTCTTCTCCAACGTCTGAAATACCACCATTTGTAAATATATTTAATCTAAAAAACATCTTTTGAGTGCCTAGACATTTTTTCATGCCAGGCATCGCACTAGGCATGAAATATACAAGAGTGAATAAAACAAACATGGATCTTATACACAGGCTGGTTGTAAGAAAGAGACTGAATTAAACAGGTAAACACACATATACATATGTGAAAATTGGGAGTTCCCTAGAAATTTACTGAACAAGTTACTCTGGGAAATATTGGAAGTCTGAGTCTTAGTCAAGGCCACTGAAAAGGTGGTTTATGGCTTGAACAACAAGTGGCAAAAGGCATTGTCTCAGGAAAATCTCTGGAATTAAATTAGATTATTGGCCTATAGCCTGAATAAGAACCACCCCAGCCACTCCAGACCTATATCCCTCACATGTCATAGTAAATGTGTATGGTTACTAACTTTTTGGGGTAATTTGTTATGCAGCATTACTGTGTCCATAGCTGAGCACCATGAAATTCAAGGGAAAATTATGAATTTTGAAATGTTAAACTTGAGAGAGCTGTGATATTCCCAAATGGGGATATCAGTTAGGCAAGTGAATGCACAATTCTGTAAATATACAAATGAGTTCTCAGCTCAAGATAAACCTTTTGGAGTCTCCAGCATAAAGATTATATTTAAAATCATTGGTATAAATGACACCATCCAGGGAAATTGTATAGAATGAAAGGTAAAAGAATTACCCATTTCCTGCCCATGGAGTCCTTCAATATATAGAGGTCACGAGAAGACTTCAAAAAAGACTGGGAAGTAAGAACCAGAGAGGTGATAAGAAAACAGGAGGGCATGGGAACCCAGCATCCAAGGAAGGAGATGTTTTTAGAAGTAGAGAACAGTCATGACAAACATTACTATGAAACTCTATCAGTTTCCTACTGCTGCTATAACAAATTACCACAGCCTTGGTGGCTTCAAAGAACACAGTTTATTATCATACAGTTTTGGAGATCAAAGTTCCAAAATGTGTCTAACTGAGTCTCAGCAACAACACGTTCCTTTTGGAGACTGCAGGGGAGAATTAATTTCCTAACCGTTCCCAGCTTCCGTATGCCACCCACATTCCGTGTTTCCCTTTTGTACTTAGAAAAAGCCTTGGTTTTACATTGATTACATTTATGTGATTACATTGGGCCCACCTGGATATACCAGGATAATTTCCCCCATCTCAAACTCAGCAGATTAGCAACCTCTGTTCCATCTCCTACCTTAATGTCCCCTTGCCTCATATAACATAATATATTCACAGGGATCAGGGATTAGTCAACTCACAGCTTGAGAGGACCATTATTTTACAAACCAAATACACAAAATAAAATGAGCTTTGCTTTTTGAGAAAATGGACAGATGTTTCTAGAAAAGTTTAGGGCTTCTAGTATGTTCGCTAGTTTTCCAGATTATTAAAATAATATCTCTCTTACGCACAGAATTATAAAAAAGACACTTGAAAAATCAGAGAAACAGATGTAACCATAAAGAAAAACTCCCTTCCACTACTTTTTTTAAACAACCAAAGGTTTCCAACTATGTGGGGGTGGGGGGGTGGGAAGAGCACAGAATAGAAAAATCAAGGAATAAACAAAAAAACCCTGGAATAAACATAGATAGTCCACAGAATATGAGAACATTTAAAATTATTCTAATGATGATTCCCAGAGATAGCTGAGAAAAGATCACATCAATAAGATATGCATAACGAGACATGAAAGAGTTGATTAGGGGATAAGAAAGTATTCGTGGACATTTAAAACATGATGTTTGGATTTTGTTTTTTAACTTTAATAATATGGTCTATGAAAATATCCCAGCACACAAAATAGAAACCAAGAAAAGAAAAATAATATAAGATAAAAGTAAAATCTTAAAGGATCAACATAGAAAGGTCATCCTTCACACAAAATAGTTCTAGAAAAAGAGGTGAGAGAATATGAAGACTTAAAAAAAAATGCTGCAAGATAGCAGAGAAATGGGATATGTTACTTTGAACTCAGAATTCCATGCCTTAGTCTCACTAAGCGTGAGAGTAAAATAAAGAAATTTCTAGACATGAAAAGAATTTGAACATTTATCTTCTGCAGACTTCTGGGGTTAAAAGGAAACAAACAAACAAACTTGATCATGTATTCGAACAAACCAAAAAAAAAGATACAAAAAGAGGAACTCATGAAATTAAAAATTAACTCAGAGTGTTGGTAGAGGCTGGGATCTCCACATCTCCCTAGGCAAACAGTGGATCCATTTCCCAGCATGCCCCATCCACATAGGCCATCTTACTGCTCTTTGTAGTGGAATATGATTCAAAGTCACGTGTCCCACTTTTAGTCCAAAGAGATTAGAAGCACACATGCCTTCCCCATCTCTAACCTGCCTGAGCACTGCCTGACTGCAGAGGAGATGAAGACCTACAAGATCGTGAGGCACCAAAAGGCAATGTCCGTTTCCAGAAAGTCTGCCTGACACAGAGCTGCCTTCTCGTCCTAGTAGGACCGGGATGTGAGTGAGGAATAGATGTTTAGAAAATAAACTTCTGAAATTTGGAGATATAATGGCCTTAAAGTCAGCCTGATTAATATAAGAATATAATGGGGGGGGGAATTCTGGAAAAATGGCTCTGCAGCAGGCTTATAAAGCACTAAGTCCAAATCTGAACAGAATTCAGAGGACTTCAATAGTTTTATGTATAAGAAAAAGTAGACTTTATTAAAAGATATGATTTGATTAAAAGCCCAATAAATTCCATGCACACAGTAAAGAAAGTAGATGGTTCTTCTGTTAGCAAGTAAAAGAAATTAATTAGAAACACCAAGGAAAAAATAAAGGATATATAATATTTATGGTTTAAGTACAAAGTGAACTAAGATTGATATTGAGCAATTAGAATAGACAAAAAGAGGCTATTTGTTTGATATTGAGCAATTAGAATAGAAAAAAAAAGAGTCTATTTGAACTTAACTTTGGAAGCATTGTCTGTCAGTCGTAAATGACCTAGACTTACATTTCCTTCACTCTGAGTTCAATATGACACAGTTGCTGTTATTACACTGACATCGTCATAATACTGTAAAGACTCATTGCTTGCTTTCAAATTTTTAGAATCAATTTTAGAAAGAGAAAAAAACAAAGAGTCATAAAACAGAATGTACATATTAAAACTCTGATATTGAATAAGTAATTGTACAACTGCCATCACTTGGGAGATGCAAGGAGGCAGGAAGGTCAAGAGTGTGCTGAGGCTCTAATTTTCTCACTGTACATCGTGGAGTATCAAGAAACCCTCTCTAGATTTGGTGGAACACGAAACACAGTTTTAAATATAATCTTTACCCAAACTGGGGAGAGTAGTGAATGTGACCCAATGGACTAATTTTTGCCACAAAGAGTCAACAGAAATATATGTAATAGCAAAATGGTTAACATTACTTTAGTAACAATTAGAAGAAATAAAAACATAAATAATCCCACTAAGGAGTTAGACTCTGGAAGGAGCATAGGAACGGGGGGGAATAATGTTATTTTCTTACTTATTACTGACATTTGACTCTTCAAAGCACCTATATTACTTTTATGGCTCCATCAACAAAACCTGGGAAGGGGAGGCAGAACAGGTGTGCGTGAGGATGATAGGAGTAGGAGTGGATGAGGATTTCAGTTTAAACTTGTTGAGTCATTTATTTTACATCTTTAGATCAAACACAAGCATTTACTCTAAACTCTCTGAGAGTAGGATTACAGAAATACATTGATACACAATGGAGGGCTTTGGTGTACTCACTTTGAAATTCACATTTTTTATTTTGGAAGGAATTTTGTGTTCAAGGTTTCTGTTTGTTCTCAAATGTATCGACTTCTTTGACTTGGAAGAATTTCACATTTAATCACATGGAATAAAACCAAAATACCAGCAATGGTTCTATTGCTCATCGTAAACATCTCCTTTTAATTCATGTTTACCAATGTCTTCTCGAGTAACTACATTACTAAAACATTTTATGAAAACACCAGTTTTTCAGTTGGTAGGTTTCCTACTGTACCTTAAAGTCATGTATCATGAACTTGGTCTGTCATTCAGTCAGCAGGCTCCTTAGCCCCTTCCTCATGAGCAGCCTGCAGTAATTTGTTGGTCTTACCCAAGGAAAAATGCACAACAGAGAGGTGTACATATGTGCTGAGACTTTGGCTGAGACAGAAGTCAGGATACAAGGGGTGTAGCTGGTGGTGATTAAAGTGCTGAGAACACCAGCCATGGATGTGAGATGAACTAGTTTAGGCAGAGAGTAGAGGGAAATGAAATGAGAAATAATGGCCAAAGTTAGGCAGTCCTCACACACCAAGATGCAGACTTGGTTTTATAAGAATTTATAAGAATTTATTTATAAGAATAAAGCACAGAGATGAATGTGCAGTTGGGAGAATAAATGCAAACTCACTAGACTATGAGTTCTGTGAGGCACAAATTGTCATCACTGACCTTTAATTCTTGAATCCTCCTCTCCCTGATCCCATTATAGACACCTCAAATAGCTATTAAGTGAGAGGGCAGAGTAAGAATTCAGAATGGGTGAAGATGAAGAGAAAACTTCTAGTAGACCCAAGAGAAAGTAAGTTTGTTGAACACGATTGTAGCCATACAGTAGGACTTTGTCCCCAAGCACTAGTGATGTAGAGCACCTTTTATGTAGGAAATGCTCAGTGGAGGTGGAAGGGGATGAATAAATGAAGTACAGGGACACCTGTGTGACTCAGTTAGTTAAGTATCCAACTTCAGCTCAGATCTCACTATTCCTGGGTTTGAGCCCCGCATCAGACTCTCCTCTGTCAGCACAAAGCCCACTTCGGATCTTCTGTCCCCCTTTCTCTCCACCCCTTCCCCATTCTCTCTCTCTCTCTCTCTCTCTCTCTCTCTCTCTCTCTCTCTCTCTCTCAGTACAGGTGAGATATGCACAAAGGGGAAGAAGAACAAGTAGGTCTGTTCTGTTGTCTAAGTGATGGAACTTACCAGAAACATAAAATCAGTGTTTTCCTTAGGCTGTCCAATTGGAAGTGATGAATTGTTAGCATGAATACATGCACTTCACCTCTTAGGTGCTAAAGCCAATTTAAGAGCATACAGGTGAAAACTGCTTTCCTTTCTCTATTTCTGTATCATAACCTATGAGTATGGATCAAACTACATTAATATCAGAAAAGCAGCAGAATATTCATACTGTATTAATCACAAAACTACTTGGCGCATTTTCCTTCCAGGAGAAGTAGTTTGATTTCTAACCACCGGTGGGGCTTGGGAGAAACAACTGCTGGTCAGAATTCACCAGGTTCTGTGTCATAAAGGTAAAGATACTTTCTTTGAAGGCTGGGCCATTCCCAGCCAGTAAGAATTTCACAGTCTACATTTTTCTATGGGCTCTCATCAGTTCTTGGGATCCGTACATACATACGTATTGAGAGACAGAGAGTGATCACTCTTAAATATTCCTGGCTCTTCCAAATCTCAACCACTCACTCCTTTTCTTGGGAGGATGCATGTCAAAGTACAGACAATTCTCATTATTTGCAATAGCTATGCTCTATAAAGTCACCACAAAGACTGAGTCAGTGAATACGGAGCCATTTCTCCTACAGGAAATGAGGGTTAGGTGTTTACAAACCTCTGATCACAAAATTTTTAGCAACCAATCAATATATAACCTTGTTTTATATGTGTCTGTGTTTAAAGATGGCTTGCTTACTATATATTGTTCACTCATGAACATTGAATTCATAGCCAACAGTACAGGCACTCATGCCAGGACAAAGCTAATCTAGCATATTCTCTGTAAACCACATCACAGCATCCTTGCACCTGGGGACACTAGACAGCACTTCAGCACTAGGCCTGGGAGCCATTTAAACATCTAAAACAGCACCAAGAAAAAGCACAAGAATTCAAAAACCATTGCACTAGGTAGATAACTGAAAAAAGATGTCTGTTTACCGTATGAGAGCTGGAATAGGAAGGCAGAGTGTCACCTAGTTTCATCTCAGAGCAAAATGTGTGTGGCAGGTGACTGCATATGTTTATAAATGACCACGAAAGCATCACAAGCATGGATTTGGATGTTAAAATAAATTTTAGCAATAGGTCGATTCGCAAATACAGAATCCGTGAATAATGAAGATCAATTGTATTTTTTTAAGCTGCTATCTATTGTTCAGTCACTGTTCTCTACTCTAGGTTTTTACCCCAGTCAATTCTCACAAGAACTCACTGAGGCAGGTACAATTTTCTTTCCCAAATCAGAGATAAGGAGACTCTAGACTAAGGGACTCATGGGCCCCACTGCTTAGGACAGGGGCCAGCATCCAGTCCGCAGCCACCTGACCCAACACCTGTGCTCACAGCCACATGCGTGGATGCCGGGCGCGTGCACAGGTCCCTTTCTCAGCCTGGCCCACCCGTCATCATGCTTTCCTAAGTAAAACAACTATATTCCGGAACGTGAATTAATTTGAACACTCCCTGAGGGGACAGAATGAGGCTGGGATCGGTTTTTGTTTTAAATGGCACTTGTTTCTTTCTTCTTGCCAAATACAGACAACAGTTACTATGTGCAAGGCATGGGCACCTGGGGGGAGGCAGTAGTTACCAGGCATGTGAGTAACCAGCAGCTGCAAAAGTGATGAAAGCTGCTGATGGTGAGACCCCCCAGCCCCCGAATGCCCCACTGAAGGGGTTCAATTCAAGTTTAATTTGGTACGTTTACTCATCCCACATCCCTGAATGCTTGGGGATCTCCACACCTCAGGGGCCATGTCAGTCCAGTGAGGGGCAGCCACCCAACCTAGCTCTTTCCCACCATGATGGAATGGGTGACATAGAGCCTTGTGGGGGAAGGTGTGACTCCCCCTGCCTATGCTGCCCATGCCCTCACCACCATGTTCCATCCAACCCATTTCCCTCCCCATACCCGCCCTCACCGCAGCTCTGCACATGGAACACATATGATCACCCTATATCCCAAGAGTGGAACCGGATGTTCAGGGCGATCGTGACATGATGGTAAGGAACAAACATTCCACTAAAGGCAAGGCTGACCTTGTGTTTGTGGGCGTGCAATGGTTACAGAAGGGGGTTCACATTTACTCCTCAAAACAGCCTTACAGAAAAGGCATTACTTTCTCTGTTTTACAGACTAAGTAAGATGCCAAGTCTTGGAGAGGGTAAGTGGTTTGCCTCCAATCATCCGGCTGATAAGCAGGAGAGGAAAGAGAGCCTCCTGGTCCAGGGCTCTTCTTGCTGCATCTGGCCAGGGCAAGGAAAGAAGCAGAGCCCTGGGGGCAGGAGACAGCGCAAACAAAGGTGCACAGATCCGGTGTGCTGCCGCTGCACACAACTGCTGAGTGTTCTTCGTTCATTTCATCCCCTTGGCAGACATTCAGGACCCTGCAACAAGCCAGGGACAAAATAGACACAGTGTCTGGAGCCGTACAGAGACGCAGTGAGAAAGCCATGCAAAGCGAAGCAAGGCAGCTGTTAGGAGATAGGCAGGTGTTAGGAGAACAGGTAGCAGAAGGTCCCAAAATGCCAGGGAGTCCAGGGAATGCTCCCTGAACAATGACCTTGTGGCCAGTATCTAAAAGGGGTGGCAGGCAGCAGTTGCTAGGCAGAAGGAGGTACAGGTACAAGAGGCCAAAAATAGGAAAGACTTTGGAAAATCTGAGAAGCTAAGAGTCCAGCAGAGAAAAAGAAGCACAAAGAGGAGGGGGCAGAGGACATGCAAGGAGGCTGGGACAATAGAGCCAGGTGTTGGAAGACCCCCTTTTTCAAGGACCCAAAGAGCTCAGTCCTGTGGGCCTGTCAGTGGGCCTCTCAGCTGTCCGGGGTCCCTGCCTCGGGGAGGAAGTCAAGCCCATTAAGCTCTCTAATCTCTCCCCCCTAGGTCATTTCCTCCAGCTACGAATGAATCATACGGTTCCCTTCTCCCCATCCACATGGCCTGGGTACCGAGCCTTGGAACAGGGGCCTGTTTTCCAGGTGCGGTCTCACCAGTGCCATATAAAGGGGGATTATTCCCCTTCCTGCAGCTTGACTACTCACACAGGCCGGCCCCCGGCAGGGCTGGCTTTCCTGGAGGCCAGATCACATTACGAGCGAATATCTAATTTGTAAGTCCTATATCATACCTCAGTTTCACAGCGTTTGTGGCTTCCAAGCAAATACTCACTTCTTCCTCTTTCAAAATTAGCTGGATGCCCTACAATGGGAGCAGGAGAATGGAATGTACAAATGGTCAAATAAAACAGGAAGGCCCGGAGTTGCTATCTGACCACAAGGACACAACTTCATCCCTTAGTTAACAATCTGTATAATGGGTAATTCTTGCTGCTATTACAGAACGTAGAGAGTCCAAAATAAAGTGGAAAGTTTAATGGACTGGAATTCATGCTCTAATATGAGCTTTTCCACCGATCATCTCTCTTGTCTTCAGTTTCCCCATCTGTAACATAAACAGACGGCAATAAATAAGCTCTAAGGTCCTCTTTTTTTTTTTAATTTTAAACATTTATTTATTTTTGAGAGACAGAGAGAGACAGATCATGAGCAGGGGAGGGGCAGAGAGAGAGGGACACACAGAATCAGAAGCAGGCTCCAGGCTCTGAGCTGTCAGCACAGAGCCCTACCCAGGGCTCGAACCCACGAACTGTGAGATCATGACCTGAGCCGAAGTCAAACGCTCAACCGACTGAGCCACCCAGGTGCCCCATCTAAGGTCCTCTTTAAAAACAAGGGGGTTTCTATGCTGTGTGATTAGTGGCTGAAAGATTATTCTGAGAGTTTTGAAATCCAAAGAATTAATATCATTAGTTACATTGCTATATTTTTTTAAGCGACAGATTACTAGGATGCTTTGGAGAAGAGGACAGAGGATAGGTAAGGGTAAAAAATCTTTGGGTAAAGTCGTATCATAATGATCCAAGGTTTCCCCACTCCCAAATCTATACTAACTTCATAGGATGTCCCACTATAGTTTTGTTTTGGCCTTTTTTGGGGAACAGTCTGATATTGGTGAATATGATACAAGAAAGCTCAATAAACTTATGCATATTGGGGTTGTTTCTCTTGCCTCCTGCTATAGCCACGCAAAAGACATGCCCAGGAGCCCACTGGCCCCAGAAGGAGGATGAGGCACATGTGGAGAAGAGCCAACGTATAGCCACGCAAACAAGCCCAAACAAATTGTAACTCCCAGGAAAACCCTACAAAACCCTTCCTGGATGATCTGATCCCTGCTGATAAGTTAGAAAATAAATATTTGTTGTCGTATACTGCTGAGTTTGGGGGAAATTTGTTACATCGCATTATTTTAGCAGATGATACAGATCTGAACCTAAGTACTTCATAATTTCTTTAATCTACAGAAAAAAGTAATCTCTAACTTATCTCTCTTTCTCAATTTCTCTATCTTCATCTGTCTTCTATCTTTCCCCCATCTCTCTTAAAGACATGTCCCTACTCTGAGCCAACACAAATCCTACTGTCTCTGCCTCAGTCCCCTCCCTGACACAACTTTATCCATCATTTCATCCCTCAAAACAGTTCATGCACCTTGATGTCTCTAAGCATGACTTTTCTCCGAAGGTGAATTTAAGAAAAAAACATCATGTGGAAGAAATTTGTTGTCACAACCCATTTTGTTTGCGGGATTTAAAAGAAAAGTGTCTGCGACACCTGGGTGGCTCAGTCAGTCAATCATCTGACTCTTGATTTCGGCTCAGGCCGTGATCTCAGTTTGTGAGTTCAAGCCCTCCATTGGGCTCTGTGCTGACAGTGCAGAGCCTGCTTGGGATTCTCTTTCTCTCTCTCTTTCTCTCTGTTTCTCTCCTGCTTGTGTTATCTCTCTCAAAATAAGTAAATAACTTCAAATTAAATAAATAAATAATAAAATAAAAATAAAAATAGAAGTGTCCATACTCTGGTAATTCCCAGAGGGAAGAAAAGATAAACATCCTGGAAATAATCTCCACCAGCCCTGGGAAGTGGCTCAGTAGGAGGACTGTGAACATAAAGCTGCATCCAGGGCTGGGCTGGTGGAGGGGGCGGGGAGGTGGCAAATATGGAAGCCCCTTAGTGAGGCTTAGCATGGAGAGAAGATCAAAGTCCTCCCTTAGAAATCATCATAGCCTCTGCAGGAATATGTTCTCACTCCTCAGCCTAGGCTGTTTCAGAAGACAAAAGCCTCACGTATGACAGTAAAGTGTCCAGGGACGTGAACCTCCTGCACCTGCAATTACTATCCAGAGATTCGATGCTGGATGAATTGAATCATGATGAATAGAAGGGAGTCAGCTCTTTTATTATAATTACCATTGGCTTTTACTCTGAAACAATATAAACAATAAAATAAAATGTATTTCTTTATATTTATGCTATTGCAATTTAATTTATTTTTTAGAAATGTTAAATACGATTCCAGGAACTTCTTCAAATAACTTTTAACTTAGGGTTCCTTTGGTTAGGGTCCAGGACTAGAAACTAAAACATTCAGTGTACTGCTTTTATTCTTCCCCTTATATAGGAAACCCTATGTCAAAGAAATTTGAAATAAAAATACGAGTTTTTAAGGGGGATATAAATATCTTATGGGAGGTGGCAGTTAAATGGACAATAGGTGATATTTATGCATTTAAGTATATTACATATGATTTATAATAGCAAGCATTCAGTAGCTGCATATTAAAATGTGCATGCATTTCATGAAATTGCTTCTAGAATTCTAGCATTCATAGATGACACACTCCATCAGACAAGACACTGTCACTTTTATTTATAACTATATACTTAGTACTTCTCAAGATAAGCTCAGATATTTGTGGAATAGATGGATGGTTGGAAGATGAACAGATGAAAGACATTTATATATATATATATAATATATAACATATATATAGTCTTTACATATATATGTCTTTATATATAAATGTATTATATATATATATTATATATGTTGAATACCCACTATATGTGAGATACACTTTTAAGCTGAGGATATACAAAAAAAATCCAATAGGGGTGCCTAGGTGACTCAGTTAGTTGAGCATCAGACTCTTGATTTCAGCTCAGGTCATGGTCTCACAGTTATGAGACTGAGCCCCACATCAGGCTCTGAGTTGACAGCACAAAGCCTGTTTTGCATTCTCTCTCTCACTCTATCTATGCCCCTCCCCATTCTCTCTCTGTCTCTCTCTCTCCCAAAATGAATAAATAAACTTTAAAAAAAACAATAAGACAAACTATTTATCTTGAAGAAATGTCAGCCATCCAGTTCTGATCATATTTGACAATTCAACAATTAAGCTGCTCTGATTTATGGTGGAATATATCATATATCTTTCGGCTAAATGTGCTTTCACTTGGAACAAAAGCACTTCATTATGTCGTCTTGACCAAGCCATTTTTGACAGAATGTTTTTATATATCTATCACTGGGCTTACAATCTCTGTCTTTGGTTGAGTAGCTCCCCATTGAATAACAGGTCTTTAAGGACCAGAACGACATTCCATTCTCAATTTGTGGCATGTTGCAAGTGCTTAATAAATACCCATATTCACAGAATAACCAACGGAATTAATGAATACATCTCCCAAATTTAAATATTTATAAGAACAAGTCTTTCTTTTA
Source organism: Cryptoprocta ferox (assembly GCA_028646485.1). Taxonomy (NCBI): domain Eukaryota; kingdom Metazoa; phylum Chordata; class Mammalia; order Carnivora; family Eupleridae; genus Cryptoprocta; species Cryptoprocta ferox. The sequence goes on along the minus strand of CM053567.1, from coordinate 182,971,119 downwards.
AGTCTTCATTTTAAAATATGTAAATAAATGAAAATGAACAAAAAGTTCATGATCACAGGCCGATTAGATGATTCTTTCAAAACTGTGCACATCATCCTATTTTGCAGAGCTGTGTGGGGAGAAAGGACACTATGAGGTATGAATATGCTGAGACCAGAATGGCCAGGTCAAAGAAAAGAGGGGAGTGGGGAAGATGTCCTCCATGGCTTCCCTCCAGGAGAGATGTCTCTTTCCTACCCTAGTTCCGAAGCAACTATACAGAAAATAAAGATGTTGGAAAATAGGAAATAAAATATTAACTTTGTACTGGTAAAGACTAGGTCTAGAGAAATTGGAGTTCCTCACAATAAACCCCAGAATTGCACAGCCGTCTGCAGGCCGTGCTGTATTGGGTCACCACATGGGATGCAAATCTCTACAAAAACTGTCCTGCTCAGAGCAGAAAGAACAAGGTCTCTCTGTGGGAATCTGGTTTCCAAGAGAGAAAGGGGAGAACAGTGGAACAGGATTATGAGTGTCTAGTTCCTCCTTCATAACACAATAATCAGAAAAGCCCTCAGGAACCACTGAGTGAGGCAATATGAGAGGCCAGAAGTATTACCCTCATGGATGCTCTCCACCTGGAAGGACACGTATGAAGTGAAGATGAATTCCTGCTAATAGAATCTTAATCCCAGAGGACCTGGGGATGGGGAGAGCTCCAGATCAAGCAGCCGGACAGTTCACTTCTGAGAAAGGGTGAACTTGAGAAGTAGGGTCAATGAGCGATCTAAGATCAAAACCATCAATGACTTAATTGACAAGGAGGCTCAAACAAGCCTGGAACTCCAAGGTCTCCCAGATAAATTGTATTGTTGCAAGTGCCCTCCATCCCCCCTCACTTTCCCCTGAGCCCCGACAACCACGTATTTCCTCTGTTCTTCTGTCACAGCAGCACTCTGAACTGAATCATTCTCCCTGTTCTTTTCATAATCAACTTCATATCCCTGCATAATATAGACGTACCTTTTCATTTTAAGTGTCAGACTTTCCTTCCTTGTTTTTTTGGGATATGCATGCATTAAGTGCAGGTCTCAATTTTCAAGAAACTCTTTAATTAATGCTTAATTTACTGTGTGGCATATGGTGAAGAAAGGGGCATATATCTTCTTGTAGACTCAAATGATGCCAAGGGAAAATGAAAGGAAAAAGGCATTAGGCATTTCCAAAGCCTCTACTCCAAAAGTTGCAGCAGGTTGACATTGATTAAAATACCACACATTGTAAAATGTGTGAAAGAAAGTGAACTGGGGCCAGAAAAAATATTTTGTTCCCTCAGGTGAGTAAAATCTTGGATTACATGAATTTCATGTATTCTAGACCTAGTTGGAGGTTATCCTAATTTGAACAAGGCATCATCTTTCCACACTGCAATTGGCACTTAATTGTACAGCTCATGTCAGAACTACCAGGAATGGTAATTCTATAATATGGATGGTCATTTCTTAACTACAGCACTGGACTCTCCAAGGTCATGCATTTCAGGAAATCATTTGCTTAAGTCGCTTTGTTCTGTACAAGGGAAAGGAATAAATATTTGTTAACCATTTAGGAGATACATATATCCTGTTGCTTCTATTTCTCTGAAGAACCCTCACTAATACAACAATCAAATGAGTATCTGCTGTGCTGTTTAGAGTATGAATACCTGCCTTCTTTATCTTTCTCCTTCCCATCTTTATTGAGATGTTATTCACTACTAGAAAATTCACCCTTTCAAAGCATGCACACCAGTGACTTTTAGTATATCCAGCCCATCACTAGAGTCTAAGTTTGGGACATCTTTATCACCCCACAAAGAAGCTTCATACTCCTTAGCAGTCACTCGCCACCTCTCACCCCATACTGCTAGTCCCTGGAAACCACTAAAATGTTTTTTTTTTCTCTCCGTATAGATTTATTTGCCTATTCTGAACATTTCATATCAATGGAAGCATGTGATTGGGGTCTCTTGGGGCTGGCTGCATTCACTTAGTGCAATGTTTACAAGATTCATCCATGTTTTAGTCTTTTATCAGTACTTTGTTCTCTGTTATTGCTCAGCAATATTTCATTATATGTAGATAACATATTTTGTTAGTTCATCAACTGATGTGTGTGTTTAGGTTGTTTCCACAATTTGGTTATTATGAATAATGCTATTATAAGTATTTGTGTGCAAGTTTTTGTGCAGACATATATTTTCATCTTTTTCCCCTTATGCCTACAAGTGGGATTGCTGTCAAATTTTCTTGATATCTGAGCAAAGGAAAGAATCCCTAGGGGGGTGAGGAGGGGAGAAGAGGAGACTTTGTGCAGTTAGCACCAAAACAATTGATGGTCCCATATCAGACTATTCGAGCTTCCTTGTGCTGCTGTAACAAATTATCACAAATTTAGGAGCTTAATACAACACGATTTTTAAAAATTTTACTGAAATCCAAAATGGGTCAACAGGACTGCACACCTTCTGGAGGCTCCACAAAATAATCTATTTCTTTGCTTTTTTTCAACTTCCTGAAGCAACTTTCTTTCTTTGGCTATGGCCCCGTCCTCCATGTACAAAGCCAGCAGCCTAGTATCTTCAAAATCTCACTCTCATGCTTGCTGTCTCTTATTCTCTCTCCCTCTCTCTCTCTCTCCCCCCAAGGAGACCGTCATAAATTGTGGGATCTTTTAATATTAGGTACTTTGAGGGTAGCATGTCCAGTCCATTGATATTAGTAACTTGAATTACCCAAGCATAGAAATTAGTTAATTTGGGTTTTATAAAATGAGTGAAATGCATCTGCTATTATCATTTAAACAATTAAGAATCTTAGTGCTACAGAAGTACTTGATTAGAATGGTTCTATTAGTGGGTCCTTGGGTTGGACCTCTAGGGATCAAACCCAAGCTCTCTCACTTACCAGCAAAGTGGCTTTGGCAAGTGATTTAAACCTTCTGTGCCTTAGTTTCTTTATCCACTCAATGGAGCATATAAGAATATTATTTCACAGATGTGCTTTAAGAATTAAATAAAATTTAAAAAGAATTATGTAAGATAATAATACATGGAAAGTGCTAAGAACAGTGCCTGGAATTCAGTAAATGTTAATATATGCTTATGATTACAAAACTATTTAAAACTTTTTAAAAAGAGAATCAGTCATGTAAAACTATATAAAGCAATAAAAATGTGCTTCTATGAGAGAGATAAGTGATTTACAGAAAAATCTCCAGCTTTGTGGCTTTATAAAAAGCGATTTTTCAGGTTACCAGTTTCTAAGACTGAGGCATGCTGGCCGTCCTGGAGCTGAAATATTTGGATATGACTAGAGATCCTAAGCCTTATAACAGAAAATGAGGCTAGGGGTCTTTATCTAGTGTCCCAATGTGGCTTTAATCTTCCCCTACAGAACAACGTTCGTAATTACCATATGGTGGGTAACATCTCTTGAGGACCTACTGTGTGGCAGAAACTGTTCCAAGCACTGAATAGGAATTAACTCATTTAATCCTCACTCCAGCCCTATGAGGTAGATCATAATTTCCATTTTATAGAAACGGAAACTGAAGCCCAGAGAGTCTAAGCATCTTGTTCAATGGTACACAAACTGATGAAGAGCAAATCCAAGAGGGTAAGCTTGATCTCTTGTTCCTAGGGGTGTGGGCCTTCCCAAAAGGGGCACAGTGAACATGGTGGGTGGGAGCCACCTCTTAGAGCCATTCTTTTAAAAGAGAATCAGTCAGGTAAAACTATATGAAGCAATGAAAATGTGTTTCTAGGAGAGAGATAAGTGATTTGCAGGAAAATCTTCAGCTTTGCGGAGATTTTGAAGTCTGAGTTCGAAGTCTGGCTTTGTGATATGCACAAAGCCTGAGTAACCTAAAGCAAATTGCTTAACCTCTTTGTGCCTCATCTTTAAATGGTGGTGGACATAGCCTCTACTTCGTGGGGGTCACTGTGAGGGGTAAATAACAACTACAACATTGCCTCACCCACAGCAAATGCTCACTAAGTGCTTCCAAATCAGAATAGTTTTTTTTTTCTTTTGTAATAGGTTCTGCCTTTTAATATCTTCTAATATTAAAGCAAATTAATTCTGGCATGTATGCTACATCATATTCCTTGATACTTATTTATAAACTCAACAGCCTTCCTGTGAATTTTCTCACTCATTCATTTGTTCATTGTCTTATTTCTTCGGCAAAATGTTTTGAGCTTCCTGCATGAGCTATATCCTGTATCATAGATTCTCACACCCAATCCTTATAAACCACCTGTGCAAACGATATTTTTGGCTCCATTTTTTTTTCAATGAGAAAATAGAGACTAAGCAATGCTGAGTCTGGTTGGTTGTGGAATGAACACACTGAGCCACCACACTTGACCGTGAGATTGGCTTCGGCCAGTTGCCAGCTGTTGACCTTCAGTGGTGTATTAAATCTGAGCTTCAGTGTCCTCAACTGCAAAACAGAATGATAACAACTACTTTCCAGAATTGTGCAAGTAGCTCAATATATTGGTATGCCTCCATGAAACTGAGTATCCGATAAATGGTCACTTTTGTTACATCCATTTATTAATTTCTTTGTAAAACTTAGTCCGCTCTAATGAGACACTAAAGTGCCCTTTGCATAGAATGCATTAGGGCAAAATTTCATCTAAGTTTTTTTTTCAATTTTAATATAAATGATGAAAAGGTAGCCTGGAACATTTTACACATCTGTTACAAAACTCCTGGGAGTTGACTTGAATCCAAAGCAGGTGGCTGGGCAGGACATACTGGTCTGTATGTAAAGCTGGACTTCCCTCAAAAGCCCACAAACCAAGGAAAAAGTCCAAGAGAACTGTGAGAAAACAGTAATTAATAACTACAAACACAGCTTCTGGTCCTTGCAATAAAGTTCCTGTGCAGAGCCATAAAGAGATCAATTCCACATTTTGAATTCTCGCCCCTAACTCCAAAGCATCATCAACCAACAGGAGTGAAGCTCTATTAGCACAGAGTACCAGTCATGAGTCAAATGTACTAGGCATTTTATGTGAATTATCTCTTTTTTTTTAATCCACGAAATAGCTGTTATGGGTTGAATTATCCACCACCCCCCACATTCATATGTTGAAGCCCTAATCCTCAGTACCTCAGAATGTGATTTTATTTGGGTATAAGGCCCTTGCAGATATAATTAGTTAAGATGAGGTCATTAAGGTGGGCTCCAATCCAATATGACTTATGTCCTTTTAAGAAGAAGAAATTTGGACAGAGACATATATACACACAGAACATCATGTGAACATGAAGGCAGAGATTAGAATGATGCTTCTATAAGCCAAGGAATACCAAGGATTGCCAGCAAACCCCCAGAAGCTAGAAGAGAGGCATGGAACAGATTTTTCCTTATAGCTGTCAGAAGAAAGCAACCCAGCCAATACCTTGATCTTAGACTTGAAGCTTTCAGAAGCATGAGACAATAAATTTCTGTTGTCTAACCCAACCAGCTCGTGGTACTTTATTATGGCCGCCCTAGGAAACTAACACGGCAACCCACAAAGAGAGTCATTGTTGGGTTTTTGGAAACTCACAGTTAGAAAATTTGATTGTCTTGCTCAAGGCATCACAGCTGGTGATTGGTAAAGTTGGCGGGACTGGCCGCTGAGCTATGTGGGTTCCATTATCCACTTTCTTTCTAATCTTTCTGTAACAGTAGGATGTCCCTTGTATTTGCACTGGATAGCTAAACCTTCTTGGAAACCAAGTATGCTTTACAAAATAACACTTACATCCAAAAAGACGATTGACCTACCTCCTGGAGAAACATCACAACCCTAAATAATAACAGCAAACATTTAAACAGTACTTTGTGCACTTACTGGTGTTGGCTTGGGTTTTCACAGGAACCCCTATGAGCGAATGTTACCATCCCCAAGGAGGAACATACACATCTTTAACAGGCTGTGAGATTTGCCAAAGTGAGGCAAGTGAGCATGTGGCCAAGCCAGCATTGGAGCCATGGGTACCTAGTTTACCATGTTGTCTTCCTACCATGAAAACAAGCTTAACCTGCTTCTTCAGCATCTGATATATCTGCTTCTTACATGTAACAAAGCAAACTACTAGGCAGTCAGAGTATGTATTAGAAAAAGCATGGCCTTTGGAATAGGACACATGTGAGCTTGTCAGTTACCTTGAGCAAGATTCTCAGTCTCTTTTACTGGAAAGTGGACTATAGTGAAGATTGTTGGGATAAACTATAAAAAGTATCCCACAGAGAATTCTCCTAAATAAGTTGTATTATACTATTCCGAAGAACTCCTGGCTTAACCCCAGCTTCTCTATTTACTCAGGATACTGTCCTGAGTTTATGTCCTTTACTTAGTTCTTGACTTATATACATACAGATTGCTGTGTTACCTGTTACAGATTGTTCTAGATTTTATTTATATGCAAATGCAAAGAACTAATTGTAAGGAATCTATAGAGATATAAAAAATGCCCAGAACATAGAAGGCATTAAATACATATTTGCTTGGGGCACCTGAGTGGCTCAGTTGGTTGAGAATCCAAGTCAGGTCATCATCTCCGGTTTTGTGGGATCCAGACTCACGTCAGACTGTGCACTGAGTGTGGGCCTTGCTTGGGATTCTTTCTCTCTGTCTCTCTTTCTCTGCCCCTCACCCATTTCCACTCTCTCTCTCAAAATAAATAAATGCATACATACATATTTGCTTAATGAATAAAAACTACTACACCCACTTAACCGTCAAGATTCAGAAGGGCCTATTGCAATGGACATAAATAGGATCAGTTTCACCTTGACACTATTTGCATGAGTGAGAAAAGGAAGAGAGCTCACTTACTCTGGAAAATTAGAGACCATAATCACTAGTTTGGTTGGTAAGAATATCTCATGTCTTAGGTTTAATTATAACTAAAACCCCAAGTTTCATTTAAAAAAAAGAACTCTGTGCAATTTCTTCTAAGTTACTATAAATTTAATTTTAAATCCACTCATCCCCTAATTCAATATTATTACAAATAAAATATATTTTAAGCCATGTCTTTATGCTATGCATATATTTCTTAGAAACACATATATGGATTTATGTATTAGATTTGTGTATTATGTATTAGAATTAATACATGTGTTGAGATCCTTGTCTAATCTGGGTTTGATATTTGATAACTGGAGATACTAGGAAGACCTATCTCGTACTTTTCCTTTGGAGACCAACCTCAAGTGATCACCGAGTGTTCAAAGTCAATACCTATTAATGCTCATACATATGGTATTAATTCCACATTAATTCTGTCAAAAGTGATATCATAGTTAGAAGTTCCAAATGATGACATCACTAAAACAACTTGGTTTTCATGAGCGTGGGACCAGTCAGTGCCAAAATCCAGTTCAATGTATTCATCCGTCTATTCTGACAAGTTCAGTTTAATTAGTTCATGGCCTCATAACGAACAAGAGACTGGCTTTCTGTCCGATTGCCAGAGCCATTTCTATTCTCTTCAACTTAAGTGCCAAATGCTTACACTGCTTTGCCCAATTTATACCTTTGCCTATAATTACTGGTCCCCAAGGTGTGATTGTCCTTTTTCATAAGAGTTTGTGCAGCTGCCAACATGAAGTTGTAAATAAATTGTAATACCGTTGCTATGAGGTGTAAAAATCCCACAGCTCATATCCAGAGCCTTGTATAATAAACTCGAGTAAACATTCCATTTCCTGCAAATGATTGTGGTCTGTGACTAGATTTAGAAAACAGGGCAGTAAGTCATCTTTCTTTAATGAGTCGTTGAAAACAAAGTCGTATCCCATGAAACCAAAACCTGTCCTTGACAAAAACAAATAGCTTATTTGTAAAAGACCCTCCAAAGGGGGATAGATTTTTCTAAAGCTCATGATCTGGGTTCCACTTTTGCAGTTGGAAGAGCTTGAACAATAGCAACCCCACTCTCCCAAAAGCACCTTCTGCCAATGAAGCTCAAGACATTGGGTTTCTAACACAGGAGATAATGTCCTATGGGAGGAAAGAAGGAGAGAATCAGACAGAGAGAGACCCAGCTTGGTGGCTCACTCTTCTGCTTGCTAGCTGTGTGGCATTTGTCATTTAAAACCTCTGTGCCTCAGTTTCTTCAGCTGTAACTAGGGAGAATGACCCCCCACTCAACGGGATTGGTTTGATCACACAATGAGATAATTAAAAGCAGAACACATGTCTCTAGCAATAATCCTGTCTGACAACAGGTGACACAGGATTGGCGATTTCATCCTCCTTTTTCTTTATAATAGACACAAACCCTGAATTTCTTGATTTCCACAGGACCAACCCTTAGGCTTTATGTGAAATGGGCTGCAACTAAACAACAAGCCATATATATCTTTTTCTAGCACTGCTGTTCTTAGAGGCCTTAATGATGCTTTCTTTTAAAATTGCCTCATCAGTGAAATGTGGAAACGATACCCGACGACAAACTCTATAATGTCTAAAAGGTATTGAGACTCTTGGAATTTTTATCATTTTATTTTTTGTATAAGAAAAGTTCATTGATTATCTTTCTTGCTTAATTACAATAGAATTTAAGAAACATGGATGCTTTATATCAGAATTTTATCTTATGAGACACAGAGAAACCATGGCTTCAACTTGAATATGAAATAAAGTTTATAATGAAATCCATTAAGCAAAGACACAATCACTGACTAAAGTCATTGTGTGTCCAAGAGCCCAGATCTTTTAGTGGGAAATTAAATTAATCAAGACTAACAATTCATTCTTGTACGTTGCAAAGACCATTAATGCTACCAAATATACATGGTTTCTCCAACCATGTATGTTTCTCTGCCTCCTTTGGAGTTAGTTTGGGCCCACTGGACTAGTTCTGGTCAATAGACCAGAATCAAAAGTGATGTGTATTATTCTCATTTAAAGGACATTGAGAGTCAGTGTATCTCCTCCACATCTCTTTCCAGCTTCAGAGACCCTGGAAAACATGTACCAGGTGTCATAGTATAAGACAAAGTAGATAGAACCTGATCATAGAATTTTGTGCCAGGGAGAGATTAAATATTGTAATATTAAGTATGTAATGGTCTTTTGCTGTAATCTTTTGTATTAGCTGTGCCCTTCTAGTAGATCTCAGTTCGGAGTTTGTCTTGCTTGTGTTCTAGAAAAATGATCCATTTGTCAATTACCTTTTACCAGATGCTGGGTATACTTAGGGTGACTTTCATTGTCTTTAAAAAAAAATAAAAATGCCTCCCCATTAAGTCATGCTTGGGCTTCCAAGGAATGTTTCCTGTTTTCAGTTACCATAGGAAATCCACAATCATTTTGGCGACCACAGCATCTTTCAATGGGGGTCACTTCTCCTGGGTCATACCACGTCTGCTGGGCACCCCATTCTCCCCAGGCTTCAATGTCTATATTGTTTTACTGTAGCCACCATGAAGAATTACTATGGAGTGTGTGGCTTAATAGAACATGAATTTATTATCTCTCAGTTGTAGAAGATAAGTTCAGAGTCAAGGTGTTGGCAGGCTATACTCCCTTCCCTGCCTCTTGCAGCTTCTGGTGGCTGCTGATATTCCTTAGCTTCCTTGCCTTATATCTCTGTTTCATCCCCACATCACCTTCTCCTCAGTGTGTGGCTTCTCTTCTTATAAGAATACTTTCTACTGGATTTAGTGCTCATCCAGAAAGCCAGGAGGATATCTTCATCTCAAGATCCTTAACATCCTTTACATCTGCAAAAATCCTTTTTTCCAAATAAGGTAATATTCACAAGTCCCAGGCATTGGGACTTGGACATATCTTTTTGGATACCATCTTAGGCCTACTAAAATATCTTCTATGCTTAGATATTTTAGCAGAACGCTTCTCTCATTTATGTTGCCTTCTGACCACAGCTTCTAAAGCAGAGTTGCCTTTCTCATCAATGTCAGAGTTTTCACTGTGGAAAGATAAAATGTTCCTTTAGTTTCTTCCTTGTAGCTCCCACCTCCCTAGACTCAGACACAGGCCAAGAAAAAACCGATAAGCAGAACTTCATTAGACACTGACTGTCAAGGCCAGGTCCCCAAGCCAAAATTGTCCTTGGGAAGAACATTTCTTCCCCTAGAAGACATGAGGGTCCCTCAAGACTAGCCTACCTAGCAGTTCACTACCTCTTTGCTAGGATTTTGGTTTCTAGGGATACTCAAACTATAGACTCAAACCTGCACCCCAAGTATAGTTAGTTTGCATTTCTTAGTCCCATCAGAGTCTGGATCTTTGTAACCAGAATTACTCATTTCTCTCTTCTCATCTCTCACTGTAGATAATCCTATTGATTTTTACTAAAATGCACTGAATTGACCAAGTAATGTAACATTTTCAAATTAAATTTTCAGTAGTCCTATTTAAATAATTAATTGTTATGTGACGGTCATCATAATGTATCAGAATAGAAACAGACCTTAAATCATGCGTCTAAGCCTCTCAGTTTATAGATGGGAAAACAGATCCCAACATGGCAAGCGACTTACTCAAGATCACCCGACTACTCAAACAAACTACAATTATTTGTTGGAGTTACCCAAGAACATTGGTTTCTGGTTAGAAAACCAGGGTTTGGACCAAACCTTGGCACTTACTACCTGCTCGAGACTGTTCTAAGGAAGTCGTGTGGCCTTTCTCCTCTTCAGCTTCTTATTCTGCAAAGTGGAGATAGATACCATCCTCTGACCATCTGTGCAGCTCAAGTAACCTAACACAGGTAAAAAATGTCTTGTGAAAGATCCTCGACCAGAATGAGCTTATTGAGAACAGAGAGCACATGTCATCCTTGATTGCCTCTCCAGCATATAGCTCAGGGACTGACATAGGAACAGTGTTCAGGGAAAGCTGAGACAATGACCAGGTGAATCAATTAGTTAATAAAAACTCATGCTGTGAAAGAGGAAATTAGTATTGCCGTCAAATAAAATGACTGTATAGAAATAGGGATTAAGAGCACTGGCTCTGGAGCCTGGCTGCCTTGGTTCAAAGCCACCACTTACTAGCTGTGCTACCTAGGGTAAATCACTTAACCTCTCTGCTTCGACGTTTCATACGTAAAAGGAAAAGAGTACTGGTTCTCATCAATGACATTAAGGTGAGACATCAATGACATAAGGCCTGACAGAGTGACTACCAACAAGTATTTTCATTACAAGTGTCATGTTTATACCCTTTCCTGAAAGGTATTCTAATCCAGCTCCCCTTTTGTGTTTTCCATCCAATTTTGGCACTCTGCAGTTATTATGGGTCTCTATATGTTTTATCTTCTTTTGAATTATTAAAAGAAAGTGGTGATCACAGACATCTTTGTATTAACTTATGCGTGCCCACTAAAACAAAAGGCACACAGACAGCCAAGGATAATACATCAAGATGACATCGTGTGGCATCGTGGAAGCCCTCTGATACTGTGAAAATGTGCCACTGTGAAAGAGGATGCCAGAGTATTAGGCACATCACAAATGACATTTCTGGAAGCTCAGCCAGGAATGATACAATTAACCCGTGCTTCTCTCTCGGTCTCCTACGGCTCCTTTAGGAATGCCCTTGTCTATTTAATCTGTCCTGAAAGCTGGTCATACCGTGATTTTATTGGCAACAAAATGACTCCAGGTTTACAACCAAAGCTACCACAGTTACTAAAGAGAATGGTTCACCCTCCTCCCCACCTGCTCTTGTGTGGCACTCCCAGCACCCACCTCTTCAGCCAACAAACTCACATTTCACATTTAAAACTCAACACAAGTGTCCCTGTCACTTCAAAAAAATCTTCTAGTCACTCCTCCTCCCCACACTTACCTATCAAATCCAGAAGGAAAGGACCCAATTCTGATGTAAATTTATATCTACAGTAACATAAGATGGTGCTCCTATGTCGTACATACCCAGAAATGTCTTTTTGAATGAATCATAAATTCATGAAAAAGGATTGCTGGTTAACCTTGACATGTTGTTTTAATGAACAGAAGTCCAAAAATCTTTTAAGAAAAATTTAAATTATAAACTTGGAATTAAAAACAATACATCTTGATTCTTTCCCTGATAATTGGGAAAAGATCAATAATATTTGCCATTATTAACCAGCTTGTGGAATACTGATGTTCTGTAGAAATTTTAAGACCAATTGAATTAAACTATCCAGAACCACATAAAGCAGATAAGAGGGTAAAGTGTGGTCAACTGAAAAAAAATGACAAATGTTTTATAACCATAGCTCAAGCTCAATCAATGCCTACCCACACTAAGGCACAAAGATGAGAAAAATAATAACTATCCTGTCCTGGGATCTCCTTTGCTTTAAGTTCTATAAGTCCATTCTTTTTACCTATCACAAAAGCCTTGCAACTCAGACATTATCTTTATTATTTTAGAAATTAAAAAGAAAAACTAAATGAATGTTACATAAACTACCCAGAGGGACAAATCTAATGAGTGGAAAAGCTATAATTTGGATTCGTACACATTTGATACAAAGCTCATGTGCTTTCTCCTCCACCTCAATAGGTTTCAATAGGTTGGAGAGTAGGAAACAACCCACAATTTGAAATAATCAGCTACTTGCATAACACCTGCACAGATCATCAGGAGTTGAATATCCAGAAAAAAATGTTTTAGTGTAATAGAATGGCAGAACTATGACATGCAGAACAGAATAGGAGGTGCTTTATCCAGATTTAAAACTAAAGTCTAGGAAGGTTAAGGAGCTAGTTCAAAGTCATATTACCCTCAACTATTTATACATGGTTTTATTAAGCCGTTCATTCAATAACTAACTCATTAAAAATTTTTGAACAGATATTCTTCTAGTCACTGGAAACATGATAAATGGATAAATGGATAAACAAGAAATTATCCCAGGCTTCAGGAATTTTACAGTCTGTTAAAGGAGACAGGCACACAAATATATAATGATGATACAGTGCAATCTAATACTCATAACAGGGCCTGCCTTTGTGTATCTTCCTAGGTTGCCTTTATTGTTTTTGAGCCTTCTGTGGTCCCACATCCCAGCGCTCCAGAAAAAATCCAAAATACTGGGAAAATGTAGATCTACCACAAAGTTAGTTTTATACATCTAATGTCCCTGGCACAATTAGAGTAGAATTGTAAGATATGATCTGTCCTTTTCCTTTCTCTCCTCTTGGTAATTACTCCTTCCAAAAGCCTATCACTCTCATAGAAGTTATCAGATAGTCCATGACCCTATCTATGCCTACTTTCTGCTACAACTATTTTGGCTAAGTTGGCTACCTGTGAGAAAACTCCCCTGGAACTTTTGGTCTTGGGACCAGGACCAGCAAGATTAGCCTTTCTGCAAGGCAAATGATGTAAGGCGTAAATATCAGGGGCCATCAGTATCATGTGATGAAAGTATCACTTTTGGAGAGCCAATCTGTATCTAGAGTCCCTAATATCTGACTACCTAATTGCCACCACTTCTTAGATATCGCAAAGCTACTGCAACTCAGTATGTCCAAAGCCAAACTCATACTCTTTGCCCTAAGCCTGGTTATCTGCCAGTATTCACTGTTGCAATGAATAATACTCTAACCTGCTTAGTTATGCAAGCCAGAAAGTTAAAATTTACCTTAGGCCTTTCCTTCTCCATCACCCTTCATACCCCATTATTCCTTGCCCTTATCATAATCATTCCTAAATAGTTCTGTTTTCTGTCCACATTTCTCCATATATATCAACCTTAAGCCCAAGCTACAAAAAGTTTGTAACTGATCTACCACCATCCACTGCTGCTCTCCTAGAGTCCATTCTTCAGGAAGTGGTCAACTTTCAATATTCCAATCTTGGCTAAAACCCGCTGACACTTTGCATGTACTTCTTTAAATATAGTGAAAGTCCGATAATACTCTGGGCTTTGTCTCATGTCACTCTCTTCTCCATGCTCAAGAGGACCTGCCTTAGTCACAAGATCTTTGCAAACAATCTCGACTCCTACTTTTCAACTCAATAATCTCTCCCTCAGAGGAAACACCTCTCACCTCCATGACCAAGCCAAACCCCTCATCATCAGTTTATAGCATCTTGTATCTTTCAGAAAAGCAAAGCAACCTGAACTCTGCTGACTGAATGCACCACAGGTGCGGGACTCCATTGTGTGACTCTGTGAATAAGATTAATCTCTTCCACCAAACTCCGTGAGGTAAGAACAGAGTAGGTAAAGACCAAGTTTCCTTGCTCTTTCCATTGTGTCCCTAGACTCTATCACAGTACCCATACAATGAATCCGAAATATGACATGGTGACCCTTAATTTGTTCTGATAGTTTGTTCTGGTGACAGGAGAAAATGCCAAGTATTTTTAAAGATTGAAAATGAAAGTGAAATCTCTTCAAACAATTACAATTTACAATTCTGTAAAAGGAAATCTCTACAATGCTTTTAGAAATCTATGCAAGTTCTCTTTCCCCTAGATAGTTACTCTGTGCCAACCCCTGCATTCCTAAGTCACAAGTTATTCTACTAAGCACCAACATCCAGGAATTCTTGCAGAATCCATCTTCACCTCCCTACATTCTACTCAATTCTTTATAAACATTTGGGGAGAGCCTAGCACTCTAGGTGAGGAAGAATTGGCATAGAAGCCTTGGCCTCAGTCATCAATATGCTCACAATCAGCAGTGCTCCAGATGACCCCTCCCCAGTCCCCTCTCTCAGATACCTGCTCCCATTTCAGCTCTGCTGCTCAGTAATAAAACCTGCAGTAAAAAGTACTGTTGACACAGATGCTTTGGGGGGAACTTGGCCAGCACCGGGAGCTGTTGTAAAGCAAAAACAAAAACAAGCATTATCTGGGCAATTTCTCTAAGTTTTCCTTTAAATACATTAAACATTCTTTTAATCATGGATGAGCTATGCACTGAATCCAAAGAACCATCACTGAGATTTGTAAAGAAAATAAATTGTCCCCATGACTCCTTACAATAACCCGGTTTGGCAAGGGACAAAATGTTTACCGTTATTATCAGTTTTGAGTGTCTCTGACTCAACCCTAACACGAAATCTGACTGATAGGCATCATTAAGTACATCTTCATTGAATAAATATAAGAATGAATGAATGGGTGACTGCCTTGTCTTGCTCTCAGGAGGTGTATGTGTCACTGTAGAACTACCTCCTGATTCCCAAAATCTCTCTGTGAACCCGAGGTTGTTATTGAGTAAACGCACCTGGAAAGGAACAATTTAAGGTGGTTTTAAGAGTAAAGATCCTGTTCCCAAACTTGTGGCTAATTTTCTGGCTTAGAAGATTTCACTGGATCCATTAATAACCTATGTTTTACCTTTTGAAAAAAGAAATGAAGGGTTTGACCTGACTCACCTTGGAAAGAACATCCAATATCATCCTGGCATTTCGAGACCATACAAATGCCTTAATTTGTAGCAGCCTTCCGGTTCCTCCATCATCTGGAACATCAGCCAAATAAAAACATTCATTCTGTTTTTCAGAGATGCTACCAAAAATTTCACATGGGAACTTTACAAAAAGGACAAAAGAGCATATAGATTTTATTAGCAGGCAGTGTCGCCTCTCCTGGGGGAAACGTACTAGGAAGAGCAGGGGAGATTTGGCCTGCAGGGTGTTTGCTGTAGTGAGAAAAGCAGGGGACAGAAAGTCCAGACAATGTCAATTTAGCCCTGGCTTTGCTGCTAAGGAAAGCAATCAACATCCCCATGCCTCAAGTTCCTCTTCTCAAAATGAAGGAGTTCAATCTCTAAAACCCTTACCAGCTCCTACGCACCATGACTTTCAAATCTCTTTGCTATTGGCTGCATTCTGGTTATTTCATAATTAATATGTCACATTTCCCAACCCAGTCACCAGGTAGAAATAGACATGTAACTTGTAAATTTTTGATTGTCCAAAAGATTGTTCTAAATGAAATTTGAAGTAGTTGATCTTAAGATACCACAAGACATTTTTGCAGGGGAAAAAAAGCCAAAATCCTGTCTTGGCCAGAAAATATTCACAACTAACAGACTTTCACCTAATATTGAACATGAAAGTGGCCGGGGCAAAGTGTGCCAAAGACTTGGGCACTTCTCCGGAACTTCCCTTCATGTCATAGAAAAGTCGGCTGGTATAAAACATGGCAAAGATCCCCGCTGATAGTCCCAAGAATAATAAGTGCCTTTACCTGATAGTAGTGAATAGTGTCTTCCACTTGGCTGCAAGCATTTCCTTTTCTAAATAGCTCAAAACCTAACATGATACAGTTTGTAGATTTTGGGGGCAATTCTTGGAGTCTAAGAGAATGTTGCCTTGGATGGTTGAAATACGCTACAGTAAAAGGATCCAGGCTCCTTTCCGCTAGGAAAGGGCACACCTAATGCTATTTTAAATGGCCTTGTTTTTTAGGAAATGGTCCTGTCATTCAGGTTGAAGGATTCAATTGCGTGACTAATTATGTTTTCCTTTGCAAACTATTTCACCATCCATTATGCAAAAGACTTAATGAGCTATTTCTAGAGAGGGCAGACTGCATACAGTCTTCTCTATGAAAACATTCAGAGAGTAAGTTTAGAGCAAAAATGCCAGCTCCAATACCATCTTCTCCAGTGGCCCTTCTCATTGGTAGAATTAATCTCTCTTGTTTAAAGTGCTTTTGGAACTTATTGATTGTTCTTCTATTCATACATTTAGGTTAAAAAAAATAAATTGAAAAAACAGTAGAGGGGAGACCACAACTCACTTGGACATGGCATGGCATCTTTATCTTTGATGTTAAAAGAAAATATGAAGGTTTTCCCACTACAGACAAAATGAAACAGGACTATTGATTCACAATTGATAAACCTGATTTCAGGTACTGCCGATGGTTATGTGAATTGGCAGACTGTTCTGTAACTTTTTTCCTTAACTCTAGAAGATGAAGTGCTCTATTGGCATCTTTATATGATGTGAGGATGTGGTAAAGGGGACAGAGTGGTGCTCTCCTCCATCTTCATCTCTATCCCATGATCCAGGAGTCTGGGATAATATTTTTGTTATTTTTAACAGCTTTATTGAGGTATATTTTACATATCACAAAATCCATCCCCTTGATATGTATAATTCAATGATTTTTAGTTAATTTGCCAAGTGGTGTAGTTGTCACCATAAACCAGCTTTAGAACAACCATCCCTCTGGTAAGATCCTTCATGCCCATTCATGGTAACCATCATTCCTACCCCTAACCCCTGGCAACCACTAATCTACTTTATGTCTCTATAAATTTTCCTTTCCGGACACTTCATATCAATGGAATTATATAGCATGTGGTCTCTTGTGTCTGGCTTCCTCCACTTAGCATCATGTTTTTGAGGTTCATCTACAATATAGCAATGCATCAGTAGTTATTCCTTCTTATTGCATTGTACGGATATACCACATTTTGTCTGTCCATTCCCCAGTTGATGGGTATTAACTTACTTCTACTTTGAGGCTATTATAAATAAAGTTCCTGGGGACATTGACTGGTACACAAATCAGTGCATGGATATTTCTTTCAGATAGATATTAAGTGATCTTTTTAATGTTTTTATTCAATTCTTGCACTCAAATTAATTCATTGGCTATGTGTCTATGTAAGTAAACCCTGCCCTGCAGAAGCACATTAGATGAGTGAAGTTTATTTTTTTGCAGGGAAAATAAGATATGCACACAGAGAAAATACAGTGATGTCCTAGAGAGGTAGATTTTGAAGGAGGGAGCTAGTGGGTTCAGTAGAAACACAGAAAGTCTTGATGGATGAAAGTCACACTTGTGCATAGAATAAATGAGATTTCAAGAGCTGGAGTTTTTCCGTGCAGACCACCTTCTTTTAAATGCTCAGCCTTGCACTTACTTACACAAAGTGTGAGGAACAACAGTCATATTGATAACAGGGTCAGAATTTATGGCCTCTAGGCTTGACTCAGTCTCTCTATAAGTGTGCATCTAAACTCTCTGGGTTTTGTGGTTTTCTCATTTGAATTAAGAATCACCCCTTTTCTCTTGAACCTTTGCTCCACTTTACCTCTGACCTGCACAGGGTTGGAGGAAGAAGTCTTTGAGATATTGGATAGAAGTTGCTTTTTCACAAAAAAGTAAAAGTTTTCCTCCACATCTTTGTACAATCTTTTATAGAAATGGATTGACGTGAGAAATAGCTCACAGGAAGAGGTCGTCCATATGTAAGCTGACAACAGTGAGCTCAGTTATATTGTAGAATAGCTGAGCGGGCCTTAGCCAACTACCACCAGGCATTAGCTCCCTGATCTATCTGATACCTGTCTGCTCTTTAGACATGTTAATCTAGTTGTGCTAGCCTTTCTGCTTCTTTAATATGTCAAGTCACATATCCTATTAAAGCCTTTGAATTACTATTTCCCCCTACTCAGAATATTCTCCTCCCTATAATCCAAATAGGTAACTTCTTATTATTTTTCATTATTTACTTGTAAAGCCATCCTCTGATGGAGACCTTCACTGCCTACTCCAGGCAACGGTGACATCAATGAATGGAGTGGACCTGAAATGTAGTAGGCACTTAACACATCAAAGCTAGAATTAACCATTGCTATTAACACTAGTAGTTTTCTAGGACTTCAGTAAAAGTACCACAAGTGGTGGTTTATACAACAGAAATTTATCTCACAGTTCTGGAGCCTAGAAGTCCAAAATCAAGTTGTTGGTAGGCTGGGTCTTTCTGAGGACTAGTAGGTAATGACCTGCTACAGGTCTCTATCCTTTGTTTGTAGATACCTACCTTTCCCTATGTCTCTTTATTTTTTTAATGTTTATTTATTTATTTTGAGAAAGTGTGTGTGAGCAGGGAAGGGGCAGAGAGAGAGGGAGAGAGAGAATCCTAAGCAGGTTCCATGCTGTCAGCACAGAGCTCAACATGGGACTCAATCTCATGAACCCTGAGATCATGACATGAGCCAAATCAAGAGTTGGATGCTTAACTGACTAAGCCACCCAGGTGTGAGATCATGATCTGAGCCAAAACTAAGAGTCGGACATTTAGCCTACTGAACCACCCAGATCCCCCTCTCCTATGTCTCTTTAAATCATCTTCCCAGGGCATGTGGGTGGCTCAGTCTATTCAGCGTCCAACTTTGGCTCAGGTCATGATTTTGCAGTCTATGAGTTCGAGCCCTGTGTTGGGCTTAGTGCTGACAGTTCAGAGCCTGGAGCCTGCTTTGGATTCTGTGTTCCCCTCTTTCTCTGTTCTTCCCCAGCTTGTGCTATGTCTCTCTCTGTCTCAAAAATAAATAAAAAACATTTAAAAAAGTAAGTCATCTTCCCTATATGGGTATCTCTGTGTCCAAACTGCCCCTTGCTATGACAGAAGTCATATTAGATTATGGCCCTCCACCCTGGTGATCTCATTTTAACTGATTACCTGTATGATGACCCTATCTCCAAATAAGTACACATTCTGAGGTCCTTAGGGACTACACTTTACCAAATAAATTTTGGGGAAACATAATCCAACTCATAACACCACTATTATTCAAATTGCTATCAAAAGGAGGTTGTTCCAAAAGGAAATTATTTTTGGAGGAGCACCAATGGAGATTAAAGCTTGAAAACTCTAAGCAAAAAGCAGACAATTGCATGGGAGATCTTGCCCGTTGGATGACACTTGACTAACCTAGACTGCTCTTCAGTGAGGCGTGTTGCTGTCTCAATAAAGCAGACATTCTCCCGGTCAGGAAGACTAGCCAAACCAAACCGGTACTCAGTAAGGAGCGCCAACCCATCCGGACCACTCTCTCATGCACCATGTAAAGTCAAGAACACATTTAAGGCTGTGAACACAGACTATACAAACACTTAACTAATCAAGAGTATGGAGACAAAGTCAGTTAATTTAAAGAACCAAACCTGGGGAGCCTGAGTGGCTCAGTCAGTTAAGTGTCAGACTTCAGCTCAGGTCATGATCTCACAGTTTGTGGGTTCAAGCCCTGCGTTGGGCTCTGTGCTGACAGCTCGGAGCCTGGAGCCTGTTTCAAGTGTCTCTCTCTCTCTTTGCCACTCCCTGCTTATGCTCTATCTCTTTCTTTCTCTCTCAAAGACAAAAAAACATTAAAAAAATTTTAAAAAGTCAAACCTAAAATGTTTCTCAATATTATTATTCACTCATCCTGCCCTGGCTTATCTACTTTTTCCTAATTGAAGGTCATTGTCCATTTACAAACAGCTTAGGTCTGCTGCACAGCCTAAAATATTTTTTTTCTGACCAGTGGAGAGAATGCAATTAAAAGAAGGAAATGAGAGGGGAGCCTGGGTGGCTCAGTCGGTTAAGTGTCCGGCTTCAGCTCAGGTCATGATCTCACGGTTCGTGGGTTCGAGCCCTGTGTCGGGCTATGTGGGGAGCTAGCTCAGAGCCTGGAGCCTGCTTCAGATTCTGTGTCTCCCTCTCTCTCTGACCCTCCCCTGCTCCTGCTGTGTGTGTCTCTCTCTCAAAAACAAATAAAAAACAATTACAAAACATTTTAAAAAAAAGAAGGAAATGAGAATTTCAATTTTGGATACAAAACAAAGCCTCTAAAATGCAAATGCCTACTTGCTCGTAGTGAGGTAAAGTAAGTGCGAACATGTAATATTTGACATACCCCAGAAGAATTTGCATTTTAATGCTACATCTTGTAAAACAGGTTGAACAAGGGCTATCTTAAAGTCAAAGGAACTAATATGGAGATCAAGAGACTTGGCCAAGGTCCAGAGAGCACTTGAGGCAGCGATGTGTGGGCTGATGTGGGGGCCCCGGATCCTGACTTCTAGTCCAGTACCTTTCCTAGATTCTATGGCTTGGGGAAAGCTACAAGAGAAATGTGGAGGAAAGTGCAGATGTACTTTGTCCCAACATCAGTCTTGGCCACCCCAAAAATTTATAGGTAACGTCGTCTCAGGTCACCAAGTGGGTGGCATGGATAAACATCATCTCATGCTCAAGAACACAATACTACTGCTCAAGGACCTGGACATTAAATTTGATGTCCCTTGAAATTTTCTAGGTTCATCCCATTTTTCAGTGTGTGTGTGTGTGTGTGTGTGTGTGTGTGTGTGTGTGTGTTTATGCTTTAATATCAATCCACTACCAGAAAAAATGATCATGGGCAAAACAGGTCAGGGGGAAGCCAAGGACAAGGAGAACATAATGAACCCCATGAGGATGCGGTTACCAACCTCTTAGGTAAAGTGCTAATCTAGGTTTTAAACTTGGATCTCTTTGGCCCAAGAAGATATGGAACATGTGAAAAAAAAAACCCATATGGAAAATGTAAAGACATTTTGCAGAAAATTAGAATCTGGGCTTAAGAGAGATGAAAATTTCTTCAGAGGCTCTTGCCAACGCACCTCATAGAGGACACATGGAAACAGACCAAAGCAGCCTGTCAGGCGGCCTCTGCCAGGGAACATATTTTTTTTTTTTAAATATGTTCGTCATTTATCTTGGTAATTACAATCCAAAACTGTAGTGCATTATGAAGGTTAGAAACTTGAAACATGGTTGAGGAATAGAGAATATGTTTCCTTTTTTTAAGTTTATAACTCAGGAGTTGAGCATCTTGATGTCCAACTTGCTATGACATCAAAGGAGTTCAGCATGGGAAATATAGGCTCCATTCCCAACCCAGCCAAGCTTCTACAGTGTGCCTTCAGCTGCTTATTCTTTTCTTCTTCCATTAGAATTTTCTAGAATATGTGTCAGCTAAGAGCTGCATAGCATCCATACTTGTAGCAAGAAAGAGAACTGATGGCAAATCATCAGATCTCAACACTTGATCAAGGAGATCAGTTAGGTTCTGAATCTCTATGTCCCTAATTGAGCAATCTAGTGAAAAGCCACCATCTCCAGAGGACAGGTCCTTGGATATAATGGAGGTGAGATACTTTAGGTGGTAACCTCAAATGGAAGGAGATACCGCCATCTGTGGTGCTGAGCATTAACATTGGAACCCAAATCCTCACAACTGACAGAAGCTATGCCAAATCTGTCCCAACCTCAGGAAGGACTTTGTGATGACAGTCACATGGGCCTTTGTGCCACCATAGCCTCAGAATGTCCTTTTCCCTCTGCGTTGGAAACCAGGCCCTATGGTCTCTTACTGAGAGGCTCATTTAGACTTCCATATCTCAGCTCAGACCCACTCAACAATTATTTTTAGAGTCCCTGTGTGTGCCTGAAATTTAGCTAAATGTTGATCAAGGTAACGTCTTCAAATAAGGAGATATAGGAGTTAGGGCATGGAGGCCTATAACTGTGGTCAGACCAATTTTTACGAGGTCGACAATAATGAAACAAGTCATCACAAAAGCTCGACAGGTGCCAAGTGGTGCTCTCAGTGCTGTGCATAAGGAAAGGCAGGGGTGGCCCTTTGAAGAATCATCCCTGTGATCTATTTAGACCACACACATTCTGCTAAAAGGAGACAAATACTCAAAATCATGGGGTAAAAGCCACAGGAAAGATGGGTGTGAGGTGTTAAGAAAAAGAAAATACTTAGCTCTGTCTTAGACCTCAGGGTATGGGGTCAGGTACCAATTTCTGTCTGCACCCATTCCCATATGAGTAAAGGATTCCATTTAAAACATGCATAAAGGGATTCCATCAGTGTAAGCCCTTGTAAATGTCCCAAGACTATGACATTTTCATTACCAGAGACAATAACTCTTATCCACACCTCCTACCAGCTGAGGCTAGGGTGACTGGGTGGCTCAGTCAAGTTAAGCACCTGATTTCAGCTCAGGTCACGATCTCACGGTTTTTTAGTTTGAGCCCCACACTGGGGTCTGTGCTGACAGGATGGAGACTATTTGGGATTCTGTCTCTTCCTCTCTCTGTCTCTCCCTCACTCACATTGTCTCTCTCTCAAAGTAAATAAACATTTTAAAAATTTTTAATAAAAGAAAAATAAAATAATCCATTCAGGTGTAGTGACACTCACTATACTCTCCCCTAACCAGCCCTGCCCAGGCACATCATACCTCTTTTTGTGCTCCCACCACAGGATTCCATACCCATGGCTGTGTGTTCTCATCAGACACATTCTCCCCACTGCTTCACTGCAGGCCTATCCAAAGAAATAGCATTAATGGTAGGGGTTGGTTTATTTGTTCAAATTAATTGAGAAAATACTATGTTTAAACATTTTGTTTTGATTTGATTTGTCTTTACCAGGGGATTTCTCAGCCCAAGGACCCGTAGAGTGTAGGAATTCCCAGACATTTGGTCCAGATGCCATTTTGTTAGGTCCTTAAGGACATATGCTTTCCTTCAGGGCCACACATCTGTGCAGATGAGCAAGTCAGCAAGACAAATGCTCCACCAGGCACAGAGTTCAGAGACTGTGTACCAACTTCCTCCCATCAATAAAGAAGGTCCAAGAAGGAGCCAGGGCCACAAACTAATGTCCCCACAAGGTGTAAGGAGTCAAAAACCATTAATAGTGATACAAACAACACTATCTGGGGGGAGGAAAGCTTGATCATTCATGTGGGAGAAACACAAAGAGATTTTGTTACAGGAAAGAAAAAGGTGAAGGAGCTAATAGTTATTGGCAGTTATTTGACAATAAGCAACAGAAATCAATTATTTATATTGTAAGAAAAAAATTACTAGAATTCCAGGGGGTAGAAGAACTATAGACAAACTAGGTTTCACAAAGACCCAGGACCCAGGGAGATTTCTGGAGATTCAGGTAGGGAGTCCTGATGGCTTAAAGGCACCATTGCTGATAGGAAGAGCTTCAGGTGTTTCTGTCTTGGGGTCCCTCCCCTCAAGACTCAAATCCAGGGAAAGAAACTCTGATTGGTCTCACTTTGGCCACCTGTTGGCCAGGAGAGGCAGGTCACCTTGACTGACTGTCTCTTCACGGAGATGTCCACAGTACAATTGCAGTGCTATTCCCAAAGGGGGAAAGGATTTTAGGCGGCAGTAATAGCTGATTGTTACATTCCTTCTCCTCTCAGCCACTGTATGAAATACTATGATTTCATTTGATCCAAGGAAAGAGTGAGGCTCAGAAACCTAAGAAACCAGCCCAAGGAATTTGAATAGAGAACTTGCCTGAGTTTAAAGTTCAAGGGCATCACTATTACAATTCCCCCCGCACACCGGCCGCAAAATCTAAGGTCTTTGCACTACAAGCAAATTGAGCTGGGCCTTGAAAGGTGCACGGAATTCCAAATGGCAGAGACATGCGGGAAAGTGGGACACGACCACGCCTTTTGCTATGGCATGCATCTGATATTTGCAGCATTCCCTTCCGCGAGGGAAGCCAGCAACCTTCGTAACGGCTACAAGCATGCTCAGAGTTTCCTCGGAGACTCACAAACATTCTACTAAAGGGAAAGCGATCCAAGGCAACATTTGTTTAAATTAAAAATAACAATAAAAAGAAAAACTTGACATCTATTCCTGGCCAGAAAGGCTGAGCATTAAATAACATTTAAATTCGGCTTTGATAAAAAATGTATGTTGTTTTGGATAGCTATATTTAAGCAATTTTTGCAAGCCTCAGAGGGAACTAAAAATGCCTTAATTGCTTCCTCATTTTTACATGCTCCATTATATGAAACGTCAGCAGCATCTATCACCAAATTACCAGTATTACAAAAACATTGTATATTTTATACATGGAAGAACCCCAAATACCTGAAAATACCTCCAAGTGTTTGAGGAGTCATTTGAGTATTTTTTAAAATGTATTTCATTTCTAGTTATGCCTGGGTGTCTGGGACACACCCTGAGGCCTTTGGTTTGGTTTGGTTTGGTTTTCATTCACAATAAGGAATTTTCCATTGAAATTCTCCTTAATAGGGGTGCCTGGGTGGCTCAGTTAGGTTATGCGTCCGACTTCGGCTCAGGTCATGATCTCACGGTTCGTGAGTTCAAGCCCCACATAAGGCTCTGTGCTGACAGCTCAGAGCCTGGAGCCTGCTTCCAATTCTGTGTCTCCGTCTCTCTCTGCCCCTCCCCCACTCATACTCTGTCTCTCTGTGTCTCAAAAATAAATAAAAACATTTAAAAAGTAAAAAATATAAAAAGCAAAATTAATTTACTTGATGCTTTAAAATATGAAAGCTTACATTAGTAGTTAAAAAGACAAAGTGTGTGGCGAATGGAAATTAACATTTCAGGAACCCCTACCATGGTTGGGCAAGTCTTAGGCCTTTTCTGTTCCAAAATACCAGTGATCCAAAAACCAGCACATGCTGATAATGTCCATCTCATCCACTAATATTGCCCTTTAGAAGTGAGGGGACTAGAGCCGAGAAGTAATTTGCTCCAAGCCACATCATAATTTAGTGATGGGATGGGGTTTTAACCACAACAAGGTGTGAAACTAATGTTCTTGTTCTTTTTTTTTTTTTTTGAGAGAGAGAGAGCAAATGGGAGAGAGGGTCAGAAGGAGAGAGAGAGAAAGACAGAGAGAGAGAGAGAGAGAGAGAGAGAGAGAGAATCTCAAGCAGGTTCCACACTCAACGAGGAGCCCAACACGGGGTTTGATCCCACGGGGATCATGACCTGAGTCAAAATCAAGAGTCGGTTGCTCAACCGATTGAGTCACCCAGGCAGCCCAAGCTCATGTCTTTTTAAAACAGAGGTGTATTTTTATAAGAGCCAAAGGCCTTGGGTTTCTATCCCTTACCCATTTCAAATCATCAACAAGATGGAGACAAAGCAATTAGTAATCAGTGGTTTGACTCTTAGTTTGACTTCCATCATTGCCACAGAGGCTCGGGGATCACATAATCTGTCAGTGCCATGGTTTGTTGTCACGCTAATCCACATCCAACACAGGATTGCCACCATGCCACTACCTCCCTGGCGTGTGGCAGCCCTGGAACTCTGAGAGTTTATTCCTAATCCTTCCTTCCCCAGTCACCCGAAACCCAGCACTCAGTTTTGCCAGTTCCACCTGCACACCTCACCTGCCCTGCAAGCCCTGACTGGCCACCCCCCTTTCCCTGGCGCGTCCAGGCTGCCGTGCAGTGATGCACCATAGCGCACGCCCTCACCTTCCTGCCTCCCCCACCAGGCTCCGAGCACTGCTGGGACAGGGGCCAACTCTCCTTTGTCTCCGTGTGCCCCACCCCTAGCACAGAGCTCAGCAAATGTTGGCTGAGTAAAAGAATAAAGAAAAGGAACAAACACATCACATACGATACGGTGTAAACCCTCCAAAAGTAACAACAGAGCAACAAACATAATCCAGCATTATTGACTCTGGCCTTCTAACGTCCTTTTGTTTTTACTCATATGCCTTTTCTGGTTCTGGCTGTTCTCTTTGCTCCAATCAGACACATTTTTTCCCTTGAGTTCACCTTTCGCTGCTTCCCTGATATTTTGGCTCCTTGTAGCTAGAGTACATTCAAACTATAATTGGACATGTATCATATGCATGTGCCCTCACAGCCTGGCCCTAGCTTTCCCACATAAACAACTCTATCCGATGAACTCTAAAAGCAAGACAAATATAGCTACTATTAGATTCTCTTAGAATGTCCTTTTTTTTTTCTTGGTGTGGTCACTGCCTATTGGATTCTCAAGGACTAGTTCATAGACACCTCCACTGTGGAGACTTTTCTGACCTGCCCCCCTCCATTGGTTTCTTCTGTTAAGACAGGTACTTAAGGGGGGCCTGGGTGGCTCAGTCAGCTGAGCATCCGACTCTTGATTTTGGTTCACCTCATGATCTCATGGCTTGTGGGATCGAGTCCCATGTCGGGCTCTGTGCTGATGGTGCAGAGCCTGCTTAGGATTCTCTCGCTCCTTCTCTCTCTCTCTCCCCTCCTCTGATCTCCCTTTGGGTGTCTGCAACACCAAGTATGTCTTCACGTGGATCTTTGTGAATCAGTTAGAAGAAGGAGAAGGAGGAGGAGAACGAGGAGAAGGAGGAGAAGAAGAAGGAGAAGGGAAAGAAGAAGGAAAGGGAGGAGGAAGAGGAGAAGGAGGAGGAAAAAGAGTAAGGAGGAAGAGGAGGAGAGGAAAAAGGGGAAGAAAAGGAAGGGGAGGAGGGGGAAGAATGTGGTTATGAATGGATAAATGTGGCCATATTTTCAGATAACACAAAGAATCTTCCAGTCTGTCAATGGATGTGCCATCTGCTGCAATTATAAATCCTTAGAACGTCAGCGCTGGCGTACGAACTGTTTTCTCTCCCCTCCTGCTCACACATTACTACTCTAAATCCCTCTTTCCTTTTTTTTTTATTATTCCTTCCAGGCAAACAAAACTGGCATTGAATTTATTTCAAACACTTTATATATTTTTTTGTTCAATTACAGGGTATTCATTTTAATTACTTTGTATTACTTTGTTCCTTATGTAACGGAAATCCTGAGGAAAGCAGCTCACACGGCTAAGGGGATCCCATGGAAGGATGTCAGGTACCTGGTGGGATCCTGGAGCTGGGATACTGTGATGGGAGATAGGCAGTGCTGGGGCCGGTGCTGTGCAGAGGGCTCCGGAGTGCTCCCACCTCACTCCCTGACCTTCTGGTGCGTCTGCACTCCTGGCCAGTGAGATACACATAAGATGCTTCCTTCCCTGCTCTCATGTCCAGGCAGCTGGAGAGATACTCATCTGTTTTGATTTTTAAATTCCTGGCGAAGCCCCCTGAGTCGCTCAGAGTCAGGCACTCCTCCTTGAAACAATTGGTGGCCGTGTGCCATGAACCTGGTGTCTCTCATGGAAACTTTGTGGAGGGATTATGGGAGGCGGAGAGTGCCCAGGAAGGAGTAGGGACCTCTGGGCAGCTCTTTTGACAAGTTCCCACTGTGAGCCTAAGTCAGGGACTCCAGAGCAATATATATTCTGAGCACAAGGAGTCTCAAGGCTGCAGGCTGCAGGAGGGCCAAGGTGCACATTAGCATATTAAAGGCTCTGAGAAGTCCTGCAGATTAACCCAGCATATGCTGAGTCTATGTGAGCACAGGTTACCTTCTCAAAGCATTAATTAATGTCTCCCCAAATACTTGAGACTCACTGTGTTCACTGGTTGGCTCTAAGAGTGGTCACTCCCAGCTCCCAGCCGGGGGACCAATTTCCTCACACGGGCACCTCAAAACAAGCAAGGACAACCCTAGGGTCTCCTCCCTGCCTTTGAGGTTTATATGTGTTTTTAAATAATTTATGCCCCGTCTATTTAATCAGGACATCGACTTGCAATTGGGTTTAAACCCCAACGGCAGTGTGGACCTAACGCATTCACCAGCCCTCTCAACATGGTCATTCACACACCCTGAGCCAATTCGTTCACTTCTAGGAGGAGATCATAACACTTAAATCCGAAAATAGACACTCAGTAAGGTCAGAGATGCAAAACATCTAGCAGAGTAGTTGGCAAGCAGGAAGCCTCCAAGAAATGGGAGTTCCCTCCCTTTCATTGGTTTAACGTTTGGGGAAGGGTGAGTTGCCAGAGAAAAGGCTAGTTACATTCTCTCTCTCTCTCTCTCCCCCCTTCTCTCTCTCTCTCTCTCTTTCCTTCCCTCTCCCTCCATATAAAATACATATATACCATTTAGAACTCATTTCACTGAATTCAAAATTAACATGTCCATCCTTTTCCTCTCCTCTTCCTCTCTCTTTCTTTCTCCCTCCCACCCCTTCTCCTACTTTATTCTTTCCCTCTCGCTGACTTTCCTCTTCCGCACCCCTTTCAACCTGCCAAGTATTTGTAGCCTAAGGATGAATGTCCGTTCACAGGGGTTGGTCTTCAAAGGATTGGGGTGGGGAATTCAGTGGATGGAACTTGGGGCCACGAGCAGACAGGATTTCTTGTGTATTCTGGAAACTTCTGGAACAGGTCTCTAAATGTCAGAGGACATAGTCAGCATTGCTCAGATGCTCGGGACATGCTTGATATCTACCACACATCTCAAGGATCGATCACTACTCATTTTTCAGACTCTCTCCTTGCAATATTGTCCTTTTCTTCTCCTCCTTCCCCTCAACCTGCTTCCTCTGATTTTTTCACTTTTTAAAGAGAAATTAGTCACAGAAATGTTAGCTCATTGTGTCTTAGCTCCTCCTGCCAAGACGTGACTCAGAAGATACCATGAGGCTCCACTCAAGTCCCTGCTTCTCTCCTTTTCCCTGTTTTGATCATATGCAAATTAGTTTTAAAAATCTATGAAGAGTCCTACTAGGTACTGGTCAACATGATTAGTGCTTTGGGGTGATTTTTATCTGGGCACCTCAGGGTATTTAGATATTAACTTAATACCAGAGAAATGAATGTGAAGAACATTTCTGCATCTATAGAGTTGGTGTCTCTAGTAAAAGAGGCATTACAAGACCCTCACACAGGAAACAATTTTTTCCTGTAGAGAATGAAAGAAATGAAATGAAAGAAACTTGGTTTCTTTTTTATTTTAATGTAATTTATTGTCAAGTTGGCTAACATACAGTGTATACAGTGTGCTCTTGGCTTCAGGAGTAGATTCCCGTGATTCATCACTTACATACAACACCCAGTGCTCATCCCAACAAGTGCCCTCCTCAATGCCCATCACCCATTTCCCCCTCATCAACCCTCAGTTTGTTCTCTGTATTTAAGAGTCTCTTACGGTTTGCCTCCCTTCCTCTCTGTTTGTAACTAATGTTTTCACCTTCCCTTCCCCCATGGTCTTCTGTTAAGTTTCCAAAGTTCCACATATGAGTGAAAACACATGATATCTGTCTTTCTGTGGCTGACTTGTTTCCCTTAACATAATACCCTAAAATCACCTGGAGACATTGTTTCTATTTCCTAATTTTAAGCCATTTCAGAATCACAAACATTTTAGCCATACTCCACACCACACACATTTCTGAGAAGCTCACATTACATTGGAGGTCATGTTTGTTTCTTAAGAAACAAAATGAGTAGGGGCACCTGGATGGCTCAGTTGGTTAAGCGTCCTACTTCAACTCAGGTCATGATCTCACGGTTCATGAGTTCGAGTCCCATGTCCAGCTCTGTGCTGTCAGTGTGGAGCCTGCTTGGGATTCTCTCTCTTTCTCTGCTCCTTCCCCACTTTCCTGTGTGCTCGCTCTCTCTCAAAAATAAACAAATAAACTTTAAGAAAAAAAGAAACAAACTGAGTGTGATAAATTTCCCAAGAGGGCCGGACCCTGAGCTCCCCAAGACTGAGCGACGAATCCTGCCTCCTCGGATATCCATATTGGTCTTTGGGAGTATTGCCAGGAGTGCACCATGTAGTGAAGGGGCTGAAGCTATTCAGGGCAGGGAAAATGCTGGAAGGGCCACGTGGTTACCTCAGTCCAGCTCACATTCAGTGACCGAGGTGGACTCCATTGTTCTTCCCTGGGTTCTGGTGGATGGATTGCACACATCTCCACCCTAGTGGGTGCTGGGTGTAGCTGCGTCACTTGCAGGCTGATTCAGTACATACTCTACCTGTGTGAAAGAGATTTCACATCCATCGCTGCTTTTCTGCAGGCTCTAGTCTGCTCATCTCTCTCTGCCATGAAAACAGCAGGTCTCCAGCAAAAGCTGCTTTTTTATCCTAGTTCCTGGATGGCCACCGACCCGCAGTCAACAACACGTGAGAAAGAAATGTGTGCTGTTACAGCCTTTGAGATTTAGGGGGAGGGTGTTGTTCGTGCAGCAAAAACCAAATACTCCAAATCTTCCTGCCTTTATTTGATCTCGTAGAAAAGTATTCTGTAGTTGTGAAACTTCTAGACAGTATTCTGCATTAGCTTGATGCTAACAGCTATCGCTTCTATAATTAATATGCTTTTTTTTAACTTAAGGTTAAGTCAATGCTTCTGTATCAGTGGATTTGTGCTTTCTGATTTCTATAAGAAGAGAAGTGGCCCAACACGTTTCCCTAAAGGAGTCCTGCTCTTTCTCTCATCCATTCTGTGACAGTTACGTACTTTTTATAAGCGCGCGTTGCGCCATTGAAAGATAGTAAGTAGAGGCGTCAGAGTTTGGCGGACACACTCTGGGGGAAGAACTGAGTTCTGGGGTGAGTCAGTTCAGACACATTTAAAAAGTAAGACACATTTTGCCCAGGTTGACGTCTCCTTGTCAGACAGCGAAGGGGCTGAACGGCAAATCTCCAAGTCCTTTCCTTTAATAAAATCCTAGTTACAAAATTATTTTAGTTCACCTAAACGTATAAAAACAGATTGGACCCTAAGACCCAGAGGACCCGTTTGTGTCTGGTTCATCACAGCTCTCCAGGGTCTGCTCAAAAACAGGCCTGGAATAGTTCTTGCTGAATGAATGAATGAATGAATGAGTTGGGTGCATGCGTGAAACGTACTTTGAACATTATTCTGAGCACACAAAATGCTAGCCACTAAGATCACAAAGATGGGAAAGATGCGGTCTCCAGCATGAGGAAAGCAGAGATACACTAAGAGCTGTCTTCAGTGAAACACGACAAACAGTGATAGGCATGGGGTGACACAAAAGCCCACAGGAGAGCCATCAAACTCAGCCTAGTGTCAGAAAAGGCTTTTCACTTCTCAAAAGGTTTGCCCTCTGTTGGGAGTAGTTTCAGAGTCACATTTGAGAAGTAGCTATTTAGGGATTACCAAATATCAGTCAGGTGAGATGTGTCCCCTTAAGCACCATATAAAAATGGCTCAAGAAACTTAAGAGGGGCAGGAGGATCATAAAACCCATGCTTCCAGAAATTGGAAATAATGAAGAAAACAGAACTCTTCGAACAACTGCTCTGGGGACATCCTAAGAGATAGAAATTTAAGACAAGAAACATTTTTGGGGGCGCCTGGGTGGCTCAGTCGGTTGGGCATCCGACTTTGACTCAGGTCCTGATCTCACTATCCATGAGTTCAAGCCCTGCTTCGGGCTCTGTGCCGACAGCTCAGAGCCTGGAGCCTGCTTTGGATTCTGTGTCTCCCTCTTTCTCTGCCTCCCCCACTTGTGAGTGCTCTCTCTCTCTCTCTCTCTCTCTCTCTCTCAAAAACAAATAAACCTTTAAAAAAGGAAACTTTTTTGGTTTTGTTTTGTTTTGTTTTGTTTACATTGGGTGTGAGGTTTGATCACCATGTACTAAATAAGGAATCAGTAATACCATATTTATAAACTGTGCATGGAGTTCTTTTCAGGAGGGCTGGGGAAGGGTCACATTCCAGTTAAGAAATGCAGAATAAGGGACACCTGGGTGGCTCAGTCAGTTAAGCTCCAACTCTTGATTTCCGCTCAGGTCATGATCTCACAGTTCATGGGTTTGAGCCCCGCATCAGGTTCTGTGCTGACAGTGCAGAGCCTGCTTGAGATTCTCTCTTTCTCTTTCTCTCTCTCTCTCTGCTCCTCCCCTGCTCATGCTGTCTCTGCCTCTCTCAAAATAAATTAAAAATAAATAAATAAATGCAGAATAAGACACGAACTCCTCTTAGCCAGTGGTTTCAAACACCATTATTTGACCATTTCTGTATTTAGAACTCATTCAAACTTATATAGCATATTACATTTAATTAATTGAGTGTTTATGCGTTAAAGAGTTACTTGCTTAGGACTATAGTGAAATTCTCAGGATTTATGACGGGAACATTTCAGAAGAGCAGCGTGTGTTTCCCCCCAATTTGTATAGCTTCATTCATTATAATTTTTCCTGATGTTTTGCCTACCATATTATTAAGTTCCCCAAAGCAATGAAATACCAGCTTGTCTTCTCACGGCAGAGAAATGAGACGAATAATTATGAACGTGGAAATCCCAGTGAAAACATGTTTCTATTGAAAGAGGCTAGTGGTCCAAGAAGGAGCTCCCTGGATTTATGGAGACCATTAAAAAAAAAAAAAAAAAAAGCAAACACACAGGAAAACAGATACATTTTGTCATCTAGCATCTTGGATACCCCACATTCAGGGAAAAGAAATCTTTTATACATATTTTTATTTATATTTATATATGTATATCTTATACTGGACAAGAATTTACATTTTATTATAAGTTATAAAGTCTGAATATGTCATCGAGGTTTCAAGTGTGTGCCATGCATAAATATTTAATCGCTGCAAAGTGTTCTTTTCCAAATATAAGAGTTTGTAAGCACAGTGTTTGAGGTGTAACTGACTCCAGGGGCGGTGCGGAGATGCGATCCTCAGAACCCACAGTTACTTAAGATTTTACCCTGATGGGGGGCGGGGTGGAGGGAAGACAGGGGAAGGCCCACCTCTGGGCCTGTCAGGGCAGAGATGCGGGGTAGTCTGGGAAATCAATTCCGGCCAGGGCTCTAGGTCAGTGGTTAGTTTACAAAGAGCAGGGGCTGACAGGACCACCATGGTCATTCATGTTTATTGTTCAACCAGGTGCTTTGAGGCCACCAGGATCAAGTGAAGAAGGCAACAGAGGAGGGGTGTGGGGAAAGGGAGAGAGGACATTGAGGACCCAGGACAGGGGGAGAACAGGATGGGCTGGGAGGCAGCCTTCCCTCCTATTCGGGATGCTGTTTGTCTTATGACATCCCGCAGCCTCCATTGTTATTTCTCACAGCATCATGGCCCGACCATCCCGGTGGCCTCTCGTAAAAGGAAAAAAAAAGAAACCCTTGATTTACATTCTCCCTTCAGAAATGTTCTCTGCCTTTCTCCTGGGTGTTGCCCTGTTTTCCTGATATTTCACTGTGGTTTACATGACCCCTCAGCTGGACGGTGGTGGCAAATGTGTATTCACTAAGGGGAAGTTTCAGTTGGAACGCAATTCCCAATCTCGATTCTCCCTTCCAAAATCTGTGCCTCAAAGCTGCTCCACAATTTGAAGTTATTTCTACCTGTGTAAATGTGGGGAAAAGAAGGAAATTTCCAAAGTAAAGGGTAGGTCACTCTGGTGATGAGGTTGGGATAAACGCATTTTATTTAACAACTTTATTGAGAATGTAGCATTATCAACCTTTGTAAAACTCAAAGCAAGATTTTGGGGGTTCAAGAGTCCCTGATTTTCAGCAGCTTCTCTTTCAACCCCTACCCTTTACAATCATTTTCATTATAAATCGGACCTCTATAGAAATGACCCAAATTCACCCTTTTACAAGCCCCTAGGTAGTGGGACCAAAGACAACTCTGATGCTAACACCCATACCAAGTTCATTACCAAAACGAACAATCCAGAGGAGGCAGAGAGCAGATTACTAGCTGACCTCATTAAAACACTGGGACAGGAGATCCCAAGGAAGAAGGGCAATATTCACTAAGAAATAAAGAATCCACTTTTATTCTAAACTTAATTATTCTCTGATTTTGAGACGCCACACATGGTGTAGCCCACACTGCGGAATTTCCCAGAGGAACACATGATTTTGTAAATTTTACGTTGAGTGATCAACTTTGTCTACTTAAATGCAAAAAGCATAACTGTATGATAAACATTATATTTTAAAGAAGGAAATTGCCTTTCTGCAATCACGTCATATTATATTACAATCTTAAGAGTTTGAATCGTGATCCTTTGTCTGGCAACTTTTATGCAAGAGTCATATATCATGGCGCTATGTTGGAGATCACTTGACTCATGTCCCTATTTCTTAGAAAGCAAGGATCTAGTGAATGCCCTAATGTTCAGAATATAAGCAAAATATTGTTGCGTAAGCACCTGCAAAGTGGCCCCCGAGGATGTCTGCCTCCTAGTATTCAAGCTCTTGGGTTATCCTGTGTGTATGCATTACAGCCAAGGACATGCCTGCTTGTACCTTGCAGTGTGGGGCAAAAAAATGTTATGTTCCAGATTAAAACATAAAAAAATCTGTAACTTCCACCTTCCTCCTTTTTCTTATGACTTTCAGTCTTCTCTCTCTCTCTCTCTCTCTTTCTCTCTCTCCCTCCTTCCCTCTCTTTCTCTGCCCTAGAGCCCTTACTCTGGGAGAATATAAGCTGCTACCTTACAGATGAGCCATGTGATGTCTACGGCCAACAGCCACAGAGACCTACAAACAGGCATGTAAGTGAGCTTGGGAAGCAGGTCCTCTGCTATCCTACTAGCCAATCTTTGAGATGACAGCAGCCCCAGACATTATCTTGACTGCTGCCTGTGAGAAACACCAAGCCAGAGAATCCAGCCAAGCCTCACCCAGATTCACTCACCCACAAAAAACACGAGGTAATAAAAGTTCATTTAAGTTATAGAATTTTGGAATAATTTGTTATGCAATAGCCCATAAGTAACATAATAATCCTCTTCCCAACGTTAAGATGGTTCCCCACAAGTCACTGGTGATGTACCCCCTAAACTCTACCTGTTAAAATAGGATCATAAATAAAGAGAAATTGCCAACCACAAACCACAAACCACCTTAGCATAACTCCCTGGCAGAATCTTCTCCAAAGTTCTACGAAATCAATGAGCCTCCATGTTCTTCATGCATCTTATCCTCTAGCACACTGTGTATAAAATTAACATACTTATTGTATTTATTCTTTATTTTCTTTCTGTCTTATTTAGAATATATGCTGTCATTTTTTCCCCATTCCTATATCCCGAGGACTAAAACCAACAAGGGGCCCATAGGAATTGCCCCCAAAATGTCTCATGAATGAATGAATTTGACATGGTTCGATGTCAACTTCACAGTCTCCAGCCACAAGCCACAAACCGTGCTGTTCCCCGGTCACACCTTCCACTTTCCTAAGCTCACTGCCTTCCCCAGGCTATTCAGTCCACCCAGAATGCCCTGTGTCTTGGGTTGCATTTCCCAGAAACACACCATGAGACAAGAATCTGCGTGCGAGCAATTTATTAAGGAAGTGCGCCCAAGAGAAACCAGTAAGAGTGAGGGGAGCATGACAGTGAAGGAGAAGCCAGAGGAGGGTGTGATTTCAGGCAGAGTCCCAGAGAGGGTAACTTCCACGGAATACCCT
This sequence comes from Cryptoprocta ferox, assembly GCA_028646485.1. Lineage (NCBI taxonomy): Eukaryota > Metazoa > Chordata > Mammalia > Carnivora > Eupleridae > Cryptoprocta > Cryptoprocta ferox. The sequence goes on along the minus strand of CM053567.1, from coordinate 182,935,234 downwards.
TGGGGAGCTCTCAAGTGTAAATTATGCCTCCAAGTTTGTCCCAACCCCAGGCTAGAGAGTTGAGCTTGCAGACTCCCATACTAATTAGTCATCAAGGAAGGGCTGCCCCAGGGATGTAAACTTCCAGGTACTTCCAGCTGTCTGCAAGTGTGGGGGGAGCCAAGGGCAGCCCGCCAGAGAAGAGACACAGGTGCAGGCTTTGGAGGCAAACAAGCACGGAAGCTGCGAGAGAGGAGCAAAGAGCCAGTAAAGCAATCCAAGATCTAGGCGGAGCCCCAACAGTGCCTGCTACCCCCATGTTTCCCAGTTTATTTTATTGAAATCCTATCCATCCTTCAAATAATTCTGCACGTACCCTAGCACCACACCTAATGTCTCATTTTTTTCCCATTAATGTTCCCTCCTCTTCCCTAGAATTTAAAATCCATAAAAACAGAGATCATATGGTATATGGGGTTTGTGCCTCCCACACAGTGTCATAAAAAGTAGCATTGCCACCGAAGACAGACTTTAGACTCCATGACAGTGTGGATCAGGGGTTCCTATCACCATGTGTCCCGCAACTTTCCCAGTGCCTGTAGATAGCAGGCATTGAGATAGTATTTGTAGAACAAATGTAAGATGTGTGTCACAGGCTACAGAGGGCTTTCCTGTGTTATTTCATATATCCCTCACAGAATACACAGAGGTACACAAAATAGCTATGACTACCTCATTTTCCATAAAGGAAGTCTTAGTGATACAGATTTCCCAATGCCTTGCTGACTAAATAGGCGCTGAGTAATGCTTCAGAACTAAATCCAATTTCAAGTCCAATTTGCTGTCCCCTACGCTGATTGATTGATTGACTGAATGATTAAGTGGGGAAATAATCAAAAAATATTTAATCTTATTTCATTGAATCCCATAAAATAAAATAGAATGCAAATGTTTATCTTGAATTAAAATAGATTGAGACCACTTAAGTTACAGTGAATCTTACAGTGTCTTTTACTCCTTGCTTCATTCCCTTATTTTGGCTAAAATTGAGGGTGGAAGCAGAAGAAGGGAGAGAAGTTGTGGGCAGGCTTGGTGACTATAAATTTCTGGCTGTAATTCATTAAGAGGAGTCAAGTAACCTATAAACAGGTCAGACCTCCAGAACTCTGCATTTTAAACTTGTTTGAAGCCATGTGAGACTACTGTTTCCTGGGTGCTCTGGTTGCCCAAACTCTTCACTCGACTCTGTCCGCCCCCAGGAAATAGACTGCTCTCCTCAATGTTTTATCCTTAGATGTCATGGATTAGAGCCACACAGTCTAGTGCACACTAAGCTAGGAAGGACTGATAGTTCGCAACTTTGATACATGGATGCTACCTGTGCCTTACCCAACACCCCTGCCCAGGATGTACCCCACAGGGACGCACTGCAAACACTGGTGACTCTCTGCCCTAGTGACTGGCCCAAGACAGAAAGAGAAAGAGTCCATGGCCCCAGGGAGTAGCTGTCAATCAATGACACCTGGAAGTGAGTGACAATCTCCCCAACTTTATTGTCAGTCTAATGGGTCAACTCTGACATATATTGGCCATTTCCTCCCAGAATTCCCCAAATGGCTTGAGCCTCAGCTGCATGTAGCAGTTGCCTTTTCAACAGCTTACACTCTGGGTTTTCTCCTCTTCCCCTGTTTTCGCCACACTCCCACACAAGTGCTTCCCAGAATCATCTCCAAAATAAACTGCTTGCACTCCCATCCTTTTCTCAGAGACTGCTTCTAGGAGAATCCAAGCCTGTGTTGTGTTGTGTTGCTCCATTCAGGGGTATTCACACTTTTAAGGCAGATAGCTGGACTTACAGACCAAAGGGAAGACCCAGTAGTGAGGGAATGTTCACAAATAGGATAGTCACGTGGGGGAATAAATCTTAACAAAGAGCCTTCCCAGCAGCACCTCTGGGGTGGCCACATTGTCTTTCTACACAATAGGCAGGCTGGCCTGGGTGGAAAAAGCTGTGGGTTGGAGGTTGGAAATGTGGATTCTAATGTTGTCACTGACACTGGCTCCCTCATCACCCTTCTCATTCTCTCTGATCTTCAGGTTTTCTCTTCTGGAAATTTACGGGATTGGATTATTTGATCCGAGGGCACTTCTGGGCTCCCAATCCCCATGAATCCATGGAAGAAGATGAAGTGCATGGCACCTCTTTAAAGGTATGTTTCACAAGTAATTAATAAACAAGCAAACTTTTCACACAGTACCAGCTGTAAGAGGGACTGTTTAATTAGGCACACGAGACGTTCCAATCTGTCTAGACAGGCTTCTCTTTTTCCCCAGGACGCCGTCAGCCATGCTTGCTCTGACACTGTGTCAAGGTGTCCTTTGGCTACAGACAGCGATTTTGTTAGGTGATAATTCTAATGCCATAGAGTCAGCCGTGGAACTTTCTTTAGTTTTAATGCTGTTTGTCTTTCCACGTGGAGCTGACTGAGGAGATTTACCCAAGAAATAACCAGGAGAGGCAGTGTCTGCAACAGGAGGCACCAAAAAGTAGCTTTCTGGTGTAGCCCCAGTGTCTCTCTGTCTTTCATTGTTAGTGGGCTTTTTAGTTATTGACCTGCTCTGAATCCCTGCCCTTGGGGAATATAATGTCCACACATTGAAAGGGAATTTCCAAGTCATTTAGTGGACAGCCTTCCCCCACCTCACCCAAAATCTCTGACAAAGCCTTAGAGTAGAAAAAGAGATTCCTTGACACCCAGGTTCCTTAACACTCCAACTTGAGTCTTGTGACAACTCTGGCCAACAGACCATAAAACCCTTGATCTTCCAGGTGCTGAGATCTTAAAATCCGTGTGGATAATATTGACAGAAGTCATCTGGCCCTAGGACTGGAGAAGAAATACATGAAATCCCTGTCAGTAGCTAAAGAAACTTTTCAAAAGTGCAGTCAGCAAGTTAGACAAATGCAACTCACCAGATGTCATCAAAAACATTGAGTCTTTGTCTCTTAGGGTCTTTTACAAATGTATTCGGGGGGAGGGATATGAAAAATTCTCAGGAACCATAATTTTTCATTTAGTTCCTTTAGTTCTACAACCATATCAAGTCACAAAACATAACATAAATTCAGTTACTGGAAGTGTCTGCCCAAGGTACTGGCCACATCGCAATCTTCATTCAAGGCTAGAATCCTCCTATCCTATCCTCACCTAAGGCTAGGTGGATGGCTGTCCTTAGAGAAGTCTATGTTTGGCTTCTGCACTCTTTCTCTTCCATTTCCTTCCCCCACTCACTAGCTGCTGCTCCACACCTCATAAAAGGTAAAGAGGTTGGACTGCCAAGGAGAAGAGGAGAAGAAAAAGGCAGTTTTAGCTGGCGTGAATGGCTTCATGCTCTCTGGACCTGGCAAAGTGACAGAAGTAGCTCTTTCCTTGTAGATGCTTTGAAAGTTGTTTGGAAGAGTCTCTTCTGGCCCCTCCACCTACAGCTCCTCTGATGTGGACATGCATTGTCTTCAGCAGGCTGCTCCCCCCACCCCAGATCCTCAAAGATGAGTTCGACATCCATTACGTCATGTGAATCCAAAAGCATTACTAGATAGTCCACTCAGGCAGGACTTGAAATGGCTCCAGGCTCGCTCTGTCACCATCTGGTCTATGAAACATGGTCTTTTATATCCCTCTCCTTTGGTTATTTGCCAAGCACTGTAATCTGCTCTCTCTGGCCCATCACAGGTTGCTATAGTTCTGCTGAGGAGATAGTATGTCTGGGTCCTTGGTGTTTACCAACTGCAGGGAACGTACCTGAATCATTGTGAGTTCTTCCATTGAAACAAGCTCTCCAAGCATGAGAAAGACATAGCACCCTCACCACTTCACTCATGACTGGGAAAGGATTGGAACTGACACTTAAGAGAAACTCTTCACAAATAAAAACCCCCATCATTCTTTCTCTCCATTTTCTTAAACATTTTATATTCTCAAGCAGATGACAGACCACAAAAATCATGGAATCAGATCTTGATCATGTCCCTGGAAGATTCTCCCAAGATGGTCTGCCTCATGTTATCTGAAATCTACCATAGTTATTACATGTGGGTGCCTCAGTCAGAACTCAAGTCTTAAATTCTATTTCTAAATAATATCAGTGATAGATTATTTTCACTCATTTCTTTAAAGAGTAGGTAAGTTCTTGGGGCACTGGGCTCAGTCAGTTAAACATCTAACTTAGGCTCAGGTCATGATCTTGCAGTTCATGGGTTTGAGCCCCACGTCAGGCTCAGTGTTGACAGCTCAGAGCCTGGAGCCTGCTTCAGATTCTGTGTCTCCCTCTCTCTCTGCCCCTCCCCTGCTCACACTCTGTTTCTCTCTCAAAAATAAATAAGCATGAAAAAAAAGAGTAGGTAAGATTTTTAGAACTTTGCCCACAACATAAAGGCATTTAATAAATATCTATGAAAGATATCTATGAAAGATATTTATTAACAAGGTATTTTTGCATTAATGGATTTGTTTAAGAAACATCTTGGCTCTCTTGTTTGGGGCTACTTTCCATATTCTTGTAACAGAGTTTATCACATAGTAGGTACAAAGTAAATATTTCTTAAATGAATAAATTAATGAAGCATTTTGGAAATCCTGCAGAATATATATGGTGATCACTCTTGAATTTGACAAGCATTTTTTAGCACTTGCTGAGTACCAAGTGACAGCAAGCACTTCTTTTCAATGTTTCCATAATGCCCTGTCCTACCCTCTCAAGGTACTTCTTAAATTGTATGGCAATTGTAATTTTTCTTGTCTGCACTCCCACTTGAAAAGAACGGATATTATTTTCTTCTCCAAGGGCTTAGCATAGTCAAGGGCAGGAGGAAGGAATGCAGAATGGGTTGAACGTATGCATGTTTCCTGTGTTGTACAATATTGAAAGAGGGAAGAGGGGAACATAAGTTATCATTTCTCATATAGTTATCCATAGAAAGGGTTAGTCTGGCATATAAAAAAAATCATACTAGATAATCATGACAGAGTAATTGTTACAGGACTATCCTCCCATCCTAAACTTTGAAATCAGCAGGAAACACATGAAATAATTCAGATGTTGGACAAGAGGCAATGGAGTGCTGTCCTGCCTGGTGTGGACAAGGAGAATATGAGGAATGGTCCATATTTGCACAGCTTCCTTACTGGAGGACTGTTCTGGCCTGCAATGCAAGGAGAGAGGCCCAAGCAGAGTGTGGTCTTGCTGAGCTGAGGAGGCAGAGATGGAAAGGACAAATGAAACTGTGCCTAGAGGGAGATCCAGAAATATTGAGTGGTCTCCTTGAGTCCTGGGTGATTAGTAAGCTGCATATATACTAAAGGGCAATTTTGTGGGGTTTG
>CM053567.1:182807392-182929374 GCA_028646485.1 Cryptoprocta ferox | reverse complement strand
AGACAGCCTCTTTAATAAGTGGTGCTGGGACAACTGGACGGCAACATGCAGAAGAATGAAACTAGACCACTTTCTTATACCATACACAAAAATAAACTCAAAATGGATGAAGGACCTGAATGTGAGACAGGAAACCATCAAAACCCTAGAGGAGAAAGCAGGAAACAGCCTCCTTGACCTCAACTGCAGCAATTTCCTACTCGACAGATCCCCAAAGGCAAGGAAATCAAGAGCAAAAATGAACTATTGGGGCCTCATGAAGGTAAAAAGCTTCTGCACTGCAAAGGAAACAATCAAGAAAACTAATAGGCAGCCAATGGAATGGGAAAAGTTAGTCGCAAATGACATATCGGATAAAGGGCTAGTATCCAAGGTCTACAAGGAACTCACCAAACTCCACACCCAAAAAACGAATAATCCAGTGAAGAAATGGGCAGAAGACATGAAGAGACACTTCTCCAAAGAGGACATACAGATGGCCAACAGACCCATGAAACCATGCTCAGCATCACTCATCATCAGGGAAATACAAATCAAAACCACACTGAGATACCACCTTACACTGGTCAGAGTGGCTAAAATGAACAAATCAAGAGACTATAGATGCTGGTGAGGATGTGGAGAAACAGGCACCCTCCTACACTGTGGTGGGAATGTAAACTGTACAGCCACTCTGGAAAACAGTGTGGAAGTTCCTCAAAAAAATTAACAATAAAACTTCCCCATGACCCAGCACTAGTACTGCTAGGGATTTACCCAAGGGACACAGAAGTGCTGATGCATAGGGGCACATGTACCCCAATGTTCATAATGGCACTTTCAACCATAGCCAAATCATGGCTATGGGTGAAAGAGCCTAAGTGTCCATCAACTGATGAATGGATCAAGAAGATGTGGTTTAGGGGCGCCTGGGTGGCTCAGTCGGTTAAGCGTCTGACTTCATCTCAGGTCATGATCTCACGGTTTGTGGGTTCAAGCCCCGCCTTGGGCTCTGTGCTCACAGCTCAGAGCCTGGAGCCTGCTTCAGATTCTGTCTCCCCCTCTCTCTCTGTCCCTCCCCTGCTTGCACTCTATCTCTGTCTCTCTCAAAAATAAACATTAAAAAAAATTTAAAAAAAATAAGATGTGGTTTATCTATACAATGGAATACTACATGGCCATGAGAAAGAATGAAATCTGGCCATTCGTAGCAACGTGGATGGACCTCGAGGGTGTCATGCTAAGCGAAATAAGTCAGGCAGAGAAGGACAGATACCATATGTTTTCACTCATAGGTCTCACAGGAGAAACCTAACAGAGGACCATGGGGAGGGGAAGGAGGAAAAAGAGTTAGGGAGAGGGAGGGAGACAAAGCACGAGAGACTCTTGAACACTGAAAACAACCTGAGGGCTGAAGGGGGAGGGGGAAAGAGGAAGAGGGGTGATGGACATGGAGGAGGGAACTTGTGGGGAAGGGCACTGGGTGTTATATGGAAACCAACTTGACAATAAACTATTAAAAATAAATAAATAAATAAATAAATAAATAAATAAATAAAGGTGATGTAAAGATATGTTTAATAAAACGGAGAATTCATCAACAGAAGACCTAAATTCAAAAATAGTAAAGGAAGTTCGTCAGGCTAAAGAGAAATTATACCAGATGAGTATTCAGATGTACTCACACACACAAGTACCAGAAATGGTAACTGTATGGATAAATATAAAATAATTTTTATCTTGGTGCTTAATTTCTTAAAAAATCATTGACTCAAAGGAAAAGTATATAGAAAGTATAAAATTTTTCTAAAATATATAGAAAAATAACACAGGGTCATCTGGGTAGCTCAGCTAGTTAAGCGTTTGACTCGATTTCAGCTCAGATCATTATATCACGGGTTTGTGAGTTCGAGCCCCACATCAGGTTTCATGCTGACAGTGTGGAACTTCCTTGGGTTTCTGCTCTCTCCTTCTCTCTCTCTGCTCCTCCCCTGCTCATTCTTCCTCTCTCTCAAAATAAATAAACTTAAAAAAAAGACAGAGAAAAGGAAAATAGCACAAAGAATAGAAGGACAAATAAAAATATATTTTTGTAAGGGCTCTTATGTGAAGGACATGGCCTTAATTCATAGTAGACAAAAAAATCAAAATCATAGATTAAATTTTAAAATATCAGTAATCATGCAAATGGACTAAGAACACCAATCAATGGCAGAAATTCTCAGGTTGAATTAAAAACAGAAACCAAGATGCAATCATATGCTGTATATTTTTTATACACTTTACATTGAAAGACAAGATATATTAAAGACAAATAATGGAAAGACAAATATCATACCAATACTAAGTATAAGAAATTTGAGTGTCTATATTAATATCAGACAAAATACACTTTAGAACAAGGAATACAAGAGACAAAAAGAGACATTTTTAATTGATTGCATGTCAATTCATCAAGAAGAAATAGCAATACTAAATATATACTTACCAAATGAAAAGGCCTTACAGTACATGAATGAAAAACTAAAGAACTAAAGGGACAAATAGATAAAGAAAAAATAACAGTAGAACAGCTTAATACTATTGTATCAATATTCCATACCAGAAACAGACAAACATTTAAGAATTATCTAGAAAATCTGAAAAGCCCTATCAACTACTTTTTCCTTGTTGGTTATTTACAGAACATTATAACCATCAGAGCAGAATTATACATTTTTTTCACTTCTCAATGGAATATTTACCAAGATAGATTTGGAAGAAATGAAATTATACACAGTATGTTTTCTAAGTACAACAGAATTAAAATAGAAATTGATACCAAAAAAAGTGTCATCTGGAAATCTCCAAATACTTGAAAAGTAAGCAACACACACACTGCAAATCAACTGAGGTCAAGGAAGAACTAGCAGGCTAAACTAGAAAATATTTTCAGGGCGCCTGGGTGGTTCAGTTGGTTAAGCATCCAACCTCAGCTCAGGTCATAGTTTGAGCCCTACATCAGGCTCTCTGCTGTCAGCACAGAGCCTGTTTCAGATCCTCTGCCCCCCCCCCTCACATTTTCTCTCTCTCTCAAAAAACAAACACTGTTTTAAAAACAAAAGTTTTTCAGTGGAATGATAATTAAGACGTATCTAAACATGCATTGGGAGATAACTAAAGCACTGCTAAGGGAAAATTTTATAGCTCTAGATGCTTATATTAGAAAAGAATAAAGGTTTAAAGTCAAGGATCTAAGCTTCCATCACAGAAGACAGAAAAAGGAGAGGAAATTAAGTCTAAAGTCAATAGATGGGAAAAAAAAGTAAAGTAATACAAACCAATAAAATAGAAAATAAATAAGTATAGAGAAAATCAATAAAACTAAATGTTTGTTCTTTGAAAAGTTCAGTAATATTGATAAACCTCTGCCTAGGCCAAATTATTAGTATCAGGAAAGAAAGAGGGAATATTACCATAGATTTTTAAAAATATGCATTTATTTTGGGGCGAGTGCAAGTGGGGGAGGGGCAGAGAAGGGGAGACAGGATCCGAAGCAGGTTCCTTGCTGACAGGCTGACAGCAGCGAACTCGATGGGGGCTTGAACCCAGGAACCTGATCATGACCTGAGCCGAGGTCAGAAGCTCAACTGACTGAGCTACCCAAGTGCCCCTACCGTAGATTCGACAGACCCTAGAAGAAATAAAAAATCTGAGTAGCCTTATATTTATCGATAAAATCGAATTAGTATTTTAAAAGTATACCATGAAGAAAAGCTCAGAGCTAAATGGTGACACTAGTGAATTCTATTAAATAAGTAAAGAATAATAATCGTGCACACTTATTTTTTGAGCACAGTATAACCACAATCCCAAAATCATTCAAAAATATTCAAACTAATGATCAACATTTCACATGCATATAATAGAAAAAATATTTTTAATATTAGCCATTCAAAGTCTGCAATATATTAAAAAGGCAATGCATTTTGTTTTTTTTCTTTTTTTTTATTTATTTTTTTTTTTTTTTTAACTTTATAGTTTATTGTCAGGTTGGTTTCCAAGGCAATGCATTTTGAATCAGAGGGGTTCATCGGAGAAATGAAAAGTAGATTTAACATTTACAAATCCATCAGTGTAAAACTTTTCCCCTAAGGATGGGAACAAGCAAGCTGTACACTCCTACTTACATAGTCCATTAAGTTTTGATAAAATACACAAAACAATTCAATATAAGAACATTTTTCAATCAGTTCTGCCAAAATAACTAGAGACATGAGGGAAAGAAGGTATAAACTCTCACCTTACCCACACATAAAAATTAACTCAAAAAAGATTATAGACCCACAGGTTAAAAGCAAACTATGAAGCACTGAAGATCGTCATCATTGGTGTAGGTAAAGATTTTCAGAACTGTGAAAGTACTAAAAGAAAAAACTCATAAATTGGATTTTATCAAAATTGGACTTCTGTTCATCAAAAGACACCCTTAAGGTGTCTTAAGTCTTAAGACTTAAGTCTTAAGAAAAAGACTGGACAGGCCACACAATGGGAGAAAATATTTGCAGTATAAGTCAAACAAGGGATTGTATCCATAATCTATAAGTACTTACAAGTCAAAACTTAAAAATCAAGAAATCTATATAGAAAAGGTAGGGGTGGAAAGCAAAATACTTGAACAGACATCTCACAAGAAAAGATAGATGAATAGCCATAAGCACAGGACAAAGTGTATGACATCTTTAGTCATCAGGAAAATGCAAGTTAAAACCACATGGAGGGGCGCCTGGGTGGCTCAGTTGGTTAAGCACCGGCTTCAGCTCAGGTCATGATCTCACGGTTCATGGGTTCAAGCCCCACATCAGGCTCTGTGCTCATGGCTCAGAGCCTGGAGCCTGCTTCGGATTCTGTGTCTCCCTCTTTTCTGCCCCTTCCCCATTTGTGGTCTGCCTCTCCCTGTCTCTCAAAAATAAATAAATGTAAAAAAATAAAAAATAAAAAAAACACATGGATACCACTGCACACCACTAAAATGACTAAAATTCAAGATCGAAAATACCCAGAGGTGGTGAGGATAAGGAGCAACTGGAACTCTCTTACATTGTTGGTGGGAGTATAAAACGGTACAACCATTTTGGAAAATGGTTTGGCTTTTTATTTTGTTGTAAAGTTAAACATACTTCTACTCTCTAATTCATGAATTCCGCTTCTCTGTATTTTTCTGAGAAAAATGAAAACTTTTGTTCTAGGTCCTCAAAACTATGGGTCCAAGAATGTTCAGAGCACTTTATTCATGAAAGGCAAAATCCGAAAAGAGAAACACAAGTGCCCCTTCAGAAAAATAAATGAACAAATTTCGGGATATCCAATGATGAGACAAATTTCAATGTATTTACATCGTGGAATATGACTGGTAAAATGATAAACTATTGATACTTGCAACAATATGGAATGAATCTCAAAACACTGTGCTAATAAGTAAATAAAAACAAGCACATAAAGGCACACACTGTATGATTCCATTTATATGACATTCTAGGCAAAGTTAAACCAAGAGTTAAAGAAATTAGAACAGTGGCTGGTTTGGAGCAGAAGGAGGTGCAGGAATTGGCTAGAAGGGGGCATGAGGGGATTTCCTGGACGAAATGTTCTGTAGCTGAGAGGGGTGTGGGTTACACAGCCTGTATGCACCTGTCAAAAATAATTAAATTGTACACTTAAGATCTTTATATTTCTTTGAATGTAAGCTATTATCTCAGTAAAATATGATATCTTACTAATAAAAAAAAAACTGTGCCAGAGCGAATATAAGTGGTTATAATAGAAGTGACTGACAGGAACCATGGTGGCACCAAAATGGAAGTGGTCAGACTTGGGTGGGAGAGGTGTGGGGTCTGAAGGGAAGAATGAGATCTGGGACTCTAAAGGACATGGAGGACAAAACCCAAGTGGAGGATGGTATTTGGGCCCCAGGAATTTCCTCACATGTCTCAAGTTAGTAGTTCATGAGAGACAATCCAGCCAGTAGTGTATAGCTTGCTATCTGAAGCTAATCAGCCTAGGTTTATATTTAGCTCCACCACTTAATAGCTGTGAGACTTTGGACAAGTTCCCTAACATCTCTGTGCCTTGCTTTTCTTATTTGCAAAATAGGAAAAATATTACTTAACCCAAATAGTTATTGTGAGGATAATATGTTTTAATAAATGTAAAATACTTAGAAAAAATCTGGTGCACACTTAGCACTCACTAAACATTAATTGTCATCAATTATTATGTTTTTCTGAAGAAAAAGAATTTTTTTAATTTTTTTAATGTTTATTTTTGAGAGAGATAGAGTGTGAGCAGAGGAGCGGCAGAGAGAGGGAGACACAGAATCCAAAGCAGGCTCCAGGCTCTGAGCTGTCAGCACAGAGCCCCACACATGGCTTGAACTCACAAACCGAGAGATCATGACCCGGGCCAAAGTCGAATGCTTAACTGACTGAGCCACCCAGGCGCCCCTGAAGAAAAAGAATTTTGACAATGGTTCCTAGGGAGAGGAGATTGCTAGGGGTTGAGAATAATGGAGAAGACAGGAGGTTGTTGAAATACTGTGATTTATAAAAAATATTTATTTGGGGCCCCTGTGTGGCTCTGTCAGTTCAGTGTCTCACTCTTGATTTCAATTCAGGCCATGATCTCAGAGTCATGGGATTGAGCCCTGGATTGAGCCCTGCATCGGTCTCTGCACTGAGCATGGAGCCTGCTTGGGATTCTCTCTCTCTTTCTCTGTCCCTCTCCCCTGCTTACACACTCTTTCTAAAAAAATACAATAAATCTTTATCAAATATATACACATATATATGAATATTCAGATGATCAAATAGATATTCATATATTCTCATATATTTCTCATATATATCTGGTCTTCATCCACATTTCCTGGCTCACCAGGTCCCAAAAACCCTACAAGTTTCCTAAGTAATGACAGCAGTAAAGGGGCTTTTGTTATGTTAAGGAGGTGACTTTTGGATCCTACGTAATCAGTAATCAAGAGGGCTGGTCACCAGGAGAACAAACCTTGGGATTAGCAGGTTGGAATTTTCAGTCAAGGGACCTCTTGGGAGCGGGCAAGGGCTGGAGGTTGGATCAATCTCCAACGGCCAATAATTTAATCAATCATGCCTATGTAGTAAAGCATCCATAAATACCCAAAAGGCCATGGCTCAGAGAGCTTCCAGAAGGATAAATACATGGAGATTTGGGGAGAGCAGCACTTTTCAACTGGGCATGGGAGCCCCATGCCCTTTCCCCACTTTGCCCTATGCATCTCTTCCATTTGTCTGTTACTGAGTTACATCTTTTATAAAAAATAATCTAGGAAATAAAATGTTTCCTGTAGTCTGTGACCTGCTCTAGCAAATTAATTAAACCTAAGGAAGGAGGGGGTCATGGGAACCTCTGATTTGCAGCCAGTTGGTTAGAAGGCCAGATGGCAACCTGGATTTGGGACTGGCATCTGAAGTGGAGGTGAAAGGAGTACTCTTGGGGGACCGAGCCCTCAACCTGTGGAATCTGATGCTGTCTCTGGATCAGGTTAGTATCAGAATGGAGTTGGATTGTAGGACACATGCTGGCTTCCCAAGGATTGCTTGGTGGTGTGGAGAGAATCCCTTCCCCCTCCACACGTTGACATGGGGTGCTCAGAACACAAAGGGATTGCCTAGTCCCCAACAGTCCAGTGAGCTGAATCATAACACCTATGAAAAAGGCAGCAGAAGCCAGAAAAATAAGATGTTGTGTAGGAGAACTTTATGAGATTTCAAGGTATTGTCCCAGTGCCAGTGGTAAAGCAGGACCCACGGCTGGAGAGAGGTCATTCTCACCTCATAGAGTTGCCACCAACAGAGTTCTATGCAGTGGGACTAACTAGATCACCTGGTGCAGCTGCAACTAATGAAGGTGACATTGATCACCATGGATGGGGAGGTAGGGGATCAATTCAATCAGTCCTTTCGGACACCATTATTACTTCATACTTTGACAACCATTTTGAAACATTCTCAGATAAGCATAATGAAGCAGAACAAGCATGGACATCAGGATCAGACAGTCCTACATTTTGTGTGACATTTGTTATCTTTGGCACTGTCATCAAATTACGCAACTTTTCTGAGCTTTCTTGTTGCTGTTTTTGTTCATCTGTGACAATAATAATACACATGTATACTGTTTGCTAAGTGTGGTATAATATGGAAACTGTGTTCTGTCTTGCATATTCTAATTAACTAACACCCATGACACCCCGTAAGATAGGTATTGCCATGACCTCCACTTTGCACTTTAAGAAACTCACTCACAGGACTGCAGCATTTGCCTACAGTCCCAAAGCTAACAAATGGTGGAACTCTGATATAAACCAGGTCATCAGAATACGGATTTGAGCCTTAGCATATCTTGAGTTGTGGTGAGGGCCATCAGATATAAGCGACACGTGGGACACATGGTGGGTGTTGGTGCTCAGATGGCATAGGGAGAGGATGCTTCTTTACCATTCCTGACCTTTCCTTCCACATAAAAGGAGACCTATCAATGAAGTGTCATCAGCCCCACTGCCCCTCACTCACTACACCCTAGTGGAAGAGGAAAGACATATCCAATGGTGAGTTTTCAAAAACAAATAAAGAAAGGCATTCCTGTTCCTTCTTCTCTCTTTCTTCTTGGGAACATATGCATCTCTCCTTGCTCACAGGGTACACCTGTCCTCTGTTATCTGACATCCCCAAGTCTCAGGATCTAGCACTGCCTATGACTTACGTAGTCTGTTTGGCTGCCTCACTAAATATGTGCTCCAATCTTGCCACTATCAGTCAAGAGGTGGTATTTTGACCCTATCTGCCTTACTCTTTTAACCTATTTCTCACTGCAGACAGTGATGTCAAAGCAGCGGTTGAGGGGAGGTAGTATTTATTGTTCCTCCACATCTCTTGAAGTCCCATATGCCCTTCCAGCTTCTATTTATCTGTAATGGGTTATGAGATTTCTCCTGGACTGTACATCTCAGTCCAAACATTTTTTTAGATATCTAGAAGCCAAAATAAGTCTCCTAAGTAAATGAGGGTAACTTTATTTGAAGGTAACTTGTTTGAAAGGCAACATCTTGCTGTTCTTCTGAGTGACTTCTTTCAAACTTTCTTACCCAGTTAACTACAACATTCCTCCATGAATCAGCTAATCCAGGATAGCCCTTGCCTAGCCTTCCCTGGCCAACAAATACACTCCATTCCAGAGAGGAAACTGTACAAGGCACTGTGAATTTGGAGGAGCTGGTACCAAGATGATTCAACCTGAGAGATATTTAAAACAGACTGAGCCTCACAGGGCCTTTCTGAGCTCACGCCATTCAAACCTGAGAGAGGCAGTTTCTTATTAATGTTGCCAGCTGAGAGTCTCACACAAATTATTACACTCTGTCCTTCCCACCCTGAGAACATATCCAGTTCTTGGACTGGAAATAAAGACTCCAGCTCCCACAGTTGAGCTGCTGATGTTTGATGTGCTCTCCAACCTCATTCTCTTGCTCTGCCAAAGTGAGTGAAATATTTCCACCACTGTCCCTGAGGCCATTATAGCACACGGGGTGGGTCCAATTGACACATATATACATATAGTTTAATGGAGCTAAATTTGGAAATGAAAAAAGTACTGCAATACAACCAGATGAGTTCTGTTCATAGAAAGCTTAGGACTAGGAAAATGAGTTTTATCCCTCCTCAGCATGGTCCCTGGATCTAACTTCATGTGTTCATTCATTCCAGAAATAAACTTACTGTGTGACAATGAGGGTAGTTAGTATCAAGAATACAAAATCCTTTCCCCCAAAGAGTTTATAGTATAGAGGGATTGACAAAAAAGTGAATCAGTGACAAACAAACATAATCATATATGGTAAATTATAATATTTAGCCCATTGAATGCGTACATGATGGAAAAGTAGAAGCACAGAGTGTGATAAAAATGGAAAGGCTGCATCTAATCCTGACCTCCAGCTAAGGAAATGGTTTTCTGGTGAGGGGACCTCTGAATTAGACATTAAGAACACCCAGGGGTTGACCTGTCAGAGAAAGAAAAAAGGTCGTTCCTGTTTGAGACCAAGAACATGTGCAAGACATGGAGGCGTTAAATTGCTAGGCATTAAATTACATTTGAGGAACTGTAAGAACATTTCATGACGGGAGAGAACTGTATGCACATAGCTTATCCACTGTCAGACATTTGGCATTATTTAGTATTCAAAATCCTATGCAAAATAGCTTGGGAAGATATAGACGAGAAGAAGATTTTGTGATCGTTATTTACAAAAAAAAAAAAAAAAAAGACGACCATTTTGCTGGGACAAATGATTATCATCCATAAAAATATAGTTACCAAGACAACATAGAGAAAGGGAAAGCAGAACAACCACCCAGAATGGGAACATATTTTATCAGAATACCTTGGGAAAGGAGATACTGTTATTAACTGCGTTTTTCTGGTGAAATCATCACCACTCTTTTCAAGCAATACCCTTGAAACTTCTTCTTAAATTTTGATGCAACTTTTTCTCTTAAATAAACAATGAACTTAGAATGATGTCTGGTAAAAGTAAGTATTACTTAGTAGTGGCAGTGGGAATAGCAGTGGAAAGTAGTTCTAATACTGGTAACCATAGTGATAGGGGAAGTAGTGATCGTTAGAGCAGTAGCGGCAGCTACATTAATAGTAGTAATAGTGTAAGCAAAACAGGACAAACAAGATATAACTTTTTGTTCACTCCGAAACACACAAAAATCTCCGAGTACTTATTAACAGTAGTATTCCTCTTTGGCCAGGCATATAACAGAATGCTTTAGGAAACTGTAACCTAATCAGAGAGATCTAGGATTAAAGAATCCAGGTATGTAACCATTAGCTTTCAAAATATCTCTGTTATCAACTTCATCACTATCTCTCCTCACTTCCTCCCCAGATGCCCTGAAGCTCTACTCTGGGAGAATCAAGACTCCCTCTCTATGTTCACAAAGCACTTTTCACATGAAAAGCCATCGTCTTTCATAATTGCAGGGATTTCTGTCTTTCCTCCTGACTGCTGCCTCCTTGAGACTGTAATTTGTGTCTTGTCCCCACGGTGTCTCAGGCACTCAACAGAGTCACGGGGTCACAGCAAACATTCAATTAACAACCACTGCATTTAATGAACTCTCCTTGTTATTTGTCCCCTTCCATGGAATGTAAAGATAAACTCTAGTGAAGTGAAATTTCAAATGACTAAGCTCTGTCCATGAAGTTTTGCTCTTCTGAAGGGGTATGGACTAATGACGTATAGTCTGCCCATAACAAACATGGAAAACATTACATCTTAGTGCTTGATCTCATAGTTCACATTGCATGGAACTTCAGGTAAGGCCTGACAGTGTTCGGAGAATATCTTAGTGTTTCCAAAAAAAATATCAGAAATCAACTGAAAAGAGAGAAAATCTCAGTATCAGTAGAGAATTCCCTGAGGGTGTTGGAGTGTGAGATCCTTCATATCTACTCACAAGAAAAAGAAGGAAGGCCCAGGGCCTGGCTATTTACCCACCAACAGTGCATGGCAGGAATGAAGAGGACAGTTCCAGCAGGGAGGATCACACCGAGACGCTGCTGAGCAGCAGGGGATGGTGGTGACAGTCCACACCAATCACCCAGCCAGCTCAGCCACAAGAGCTGAAGAAGGCAGAAAGCAGAGAGAGAAAAGACCACGATGGGGAATCTGGGGGGCTTGCACATCCATCCAGGCAAGCGGAGATTGTCACCCCCACCAGACTGATCTGCAGGTCAGGGATCTCCTGCCAGCCTGGGTTCCAGGGAAGAATCCAGGCCCTGGAAAGATAGGCAGTGGGAGAGATGGACAAGCTGGGTAAAGGGAAGTCTAAATGGAAGGACAGTCATTACCCATTTCGTGAGTACTTGTCATCTCTCAGGTGCTATAGTAGAGGTGGGGGATACACAGTAAACACAAAGCCAACCTCAATGTCACAGATACATGTCAAATAAACCAATATTGATAGTATAAAATGGTAAGTTCTCCAACAAAATGAAATAAATGGGTTGAATGCTCATTACATAGTAACTACCTAAAGAGCCTTACAAGTATGAATCCACATAGTCTCACAAAAACCCTATACAGTATGGAAAATAAAGCCCATTCTAATAGTTCAATAGATAGAATTTAATGCAGAAACTTGGTTACAAAGGTACTGAAAAAGCTGCAAAAACCTAACAGAGAGTTGTAAGGCAACCCAAAGAAGAGCAGAAGCATGAAAATACAATCACACCTATGAAGGTGTAGGTCAAGGGGACACAGGAATAGGGTGATATTTCCATAGCTGAGGAACCAGGGTGACCAGAAGAAACTTGATCCACAAATGACTACCCAGCAGGGGCTGGGACCCTGGAGGAATGACTCCAATCACCTTGCTGCTCCCTTCCCTGGCTTTCCAAACTCTTGACAGTGTCTCCCATTGACTGGACACAGGTGGGAGGCAAGAGATAAGTTTTCAGAAAAGTGAATAATGGATCTGAGAGCAAACTGGTAAGCGACTAGCATAAAACCAGAGAGGTGGGTGCTATTGTAAGGAATGCAGATAAAGAAACTATGTCGTGGAGGAATAAAAACACCTGCTCTAGCTCACAGAGTTGAACCCCGGAGCCCATGTTCTTATCCATCCTGCCACACAGCCACAGATAGATAAATAATGGAGTTCAGTGGGAACACTAATTCAGCTGGAGTGGGGAAGGGGGCAGGAACAGCTTCCCAGGAGACCAAAGAAAATATACTTGGTCCCAAGAACAGGATCACAGAAGAGATTCAAGCTCAGAAAACTTGCAGCCTCAGGAACTAGCAAGTAGAACAGTACCTGCTATATATTGAGGGTTTAACAAATGAATCTATGAAATTTATAAATGGACAAATGGACCCCTTAAGTTGAATAGTATCTGGGGTGGAGAATAAGTGGCAACCCCAAAACTAAGAGAGATGACTCGCTGTCACCAAAGGGCTCCGTGTCCCTGTCAGTCTAAGAAGAAAGAGAAGATTGGGGGTTGCGTTGGTGTTTTTTGATCCCTTGTCTCATTGTGCGAGTATACTAAGGGGATTGATTATCTCATTTATACTGCCACAACCTAATCCCATAGTAACTATAATTATCCCCATTTTACAAATGAGGAACCTAGAGCTCCGAGACGTAGTTAACTTCCCCAAGGTCAGCCAGTAATTCAGAGAGCCAACATTCAAACCCAAGGTCTTCTAAGTTATCTCAAGTCTTTCCTCCTTCAGTATGGATTAGCCAAGGGGCTAGGGTGGACAGAGGCTGTGTTAGGAAAGGGAGAGGATGCCAGGAAACTTATTTACAGAGAACTGAGGAAAGAAGGGGACGGGGAACCAATGGGGTTGCAGGCTGGTAGAAACCAAATAATGAAAAATGAAATGATTCAGATGCCAACAAAAATCTTTTCCAAATTCTCCCTTTGCAAAGGCAATTCCACTTGTACTTTGATCTTTGACCCGGACCCATACAATTAATTCCACATCATATTTCTGCATATTGCTCTCCAAGGAGAATTGAGTTTACACTTCCCCCCAATCCAAACCATAACAGTACTTAATTAGGTGATAATTTATGTAGTACTTAGCATGAACTTTTGGCACTTGCTGGAGAAGGCTGTACAAGTGTACACATGTTATCACCTGACTACATCAAGTAACAGGGCCTGGGCATTGGTGAGGTGTCTTGGGCTTTACAAGGTATCAAGTGACTTTTATAACCCTGTAGTACCTGGCTTTCTAGTAGGCAGAACTGTCTCTGGTGTGTATTAATATACTGAATATTACGCCCACATGCACTTAAAACACTGATCCTGAGCACTTCAAAACAACAAGGAGCCTGGAAAATCGGAGAAACAGATGTTGGATGAATAGACAGCCTTCTCGGGGTCTATCATTCAACTTCAGGGAAATAGTGCAATAGCAAAGGGATCGCTCAGACCTTCATAGTGGAAAATAAACAGAACATTCCCTGCTGGCAGACATGGTCTGTGGTGATAACGAGGCTCTGCTCACTTGACTCCAACCCTCACTCACCAGCCCTTGTTGACAGGACTGACCCAGAAATGGTTCTCTTTTTTTGAACATCCTGTCAGGGCTGAGAAGGTCATGACTCTGTGGCCCCAAAACATTGCAGATGCTCATTTACATAACACGTGCTTGTCAAGAGAAAGGAAATCCTGGAAAATGGCAGATGCCTGAACTTCAGTGAGGAGATAAGCTTGGGTCCAAGCCTCTGAAACATAGAACCTAGGAGAACGTTTTCCAGTTGTCCCTAATTCTCCTTATGCTCATGAACAGAAGAAGAAAGAAATAGCAAGGGACATTATTTTGGCTCCTGGTTACTGCATTGCATCTGGCCTCTCTCAGAACTCAAATCAATTCAGAGAGAAAGTACAGTCACATTCCTGGTCCTCTTCTGTCGAGTCCAGAAAGAAACAGAACCACAAAATATGTTCCATTCTAGAGACCACCAGTTCGTTCGAGGCCCATGGCCCTAAGTGCACTAGACAAAGTAGCTCATAAACAAGGACCTAAGATAGAAGGGAACCTACAAAGATGACTCACACCATAAGTCATGACCCCCCCCCAAACCACTGACAGCTGTTCCTAGCAAGTTAAGACCCCCCCTTTAAGGTTGTTCCCTCTCTCAGTCAAGTTCACCTGGCACATCATCCTTAGGTTTATCTTCTGGCTGGGGCTTTGATCCCGCTTCATGGATGGAGCTTTTGACATGTGTTCTGCAGCTCTGCCCTTCTGCAGGCCCTAAGACTGAGGCTCGAGTCCCCCACCCATCCCTTTAGGCCTCAGAGACCATCCCATCCTTGTACTGGCTTTTCAATTTATCTGACTCTGCTTGGGCACACCCTCCATCCTCCTGTGGTCAAAAGGAAAGCAAGTAGAGGCTTCATAAATTCAACTATGAGATTGAAATTTAAAAATGAGCCCTCTTTTCCCTTCCTGGTATATTTCAGTCAAAAATAGAAGTACTATATTCCTAGCTCCTACTCCTACACAAATACTACAAATCTAGTGTGAGTCTAAAATAGTGTTGAAACCAAGCCTATAATTGTTTCATAAACCATATGCCTGTTCTTTCTCCAAGAATTCTTTTAAAATCGAAAATAAGGAAAACATTGTTCTGGGTGCTCTGAGGAAAACAAAGATGAATAATGTGCAATGTCCTTATGGAGTTTACAACGCAGCTCAAGAATTAAGACACAAGAGCTGTGGCTCCAGGAAATCCAGAATCACAGACGACTGAGACCCCCGGACTGGAAGATTCCGCAAAGCACATCCAGTCTAACAGCCTGTTTGCCTCTGCTTGAACACCTCCACGGATAGAGACCTCATGACTTTTCAGTTCAAATCATTTCATCTTTGAACAACTCTGGATGCTGGTCGTGTTTTACATACAATTGAAATTTATTCGCCTGAGGCTTTTGCCAATAAGTTTACACTGGAATCTCTTAAGAAAATCTAAGTATTCTCCATTCATCACGCTGAGCATCAGTTACTTGAAACTGTTTATTGTATCTCCATCCTGTAAAATTCTTCTTTTTCGGACATGATATCTCTAGTTCCTGAATCATCTGTATGCTGCGTTATGCTTTTCATAATTATCCTATCTTTTCCTTTAATTCTGTTCAGGCTGTTTATCCTTTTGAGAATATGGAACAATGCCAGTATATGACATGTGGTTCAATTGTAGTAGAGAAGAATCAAATTCTTGCCCCTCTTTTCTTCAGTGCTGTATTTTAGCGATATATCATTCAACTTTTTTTGAGAGCCACATCACACATATCCAATTTATAGCAACTCTGATCCTTAAGGGTGCTGATGAAATGGATGACACGGTTTGTCTACATGCTTGATTTGGGGAAGCCAGCTGTTTGCCACTGAATCCGTTATCCTGGGCTCACTGCTCCCGTTTGTCTTACCAATCCTGGATCCCTGCTTCCTCACCCAACCTTCCAATTTAGGCCATATGCTCCAGGCAGGTCTTGCGAACCTGTGTGTTTAGCAGATTTCCTGCTGTGGATATAAATGTTAGTGAGAACAGCGTTAAGGACAGAGCTCTAAGGCACACTGCAAGGAAATTTCCTCTGTTCTGAAACATACCTTCCCAAGGGGTGCCTTGGTGGCTCAGCTGGCTGAGCGTCCTACTTGAAACATACCTTCCCAGAACCCACCCTCTCATATCACCTGCACCGACCCCACCCCCACAGAAGCTATCTCCGTTTTGCAATGGGATTAATACAAACACAAAGTTTAACACTTCTCCCATCTTCACCCTTGCTCCCCACAGTCTATACTCAACAGGACAGCCAGACTCTGTTAGCACCCAAGCCACATTATCTATGCCTCTGCTGCTGATCCTCCAACAGCTTCCCATCCTAATCCCGATAAAAGCTGATGCCTTTCAATGGCTGATGAAGTGTAATATTGAACCCTCTCCCCTCTTTCACCTCACCTCCTATGCCTCTCAATGTGAAGTACTCTTCTCAGTCAAACTGGACTCCTTGCCTGTCCCAAGCACACTGGGAAAGTTCTGGCCTCAGGGCCTCTGCATTTGCACTTCCTTCTGGTCCTTCCATAACATACCCTATGGCTCACTCTCTCACCAAGTCAAGTCATTTCAACATCACCTGCTCCTTAAATACTCTGACCAACCCTCTGGCACACTCCCTCCTTGTTCCCTGCTTCACTTTCCTCTGTGACCCTTATCAATATCACCTTCTGACCTAAGATCAAATTCACATGCTTTCATGGTTATTGGCTGTCTCTACCAGAATGTGGAATATTGGGATAGATGACTTACTGATGCTTCTCCACTGCCCTGTGGCACATGACACAAGGTAGGCATTCCTTACACATTTGCTGAATGAATGAATGATACTTTAGTGAGATGTCTCAGTAGCTTATTTGTATCTGGAGAATAGAAGGGTACATATAAAGTTGTCAAGGAAAATCAGGATCTCGAAGTTCTCAGGCTCTAAGTTGCATCTCCATTCTTAAACCATGGATGTAGTTCACCTCTCATTAGCTCTCCCATCTTGGTTTACCACCCTCTACCATCAGCCCCAACCCATGGAAGCTGCAGACACAGACTTCTTTTATGGGCTATTGCCCATATCCCCAAATGCCACCCACAAACTTAGAGACCTACCTCTCTCAATAGTCTCATTAACCAGGCAGCACCTTGGAGAAGGCAAAGGAAAGGCCTCAGGCAAACTTATCCTGTGCTTTCACTGAAATTTCATTTGTACATCAATTAAACCATAGACCTAGAACCCTACAAGGAATAAAGGTGGCCTTATTTTCCATACTTTCTGCATGATTGTCAATGGAAGTCTTTGTGCGGTCTACCCAAAAGATCTTGGAAGTCTACAGAGGTCACCATAACCTTTGAACCTCTCTTTAGGAGGTAGCAACTGATCTGGGATAGCAGTTATGAGCATGAAGCCCATAATCATGTGCCTGGGGTTCAAATCCCAGACCTACCATTTTCTACCTAGATGATGCAAGTCAGGTAGTTCAACTTCCCTGGACCTCATTATCCTCATATAAAATCAGACGGCAGTGATGGTACCTACCTCACAGATTATTGAAATCACAAGACTGTATGGTGCCTGTGACATAGGAAGCATTCCATGAATATTAGCTAATAGTAAAATGTATTAATTTAATATTTAATAGCTTCTTTTTAAAAATGGAATATGTTTTCTATCTTGAACACTGTGCTATGTTTGGGAATTATGAAGAGAGGTGAGTCACTGCTCATGCTCCCAAGGATCATGGAGTCCAGGTGGGTAAAGTATTAGCCAGGATCAGGGTAGGAAACAGAGAGCATTCTCAGTAGGATTTGTGTGGTAGATTTTAAAGAAGAGACTATTTACAAAGATATGTCCAGAGCTAAAGAAACCATATGATTTGTTGAGGCACCAAGAGACAAACAACAGCAGGAAGCTGCAACCACACATGGGCTTGAAGAGGCAAGAGAGGAAACAGTTATACTGGAGTGAACCCGGGTGAGATCAAAACCCTGAAAGGGGTTGTCTGACACTGTCAGAGCACCCTGAATCAGGGATGGGAAGAGAGAAATAAATGCATCAACCCCCGTCTCCTCTTTCTCTCTTATCCCTTCTCTGTGCTTCCCAATCAGAGGCAGAGAGCAAACACACCTTGAGTGGAGCAGCTCTTAGAGGAACAAAGGAGTGTGTACAGAGATAAGGGGATTGAGAATAACCTAAACAAGAAACAAGCCACAGTCATTTCACTATGTATCAGTGCTTGCACTAATTGCTTTGCATAAATAATCTCTAATAGTCAAAACAAAACTAAGAGTAAGGTATACATTTTCCTTCCACATTTTTCAGAAGAAGAAGCTGAGACTCCAGGAGACTAAGTGGTTTTTCCAAATCCATACTGCCTAGTCTAGTCTCTCTGTGGGTGCAGGGAGTGTTCTTTCCTTTGGGCCATAGTGTCCCCTTCACTCATTCAACAAACATTTATGGTGTTCTGTAGAAAAGACAATAATATTCACCAAATATTAATCTTCTCCTTGTATTTTCCTCCTTGCATAGTTGATGTAGCCATGATCTGTAACTACTGGTTATTACCAATGAAACATGAGTGGAAGCTACATGCATCACGTCCATGTTGGGATCATGAAGAGGCTATGCATAAATCTTGACTGTCTCTCTTTCTTTCATTGACATAGCACTGAAGAGATTACACACTCCAGATCATAAGCGAGGAGATGCTCAAGTCTCCCTCAGCCTAGAACCTTAAGTGACTGTGTGGAGAAGCACCTCCTGCTGTCATTCATGTTACATTAGCAAAGGTAAGAAATAAACTATTGTGTTAAGTCACTGACATTGAGGTTATTTGTTACTTAGCATATCCTAGTCTGTACTGACTAATACATGTGCTAACTTTATGTTAATTTCTTCGTGGTGCAGAAAGCACAACAATAAACACTGGTTCCACTGGTTTCAGTCTTGGAGTTTCAGTCGATGCCATATAACAACTGCATACAGTGACAAAGAGATAAAAGAGGAATTATTCTGTAGGAGTAAAAGAAATAATTGACAAGATGCTTTAGCTCCCTTGAAGGACATGGGGAACTTTGCCAGCAGAAAAGGGATAGAGATAACTTTTCTGTAAGAGAGATGGCAATGCAGATACTTGGAGATTTGCAACATCAGGTGGTGATAAGCTGGAAGGTCCCACCATTGAATGTAATCCAAAATTATACCAAGTTTCTTACATGACTGGGTCTAGATCACCAAAATACAATCTAGAGGGGAAGTGGATAAAACAGGAAGAAAACCTGCAATAAAATAAATGAAGAAAGAAACTGTTACAGAACTTGATTTTAATAGTACAGGAGAACCAAAGCCCTACCTGTGATCACATGGAAATGTAGAAATTTAAGGCGGGAGTTGAATGTATTGAACTACACAAGCTGGTTCGAGAGTTTGCTCTTAGCAGTGGCAATAATAGTGGCAACAGTAGCAACTTTCCTCATAAAAGAAGTAACAGAGCCCAATAGTAACTGAGCCCTGACCTGTGTGCCTGTAAGGCATAAATGATTCACATGCGTTATTATTGTTTAATTTACTTATTTAACAAGCTATGTGCCAAATACCATTCCAATTACTTTCCAAACTATTCAATTTTCATAAGAACCTTAAGTGGTAGATATTATTATTATTTTTATCCCCCCTTCTTTTTTTGCAGAAGGAGAAACTATAACATAGAGAGGTTACATAACTTACCCAAGGACACACAGCTAAGGAGTAGCAGACCTGGTCTGAGGCAACTGAACTTCAGACCTCATGCTGTCTTGAGATTGCTGCTTTATGTTTTCATTAAATTCTCACCATTGAGCACTTTATTGTTGTTATTATTATTGCCTCATCTTACAGATGAGCAACTAGGTTCAAAGAGCAGTACTTTTACCAATATCTCATGGCTACTTTATATCAGAGCCCAGTATAAACCAGACCTACATACTCCAGGGCCCATGCCCTGCCCTTCCATGGCCCTCCAAGTAGAAGTTTTGGCCCTATGCATTTTTGATCAAGTCATACAAACCCACGGAGGCCTAAATTTATTTCCAAAAAGCTGTACTTATTGAGGTGAGGGTTTCAGTTCATGAAAATCCATAAACCAACAAATGACCATTGAGCACCTACTGTGCATAAGACAAAAGTGAGAAGTGTATCAAGCCATATAAACTGTGCCTGACTCAGCATCTTACATTCAGTTGGAAGCAAGGCACACTCTCTAACTTGGTAAAACAAACCCAGTAGTCTGGAGCCCTGGGTAATAGGTGGTGAGGAGTTACAGAGATGTCAGAACAGACTCCAGGAGGAGAACATAGAGAATGCATTGGTCCATGGTCAATGGGAAGGGTCTGAATGGATAGAGAGGAAACCGTGGTGTCACTCAGGTTCTGAATCCAGAGTGAAGGAGGAAAAAGCCAGAATTGGTTGGAGTATAATTGATGAGGATCAGTGTGGGGGGCCCCAGAATTCCAAGCTAAGGAATGGCACCCCACTCTGTGATAAGTAGGTCAGTTTATTAAGAAAATAGAGCCTTAACACAATGTGACTTGGAGTAGACACCTTTGGGATGTCACCAGCCTAGTCGGCAGCTCCTTGGAAACACTGCCTGGATGGGGAATTTTTACAACATCAGTTATTCTGCCATCAGAATGGCTTATTTGCGAGCCACCAGCACATAGGCCTTAAGGAGAGAGAGAGAGGAGGAAAGGCATAGGGAAGTGGAGTGAGCAAAGAGAAAGAAGCTTAGAGCTGAGACAAAGCCCATGATCAACCCAACCAAAAACTAACCTTAAAACAAAGTTGCTCTCAAAATGCAAGTAAGTATTATTGAATTGCTCCATTACCATCAGGACTGTTTTCATTTTTAAGCACGTGTGTGGTCGCCTCCCCATTGACGGACTATTCACAGCCAGGGAAAACACCCCCAAAATCATTTTCCAGGGCATCTGTGCCCTTGTGGGGGCTGCCACAATGTTTTAATTGCATTGGATTGAATTTCAATGGAAGGGGTAGAAGCAGTGCATTTTCAAGAACTAATAATTCTGTAATTTTGTAGGTGGGGCATATGTTTTTGGCACAAATAGGCAGGAGGCATCTGCATTTCTCTACAGCAGGCGTTCTTATTTGGAACAAGACCAGGACTATCAAAAGTGCATGCTGTTTCTTTCTGACTCCCGCAGAGGACCCTGGAGAAAATGTGCCTCAAGAGGGTCCTGCCTGATGTGAGAGGTCCCAGGAAAGTTTGCTGCAGGAGAAGGCAGGAGATGGTGGTTCAGCCTCATTGTGTCCTTGGTTTCCTGGTCAGCTTCTCAGTGACATCTACCCTCTTCACTCCTGGGTTATTTGTTTCCACTGCATCCACCTAGTCTCCTGGAGCTGGCTATGCAGAGGGATAGTGGGTATAAAGAGAAGCAAAGAACAGTGGACTTTTGCCAGGAGACTCCAGTATAGCCTCTCAGAGCAGAAAGAATTCTGGTGCAGGTCCCCGAGTAAGTCAGTTCACCTTTTTGTACCTTGATTTCTTCTCCTATGTGATGTCTAGGGACCTTCTGAAACCCTGTGGTCTATGATCCCCTTTGTATGTCATTCCAGTCTTCCCACAATAAGACCAGAATTAACTTATCCTTCTATCCAACATCATATGGATGCTCCCCCCTTCTACTCCCAAACCCACCCCTCAGTTTGCTTCATTGATTCTCTCCTTTTGCCACAAATTCCCACTGGACTTTCTAACTTTGAGACAAATTTCCTTCTGCCTCCCTAAAGCCACTTTCTCTTCAAGTCTCCTGCTGGCTAGACATCAGCAGCCAGGGACCCAGCAGAGAGGGAAAATTCCACCATGCTGAGAGCCCCCTAAGTGTTGCCTTATGCAGCATTGCATCCCAAGTGCCTAGGAACAAACTTTCATATAGACTTTATCGATTCATCTGGAGATCTATTCTCTAGGGTGGTGTCTCTAAAACATCCTGGGTCCTGGGCATACTTGAGGATTGTATAATATCTGTGGAGGAAACTCCTCCCAGAAAAATACACATGCAAACTGGCAAAGCCATCCAAGCAGGCCCAAACCATGATGTCCAAAGAGCATGGCTAAGAATAATGGGATTCAGAACATCACTGGGAATCCAGACTTTAAAAGTTCAGTGTGGTACAGACACTAGATAAGGTGTTGTTCGTATTGTGGATACCTGCCTTTTTTTTTTTTTTTTTTTTTGGTCTGGCTTCTTTTTCTTTGAGGAATTGCCTTTTCCTTGTTCTGTGTGATTCTGATGTGGCTATCAATCATGTAACTTTACCTTTCCAGCTATAGGAGGTACAGCCATGATTAGTCAAGATGGGAATGGTGATTGGTCTGGGGTAGCCAGAGAATTTTTAGGGGATCAAGACAGTTGACAGGAAACAGAGACCCACATTCTTCTCTCTGGAATTACTATTAGTTGAAATATTATAAGCTTAGAGCTACCAGAAATGGTCCAAACTACCATGATATGAGAGCAATATGCTGGAGTCCAACTTCAGCAGGTCCAGGGTTCCCTGAAGGATGGATGGTGTCAGCGAGAGAGGATGAGAGAGCCACACGATTCTTTCTGGTCACCAGGCAGGCATCTCTGCACTGACTGAGACTCAGCTTTATTTATGGTTAAGTGTATGGGGAACAGCACAGAAATGGCATTTTCTTTGACAATTATTTCTGATGATAAATTTCTTTGATATATAAAAATTTCCCAGAACATAGATTTATAGAAGACTCATGCATAACCTTTATCAATAGTGATTGATATAGGTGACTTAGATGCTTATCATATGGGGAAGGAAGGTATCTTTAGCATTCAAATACAAGACAATGTTTTTAGCATAGCAAAGGCAAAAGTTAGTTCTTTGTGAGCAGGGGTCAATAGCCTGTTTGCTTAAGGGGAAGTATAAGAAAAACAGGATTCTCAGGAAACACAATATTTGCTCCCATAATCACAAAAGAAGTTCCTACAGTAAGTTCCTTCACAAGGTGCAATCAATCAGCATATTAGGGCCAGAATGAGGAGACAAGACACTCCTGATACCAATCAACAAGGTGCCTGGGTGTCGGTGCTCAAGCAAAAACAATTGAGTGGGGGTAGATATCGGTCATCATCTGACGGCAGGAGGCCTTGCAAACCTGCCGTAACCTCACAAAGAGTATTCTCAACTTGTGAGTTCAGAATGGCTCCCAATAGCAATAACCTGCACCTGGCAGACCACTGTGATCTAGAGAGGCCACTACAACGGAACTAAGACAGGGAAGAGTGGGCAGAAGTCCAGTTTGTCAGAATGACTGGACAGCCAGAAAGGGAAGATGGGCTGTGATCCAAGGTGCCACAGCAGTGGGCTGAAGAAGAGACTGAACAGAGGGGAGCCCAGCTATAGAGAGCCTCAAAGTCTAACCTAACAGTAGAAGCAATGTCCACTCATTGACAGGCACTGGACTTGGCCTTTCCATGTACCATCTCATGTAATCATTGCCATAAAACTTTGAAGTATTACATATCCATAAGTTATATATATGTCCATTGTGATGTGTGTGTGTGTGTGTGTATATATATATATATATACAATAAAACTTTGGTTTGCGAGCATAGTTCCTTTCAGAAACATGTTTGTAATCCAAAGCACTCATATATCAAAGCGAATTTCAAGAACCATTGCCTCAGTTGTGATCATGTGATGTTGGGCATCACATACTACTCGTATTGCAAGACATCGCTTGTTTGTCAAGTTAAAATTTATTGGAAATATTTGTTCGTCTTGTGGAACACTCACAGAACAAGTTACTCGCAATCCAAGGTTTCACTGTGTATCACAATAGATCTATATAATTTATATGTGATATCATATATATCATGTGTTATATCACTGTGTGTGATACATCAGTATATACGATACATATCACATATATATCTCCATCACAAAGGAGGAAGGTTTGCAAAGGCGAAGTGGCACAGCTGTGGAGCAAGCATTGAGGGTCTGTTGTGTTGGACTGCACAGCTGACACCCTCATTTCCTTTAAGCTTCAGGGCCTGGCAAGGAGAGTGGCAAGTTGAAAGTTAAGGGCCCAGAAACTGAGGCTACATCTTCAGGTGGGGCTCAGGAGCTGGATTACCTGCCAAGTGCCCCAGACCCAGGAGTAGGGGGAGTGAGGCTGGGGGTGGTGGCTACATGCAGCACTGGCTCCCTCCAGGCCACTGCCTGCAGGACCCCAGGCAGAGCACAGAGGGGATACATAGCAATACTAGCATTGCCCCCAGGAAGTTTACAGCCTAGTCTCTTTGGGCTTGAGCCCCAAAAATCTTACCTCATCTTTTAAATTGTCTTAAACGGCGGGGCACCTGGGTGGCTTAGTCAGTTAAGCATCTGACTCTTGACTTGGGCTCTGGTCAAGGTTTCTTGGGTTTGACGCTACATCAGGCTCTCTGCTGTCCGTGTGGACCCTGCTTTGGATCCTCTGTCCACTCCCCCTCTCTCTGCCCCTCCTCAGCACTCCCCCCGCCTCAAAATAAATAAACAGTTCAAAAATAAATTGTCTTAAATGGCCTTTTAATTTTTTTTATCCTGTGTCTGGTACACAGGATACTGTATTCCCTGCTCTGCCACCAACTATGACCCTGTTTACTTCCCATCACTCCAACAAATCATGAATTCCTGGGGACTGGAGGCCCATGTCAGCCCCTGATGTCCCCCACAGGATAGTGCAGTGCTTGGGAGGCTTCAATAAATATTCCTTGGAAGAGTCAATACCACACAGCAAGGTGCCACTTTCCCCTCTATTGTAAAAATAAGGCAAGAGAAAAGCATTTATTGTACTAAATTATTTGTAGCAGCATATTTAACTCTAAAGAAACCAGCAAGCCCCTATTACTCTAGGCCTATTGCCAGGTCTTTAAAATATCTTTGTTATAGTAATATTTTTCTAACCGTATTTTCTATAATAAGATTTGACCTTAATTTGTTCTTTTACCACAATTCAAATCAACCAATTGTAGGGATAGAAGTAGCCAATCAAAAAACTCAAGAAATCAAGACCATCTACTCTAAAACTTCATTCCTAGGAGAGGTTAATAGATGCTACACACACACACACACACACACACACGCACACACCACGCGGGTGGAGGTGTGGGAGGACTGTATAGACGAATGTACTACTTGATGTGTTCCCCTTGGTGATTCACAAGGCGCCTTACCATATGAAAGGCTGAGAAGTCCCAAAGGAAAGAAAATGATCTTTGAGCACTCAGCAGTTCTCAATTTATTGCAGCAAAACATCGGTGAGGACACAGACGAGCCAGCTGTTGCATTTGGAACACCAGCTTGAGAAACTGATCTGGCATATCCTCCTCTTTAAAGGGACAGGGAACTAGAGACTGTGCAAGACACAGCAGCACGTGCACACCAGACACTGGATTCCAATGCTACCACCTCGGAGCTACTGTCTGATGTAGGCAAATAAAAAAAAAAAAAACTTGTGTCCTCTTTCAACAAGAATTGTTTGAGTACGTACTCTGTGCCAGGCACTGTCCTCATCACTTGGGATATATCAGTAAACATAAAAAGACCAAAATCTATACGATAAAGTAGGGACAGAAATATCTAGGGAGATACATTTGGGGAGACGGTTTTGAAACACCTGTTGTGATGTCAATTAACGCTTAGTAACTGTAAGCAAACAAAAAGTCACCAATCTTTTAAAAAGAGGTAGTGAGCTTGGCCTAGAAAAGTCAAGCTAGTACTGGTGTCTCCTGACTTTCCTAGTGCCATGGTCCCTCCCTGGTTTATTGTCCTGTCCCTGAGGCCATTCCAAAAAAAACTTCAAATCACAGTGCCAGTACTGTTATTCCAGGAAAAGAAGGCATTCCATTCCTTAATGAGCCAAGAGGAAGGTATACTGATGGGGAAACTGGATTGAAAGAATGACCTTCAATGAGGAAGAATCTGAAAGAAGAGGTGTGAGGGGCAAAAGGAAAAGTTAATGGAAAGGCAAATGTGCCTTTAAAGAAAAAGCAGAAGATAGTGACTCTTTCCAGACTGAACAGTTTTCCTGAATATTCAAGATGAAATCTTCAACTAATCCCTAAACATCTCTGCCTGAAGCTCCTCAAGGATCCAATCCTAACTCCCCAAACCAAATGTCTCACTTTTTTTTATGTTTATTCATTTTTCAAAGACACAGAGACAGAGCACGAGCAGGGGAAGGACAGAGAGAGGGAGACACAGAATCTGAATCAGGCTCCAGGCTCCCAGCTCTCAGCACAGAGCCCGACACAGAGCTCAAACCCACTGTTTGAGAACTGTGTGAGATCATGAAGTGAGACAAAGTAGGACACTTAACCGACTGAGCCACCCAGGTGCCCCCAAACGTCTCACTTTTTTAAAGCTAGTTCTTCCTTTTCTGTTATCCACCGAGTTAAACAGTGTTACAGTGAAACCATTTGCTCCAGCAGTCAGCTGTGCGGTTTTTGTCCTTGTTGTCCCTGGCTTGCACCAATAATAAGACAAAAGGGAGTTAAAATCTATGATGCAAGGGCCACTTTGGAAAACAGTTTGACAATTCCTGTTAAACACAGTATTAATATATGTGGAAATGAATGAAGACCAATCAAATGGGAAAAGCAAAAGTCTATTTATTCAGAGTTTGCTATGGCAAAGGAGTCAGCTACTACCACTTGAGCCTCAGTAGAGACTCAGAGGAAGGTGGGAAAGCTTTACAATGGAACAAAAAGGAAGATTGCACGTCCACCTGGACTGGAAGCTGTTGACGTGAAGAAGCGACAGGCAGGCTAATTAGAAGTGGGGCACCTGTGTGATTGTTTAGGGGCACATATTTGGCTTTCTCTGGTTGGTCCTACGTGGAAGCCAAAACAAAAATTAGGGAAGCTGTCAGTTACTAATCAAGTCCTCACCACCTGGGGGCAATTTTTACAGCAGTTGTTATTTAGCTTCCTGGAGGGTTACTAAAGATGTCAGGCTGGCTTCCGGCAAGCCTGACTTCCGGCAAGCCTGAGTTCCGGCAGGCTGGCTTCCTAAGCTGTTGATTGTAGATAGGAAGATGGATTTCTGGGCAGGTTGCTGCAGGTTATGGGTCTGAGTGCTGTTTTTGTATATGATCTGGACGTTTCCATCTGTATGTTCAGTCTCTCACATACGGTTCAGAAATTCTACCCCTAGGTATTTACCCAAGAGAAATTAAAACGCAAGTCCTCAGAAAAACTTACATCCATGTTTATAGCGCGTGACTCCCAGTAGTCTTAAAAATGGAAACAATCTGAATGCCCATCCACTGATGAATGGATAAGCAAAACATAGTATATCCATAAAACAGAATATTATGCAGTGATAAAAAAGAACTGAATTATTGATGCATGCTACACTATGGATGAACTGAGAAAACATCATGCTAGGTGATGGAAACCAGACACAAAAGGCTGCATATTAGATGATTTCACTTATATGACATGTCCAGAATAAGCAAATCCATAGAGATGGGAAATAGATTCGTGGTTGCCAGGAGCTTGGAGGGACAGAATAGGGAGTAACTGCTAATGGACATGGGGTTTCTTGAGGGGATGATGAAAACGCTCTGAAATTAGATAATGGTGATGATTGCACAACTCCGTGAATACACTAAAAACCACTGAATTGTATGTTTTAATGGGGTGAATTTTATGGTATGCAATTATATCTCAATAAAGCTGTTATTTTTTTTTTATCTGTGACATGTCTATGTTCCATTGTTTCCAAATTCTTTCATTAGTTTTGCCAACTACATATTAGGTAAAGTGCCTTAAAATTCAATAAGCCCCCATTGCCTTCCCTGCCCTTGTCTTAAAAGCAGTCTAGTTGGAGGAATTATTAGCTAGATTTCCGAAACTGACTTTTTGCCCACAGTCCTAGAAATACCTCATGTGTTTAGTATAAAGAAATAAAGGCACAGAAAGCCTTCTTAAAGTTAAACAACAACAACAACAACACAGGAATTTGAGGAAAGAAAAGATTCAATTATAAAATGTGATAATTTATCAAGAATGTGGGTACATCCTGAAAATTTTCTAAATAAAGTAGAGTCCATTAGAGATCCAGAGATAAAAGAATGAGGTCAGAGGCAATGACAACCACCTCCAAATCTGAGATTCGCGTTCAAAGCGTTTGTGTGCAGAATTGCCATAAACTTCAAACTAATTCCACGCCATGAATTTCCAAGTGCTCTGAGCTACACTGACTCTGAGAGATGGACTTGTGCTGGCAGAAGAGCCAGCTGGACTCAATTACATGTTTCATTTTCATTCTCTCTTTTTTTTTTTTTTTTTTGCCCCAGTATTTCTTTCAAAAAAGAGGAGGGAGACTTCTGATCAGTTATCTTAAGAGGCTTTTTTTTTTTAACCTAAGAAGCTGCCATTCTGGCTGCCCCATAGTGTCTGTTCTCGCTTAGAGCAGAGTTCCAGCCTCTGTCCGTGGCAATATTTCTCTGCAGGTAGAAACAGGGAAAGTGGACCACCTTGCAAGAGGCTCTGCCGGTCAGGATCATGGACAAGGACTCTGGAAGTTTCAGTGGAACTTGGACACAGTCAGTGTCTTTCCAGGAGCTTGGTGACAAAGCTAGAAATGAAAACAAGAGTGAAAATATACCAGAACAGAAACAGAAGAGAATGTCTTCAGTATGCCAAATAATAGTAACAGCACTAGGTACTGATGTGTTTAACATACTACATTAGCATAATTATAAGTAATTACCATACTTATTATAATATGATAACTATATTTAGTGAACACTTGCTACGTGCCAGGCACTGTTCTAAGGACTTTCTAAATGTCAATTCATTTAGCCTGTGAAGTACATATTTTATTATTCTTACTCTGGAGAGAAGAAAATGAAGTTTCACTGAGTTTATGTAACTGGCCAGAATCACCAAACTAACCAGTATTTTCACAATATCTATAGCAGTTGGCAAAGCTCATTTCCTTTTGCCTTGCTTAATACATTATTTTATGGGCACATTAATTGCATTTTTTTTTTAGTTCAAAAGGCAAGCCCTTGAAATTTAGAAGTGGTTTATGTAATTAATAATTTTTAATTAGAAAGCTCTGAAGCTCTAGAAACTGAAAAAAAAAGAACCTTATCATGTAGATTAGGCAAACATGTATTTAGAGGACATCTATATTCATTCATTCATTCATTCATTCACTTGTTCAGTACACAATTATTGAGCCCCTAAAATATAGCACCAAGAGAAATAAGCAGAAAGTATTATGATGAAAATGACATTCTAGTGGGAAGATGAATTGAACTTTCAAACAGATATTCCCCAAACCGTTAATTGTTTCAAAAAATTAACATATACTATACATGAAAACTATTGCAACATACTTATTGCACATTTAGTATTTGAAAAGGGGGAGGAGCTCTAAATGTTTCCTAACTATTTATCTACTATAGTCAAAACACATTCCACATTTTAGAATGAAGAGTAGAAGTTAAGTGTTGAAACCCCGCTTTGTGCCAGGACCTGTTCTAAGCTAGTTACACTTTTCAACCTATCCTCACAACCCGATGAAGTAGGTTCTGTGATCATCTCCACTTTGTAAGAGAAGAAACTAAGACACAGAGAGGTTAAGCAGCTTGCCCAAGGTCACACAACTAGTAGCAATAGAGTTAGCATTCTTGTCCAACGTAATGTGATAAAATGTGTTACGACAGTACGCAAGTTGACACGCAAGGTTCAGGAAAAGATGTGCTTAATCCCTCCTGAAAGCAGTCAGGGATGGCTTCCAAGAGGAGGCAACATTCTGCTTTTTCAAGACCTTTGGGCATCTATCTCAAATGCTCTTAAACAGTCCTCTCGGAGGGAAAATGGATGAAGACACAAATCTGATCGTGATATTCACAAGTTCAGGATTTGTAACTAGTCAAATGTCCCTCCATAGTTTCAGCTTAATTAGAGAGAATTTTGGGTGAAACTGTATTCTGCTGTCTCACGCGACATTTTTATCGCCTGCTTAACATTTCAAATGAAACATTTTATTGCATTTGATGTTAGCTAAACACTTAAAGTGTACTCCTCAAGGTTACAATTCGCAATGTGTTCTGACTATATTAAGCAAATATTTAAGAAACATTTGGGCTGTTTTTCCATTTTTAAGTATTTAATCTGTAATAAACATATAGTATGTTAAAAATACATTTCTTGTACAGTATGTGTTAAGTGTTAAGAATATATTTTTGAACTGCCTTATTTGAGCCTGTCAGACTTTCCATTACAACTCCCTAATTTAAGGAGGTTTTAAACCAACCATAAAAATCTCTTCATGCTGATATTTCAGGTAAAATATCTCTCCTTCCAGAAGCCTTTTCTTAGTAGTTGGTGGGTTTTTTTGTTGTTTTTTTTGTTTTGTTTTTTTTTTACTATTGACACATTTAAATTAAAGCTGACTTGGGGTGCCTGGATGGCTCAGTCAGTTAAGCGTCCAAAATCACGAGATTTTGGCTCAGGTCATGATCTCGCGTCCATGAGATGGAGCCCCGCACCGGGCTCTGCACTGACAGCACAGACCCAACTTGGGATTCTCTTTCTTTTTCCCTCTTTCTCTGACCCTTCCTCACTCATGCTTGTTCTCTCTCTCTATCTCTCTCTCTCTCAAAATAAATAAATATTAAAAAAAAAAGTTGACTTTACAAAATTGGGTCTAAAGCAAAGATCTTTCTTGGTAGGATTTTGGTATGATCTTGTCTATGCTTTTTAATAATCCATATATTAAAGACACTTCATTAAAAATCATAGACCTGGGGTGCCTCGGTGGCTCAGTTGGTTAAGAGTCTGACTCTTGATTTTGGCGCAGGTCATGATCTCACAGTTTGTGGGATCAAGCCCCATGTCAGGCTCTTTACTGACAGCATGGAGCCTGCTTGGGATTCTCTCTCCCTCTTTCTCTGCCCCTCCCCCATGCTCGCTTGTCCTATCTCTCTCAAAATAAATAAACAAACATTTAAAAAAATCACAAACTGGGGCGCCTGGGTGGCTCAGTCAGTTAAGTGTCTGACTTCAGCTCAGGTCGTGATTTCACGGTTAGTGAGCATGAGCCCTATCCTTACCTGCCCTTCAGGAAGCTGAGAGGCAAGAAGACTCTTGTCAAAATTCCCACCATTCTACAGACAGGCAGGCAAAGTTTTGGGAGAAGTTAAGTGATTTTCACTGAGCATTGAGCCTGCTTAAGATTCTCGCTCTCCCTCTCCCTCTGCCCCTCTCCTCTGCTCACATGCACTCTCACTCTCTCTCTCTCTCTCTCTCTCTCTCTCTCAAAATAAATAAATAAATAAATAAATAAATAAATATAAAAACATTTAAATCGTTAGATTTTGAGCAAAGCAGATTGCCCTTCAGAAAGAAGAAGGGGAAGAAGGAGGAGGAGGAGGAGGAGGAAAAGAAGAAGAGGAAGAGGAAGAGGAAGAAGAAGAAGAAGAAGAAGAAGAAGAAGAAGTTAGTGATTTGCCCAAAATCACATAGCCAGTTATTAGTGAAGCTGAGGTTTGAACTCAGATCCCTTTGTTTCCCCCATGTTACTTATGCCCACAGGATGCAGAGGATTAGGACCCTGCATGACTTGGGGCTTCCATGTAATTATTACTTTTTGTGTCTCTTAAAAATCTTAAATAATCCAATTCCCTGTACAACTAAATAACCGTATTTTTTTTTCTAAAGTTACTTTTCATTTTAAGAATCAAGATCATACCAACAGGCAAATTCAAGAAATGTTTCTCTTCTTCGTTCAAGTCATCTAGACTATGACCTAAAGAAAAGAGACGTTAGTCACATCACACTGGCATATCATTGCTAACTGTGTGACAGGAGGTTTTGAGAGCTTGTGTTTCCATCCCACTTAGTTTCAGATTCTTTGAAAGCCAGGTCTTGTCTTCTGTATCTTTGTGACTTCTTCTCTCCTATCCTTACCTGCCCAAAGATGAGCGCAGTGCCTGGCATATTGTAGGGGTTCGATAATGTCTGCCAACGGGGGGAA
Source organism: Cryptoprocta ferox (assembly GCA_028646485.1). Classification (NCBI taxonomy): domain Eukaryota; kingdom Metazoa; phylum Chordata; class Mammalia; order Carnivora; family Eupleridae; genus Cryptoprocta; species Cryptoprocta ferox. Next base: position 182,897,196 of record CM053567.1, on the reverse strand, counting down.
TCTTCACAAGACAGCTTGTATCTGTGCTGTCTCGTGGAATGTTAGAGACGGTGGGCACCTCAATTACCCATACCAGCATTTCCCAAAGCAACTTCCTTGCTTCATAAGTTCCAGAAGACTACACGACAAAACAATTCCATGAACAGATATATTTGGGAAATGCTCCCTCCCCAAGAAAAATAATGCCATAGAGCTCCCTGAGCAGACTCTTTAGAGCAGTATTTTTCTTTGGAGCAGACTGACTGTGGGGAGCCAGTGGTCTCTGCTGTCACCAAGCAGTCCCGCCCTACTGGCCAGGTGGAGACCAGTTCTGTCCACTGTGGTGGTAGTGTGGTAATGTCTAGCTTGTCCTAGGCTCAGGACTCTTTGGCTCTTGCCCTAAGTGATCCCCTCAACTCTTACCAGTAATTAAAGTGATATTTTGGCCTATATATGTCAAATTCCTTATTTTTTTATTTCTCCATTTGTCCAGAACATTAAACGGGATGAGAAATGCTATTTATTTTTGGTATCCATAAGTTCCAACAGAAAAAATTACCTGAAGTCCTCGGCCATCAATTGCTTTTCTTTCAAACCCATCTTCCTTCCAAGTGTACCAAAAATATCCTTCAGAGTAATTATATTTATGATCATTCATTTTTTCATTAGTCTAGAGCAAATATTGTGGGAACCGAAGAAAGACGATGTTCCAAAGTCAACCTCAGGTTTGGAGTTGCGCGAAAGAACCACAGATGGAATTGGAATCAACTGAACCCTGGATACTCTCTCTCAGAAGAGCTCTACACAGGAACCACATATTATACTGTCTTAACATACAGCCTGAGGAAGTTAGGTGGGCTGGTCCCCAAATCATACCTATGAGACTTTGGCCACAGAGGCAAGGAATAACGCTCCAGGACCCAAAAGGAGAAAGCAAGATTCAGCAAGGGGCATCGACAACAGGGTGGAATATTTGAATGTTGATTCCTAATTCAGACATAATGTCAAATAGTAAAAATGTCCTGACTTAATTCACTGGCTCAAAAAATATTTACCGAGTGCCTGTTATATGCCAAGCACTGCTGGAGGCATTATAGATGTGGCAGCGAGCTCAAGACAAAAATCCCTGCCTTCGTGAAGCTTAAAATCCAACGGAAAGAGATCAATAATGAAAAATAACTAAGGTATGCAGAATGTGAGAAAGTTCACATTCTGCAAGAAAAATAAGGGCAGGGAAGGGAGACAGCAAATGCAGGCGTATTGGGTAGGGAGGAGACTGCCATTTTCAGTGGGTAACTAGGAGAAACCCAACTGAAAACCTGACATTTGCACACACACATGAAGGAGATGTCAGTAACTGAATTAGAAAACATTCCCCAAATAAGAACAAGAAAATACAGATGTCATGAGAAGGGGTATACTTGGCGTGTTTGGTAAGTAGAAGGGGATATCTTAGTCAGCGTGGACTGCCATAATGAAATGTCATAGATTGAGTGCCTTAAACAATAGAAAAATGTATTTTCCCACAATTTGGGAGGCTGGAAGCCCAAGATCAAAATGCAGCAGATTTGGTTGCTGGTGGGCTTCCTTCCCCTTCTCGTTGCGTCGGCACATGTCCTCTAGGGTCAAGAGCAAAAGCTCTCTGGTGTCTCTTCCTATAAAGGCATCAATCCCATCACAATTCCTTGTGACCTCATCCAAACCTAATTACCTCCCAAAGACCTCACCTCCATACACTGTCTCACTGGGGGATTAGGGCTTCAGCATTTGAATTTTGGAGAATGAAATTTGGTTGCTAGCTGGGGACTAGTGCAGCTGGAGCTGGAGATGACAGTCACTATAATCACCCTGTCAAATTGTCCTCAACTTCTTGCCCATCTCACTATATGTTGACTCATGTGGACTCAGCCCTGATTTATCTATCCGTCCATCTATCATCCATCCGTCCATCCGTCCATCCATCCATCATCTCCAAGTCTTAACACTTCCATAACTGAGGCCCTGATGTTACCTCTCCTTCTCCATGCTCCACTTCCTCTCCCAGCTTTTTTCTTCTCACCTACTGTCAACTCCATTCTTCCAGTATGAATATTCATACATACATACACTCTCCTATCCACCCAACCAAGCATCTGCTGTCATGGATGGACTATCTCAGGCCAGCCTCTCCTCCTGAGTCCCTGACCTCATGTTCTACTGCTCGAGTTCATCACTAGCAACTCTTTCTTCTCTCTCCCACTCCATCAAGTTCCCATCTTGATTGGATTATATGCATCGGCTTTCAAATTCCTCCACAGACTTCCTTTATCTAATTAAAATAAAAATCCTCTTGAATTTACTTTCTTTTCAAGCTTTGACCCCATTTCTATGCTCACCTTTAGAGCAAAACCCCTGAAAAGAGGTGTCTACACTCACTGTTTCTGAATCCACTATTCCTATTATCTTGTCCTTTTTGTGACCACTCACAGTATTTCTTACTTATAATTCATATACAGTAAAATTCACTCTTTTTAAAATACATTTCTCTGAGTTTTAACATATGGACACAATTGTGTAACTACTACCACATCAAGATATAAAACAGCTCTGTTGCCCCCCAAAATCACCTCCTTCTCCTCTGTAGTCTCATCTACCCCATGCCTAGCTGGCAACCAGTGACCTGTCCCTTTAGATCTGTCATATAAATCAAATCATACCATCCAAAGCCTTTTAAGTATGTCTACATTGTCTTCAATCCACCTTCACCCCTGCCCCTTCTCCAAAGCTATCTTGTTAAAGTAATATCAGCACCTTTAGATCTGATGTTTATGTCTTGGTGTTAATCTCACTTGCCCTATTTACAGTAGGGGACACTCTTGTATTCTAGAAACATATTCCTGGCCTGTCTTTCAGGACTCTATATATGTGTGATTCCTCCTCCCTCACCACTGCTGCCTGCTCATCTCCTCAACTTCTTCATTCTGGAGAGAACCAGACCCCATTCAAAGTTGTCTTTCTCTTCTCTACCTACATCCAGACTCATAGTTTTAATCTATATTTGATGACACCAAAATTTATATCTATAATTTAGACCACTACCCTAACTGTAGGTGACCGATCCAACTGCCCATTCAATATATACCTCTACCTCCTATGTATCTATCCATCTATCTATCATCCATCCGTCCATCCACCCATCCATCCATCATCTCCAAGTCTTAACACTTCCATAACTGAGGCCCTGACGTTACCTCTCCTTCTCCACTCCCCACTTCCTTTCCCAGCTTTTTTCTTCTCACCTACTGTCAACTCCATTCTTCCAGTTTGTAAGCCTTGAGATTCATCCCTGACTCCTCTCTTTCTTTCACAAACCAGGACCAGTTCTGTGGGCTTTATCTTCAAAATATACCTCTGCATTTTTTAATGAACTTTATCCTTGAAAACCCTACTAATTTTTAAAATGCCTATTCATTTTAACGGGAAAATTATGATGCATTGCATCCCAACCCAAGATAACCAAGCCATTTTTAGAGATCAAAAAATACCTCGATGAAAAAATTGAAAAAAAAATTATATAAAAATTAATTTAAAATGTTTATATAAGCAATAGAGTAATTTAAAAGTAAACAAATACAGTTTTAGATGAAATGTAAAACAAGGATAGCCCATTGAACCCTCCGAAGGGGGAAATGAAGTCTTGATAGTTTATGGGGAAGGCGGATGAGGTGCTGGGGATCATTCTTTAGGAAGTTCACTCTTAGAAGTATTATTTTCTTCATTAATTTTTCAAGTTTCTGGGTGAACTTGCACTTCAGCTTAAAAATAAACTTCCTGAGTAGAGGAACACTTTTAGGGCAAAATGAAGAATAAATGTATTAGAAACACTTGTAAATAGAACATGCACACAACCTTTTATGTATAACCTCTCCATCCCACTCACAAGACAGTCTGGGTTTCTGCAGACATGAACTACCATTCTAACTTTTCCATATCATCTTCTCTGACAAAAGAATATTGGGTTGAGTACATCATTGAGCATGTCTTTGCCTGAAATGCAATGTGGCAATATCACTACTTAAAACATGTTTATTTAGTTTGTTTTTAAGTAAAAAAAAAAAACTAGTTATATCAAAAAGGGATCAAGGGAATTACAAGCACACTTATCTTGATGAGCACTGAGTGATTCATGGAATTGTGTCACGATATTGTATACCTAAAACACTGTTTTAGGATCCACTATTCCTAAACTGTATGTTCATAAAACACTGTAGGTTAACTACTACACTGGAATTAAATTTTTTTAAAAAAGAGTCACATAAAAGGTGGAATTCTTCATCAAGAGCTTTTTTGGTAAAAAGTTGTAAACTGAATAGTCATATTCAAATTGAGACTGAATATCCAGAATCCAACCCCTTCTCATTGCCTCCCCCACTGACATCATTATCTCTCACCTGTATTCTTGTCATGGTCTCTGGTCAGCACAGCAGATACATCATGTCCTCCACTCTGAACACTCTGGGGGACCCACATCACCCAGGACATGCCAATGTCCTTACAGTGAGCTTCAAGGCCTACAGGGCCTTGCCTCTAACATTTCTATGAGTTATTCCAACTCTGCCCTCCTCACTCATGTCACCCTGCCCTACTGGCCTCCTATAGCGTCTCAAACACACAAGGCACATACCACAGGCCATTTGCATTAGCTATTCACTTATTGCTGATATGGCTCATTCCCTCATCTTCTCCCCATCTATATTCAAATAATACCCCCATAATGAGGACATCTGCTATGATCTGAATGTATATGTCCCCCTCTGGCCACAAATTCATATGTTGAAATTTTAATGCCCAATATAATGGCATTTGGAGGTGGACTTTTTTGAGGTGCTTAGGTCATAAGGGTGGAATCCTCATGAATGGAATTAGTACCCCTAAAAATAACCTCACAGAGTTCCTCAGTCCCTTCTGCCATGTGATAACACATGAAGTCTGTGAGTAGGAAGAGGACCCTCACCCAACCAATGCCAACACCCTGACCTCAGATCCACAGCCACCAGAACAGCGAGAAATAAGCTTCTGTTGTTTAGAATATCCTGAATGAACAAAGACATCACTGATTATTCCATGCATAATTTTGGTCACCCCTCACCCCTAATACTCTATCTCTCTTTCCAGCCTCATTTTCCTTTACTGCAGAACTCATTTCCTAATAGTCTATAGTATTGATTCAATACTTCCTGCTAGATCCTGAGCTCTTCAGCTTTTGTCTATTCCATTACCTGCTGCTATGTCAGTGTCAATTAGCAGCATTCTCCATCCACAGCTCTGTGGCTGACCTCACTAAAGAGATCATGCACTGGATTTTCCAAGACTAAGACACCTTCCTCTAGGGAAGTTGTGTCTTGCTCAGAGCAAATGCGTCTTAGCTCAGCACCTTCCTTGATCCCATCCATGTTTCCCAGCACTCAGCATATCTGCTTCCACTTACGTTGCTTTTGTTTTCCCTGTTTTACATTCTTTTTACATTTTCTAGTGAGTTCTGAGGAAAAGGATAGGAACAGAAATGCTCTTTTATCTACTGAAGTTAAGGCAGCCATATCTATTTTAAAAGTATGTACATGGATTTTATATCTGAGCCTCAGTAAGAAGTAATAGATAAATCTCTATGGGGCTGATTATAATATGACAATATCGTAGATTTTCAGACTTTGTTATACATCAGAATCACCTGGAAACCCTGTTAAAACACAGATTTCTCGACCCACCTCCAAAGTTTCTGATTCAGTCGGCCTGGGCTGGGACCTGAGATCTTTAATTTCTGACATATTCCCAGGTGATGCCAATGCTATTGGTATGGTGACCACACTTTGAAAAGCACTGTGATAAGAAACGGTTTTCATTTTAGCTGTGTCTAAAGGACTGAAGCTGGGGGAGACATTATAAAACATTCTAATATTGGGGTACCTGGCTGGCTCAGTTGTTGAGCATCTGACTTCAGCTCAGGTCATGATCTCACGGTTTGTGAGTTTGAGCCCCACATCAGGCTCTGTGCTGACAGCTCAGAACCTGGAGCCTGCTTCAGATTCTGTGTCTCCCTCTCTCTGCCCCTTCCCAGCTCGTGTTCTGTCTCTCTCTCTCAAAAATAAAAACATTTTAAAATTTAAAACAAAAAAAAATTCTAAGATTCATAAAACCTTTTAAGAATGATAGCAGGACTACCATAACCAAAATGAACATGTGTATAATATTTCAGAGGGACCAATGTCATGGAGAGATTCCCAGGCCCTCCTGACTTCCTCAGGATGTGATCCGGTCCTGCTTTGCAGTGAACCCAGCCCTGTAACTCAGAAAAGTTGTGTTTATGGTCTTCATGCCTATAGAATGACAATCTGGGACCATATGGTCTCAGTATAATTATATATATATATAGGGAGAGAGAGAGAGAGAGAAAGAGAGAGAGAGAGAGAGATGTATGTTCATACATTTTTTCAAACCCTTTTGCTAAATACAAGATTGTTTTAAAGCAGTTGTGCAATGGGATAGCCAACAATGAACCTAAGACTAGTGTCCGGTAGGTAAACTTGAATGCTTCAGGGTAAATGCTCAGATTTTCATGCTTCTTCTCACCAGTTCTTTGGTTTCCCACCTCTCCATATAGCTGGATGCCAGAAGAAACTCTATAAAAATACGAAATCAAGAGAGGGGTACCTGAGCTGTGCATGATCTCTCCTTGCTGGTTCCTGCTAACCTCTGGTTTAAGGGAAGCTCATACTTCCTTGTCGGAGGTCATTTTAAATGCTGGGGCACCTGGGTGGCTCAGTCAGCTAAGCGTCTGACTTCGGCTCAGGTCATGATCTCATGGTCCATGGGTTCAAGCCCTGTGTCGGGCTCTGTGCTGACAGCTGGGAGCCTGGAGCCTACTTCGGATTCTGTGTTTCCCTCTCTCTCTGCCCCTTCCCTGTTCACTCTGTCTCTCTCTCAAAATAAAATAAAGACATAAAAACAATTTAAATTCTAACCCCTGGTCTCTGCCCTCAGTGCTTCTGCAGAGAAAGTACCTGCTGCTCCTTTAAGGGGAGTTTCCCTGGGAACGCAGTCATCTTCCCAGCAGGGGGGCTCTCTCTGCTCTTGCTGGTATGGTGGACCCTCTGACACCACTCACTGCCTCGTCCCTCTGGCTGGATTCTTTGGGCTTGTCCATCCTGCAGCCTCTTTACAGAGTGCCAGGCTGAGGTCTCCATGAACTTGTAAATTACCTCATTTCTTGCTGCCTTCTTTCTTCTACACAGGGTCACCTTGGAAAATGTAAACTCCTTCCATGTCACCTGCAGTCTTTGAGGAGGTGCCATTGAAAATTCCTTGTCTGGCTGCGGCCCAACTCTGCTGTTGCTTTACTATGGTCATCTTTTCTGTAGGCTGGACACTAAAACATTCTCCCTCTGTAATTTCAGAAGCAAGCCCTCTCCTCTTTCAGCTTCTCTCAACCTATCAGTGAAGCGTCCAGCATGTTGCCCAACATGAGCGACAGTCCAGAGAGTGAAGGCTCCAGGTCATACTCAACAAGCCAGCAGCATCTTCCTCCTAGCCACCTGGCTGGCTCTCCCCCATCACACCAGCAGAGGCTTCCTGTTTGAGACAGACTTACATACATATTCCTTCTTGTCTTCTCTACACAATGGCCAAGGGCAAATAAAGCTCAGATACTCAGACTTGGTTTCTTTTTTTCAATAAGTAAATGGAAATATAAGGAAATTTAAAGGAAAAAAAAAAACCTTTTTTCTCTCTGTGAAAAATAGGCTGACAAGACTTCTATCTCCCTATGTGCTTTAAAAATTCTAGTATGAAACTCCAGATCGAGCAATGAATTCTTTGTTCTAGTTGGTAGCCCAATCTCGCCAAAGCAATGAATGGCATTGATTCATTATGCAGAAGGAATTGCTAAGCAACCTAGTTTATGTGGAAGGAAAAATATCTTGTTTTAATATTTTTTGAAAATATTATCCCTACTTCTAGCATAGGAAAGTATACTTCAAAGGGGGGAACAGCAAAATCCCAGAGAGACAGCAACAGAAAGTTTTAACTGTGGCTAATGCCAGTGGGGAGGCCACAGGAGATAAAGAAAATAAAGAATCAGGAGGAGGTGAATGTAATGGATGAAAACTCTGGAAAGTGGAATTCGGGGTGGAATCTGTACTCTTCTTGCCAAAAAAATAAAATAAAACAGAAACCAGAAATCCCAAAAGATTTCCTCCCTTACAGTGTTAACAGAGCATGAGCTACCTTGTGGATGTGATAGGGTGAAGGACGGTACTTGGGGGATGAGAAGCGTTTCCCCAAAGAACACACAATACTTGAATAATGAATGGGTCCGCTCATAGAAAATCAATAATGAAGAAACCTCCAAGATCAGATAAAAGCTTAAAAATATGGAAGCCTCTGGGCCCAGATGACTCCCTTTCCTCCTGTTGGGCTATGTAGTTTATGAATATCTGCATGCATGCTTTGGAAAAGGGACCTGGTTGTGGCAGAAGGATTTCATCATCATATCTAGTCCACATAACCAACATTAATTCTGTATTTTCTCAGCTAATGTTTGATCTTTTAACACATTCCAGTCCCTTTGGGGCATACTAGACCTTCTCAGGAGAGCCAGGGTGTTTCCTGGGCCTCTACAGGCATTACCACAGATGTGAAAGTAGTATGATGCATTTGAAACAGGACATTTTTCTTACCCATCTCTGGACCCCTAATGCCTGGTCCAGTGCTCATGAAACAGCAGGTACTCCACAATTGTTTGATGAAGAAATCACATTACCTGGAAGTCTATATAAAAAATAGCCTATCACAGGCTAAAGAAATAAACTCCTAGAATTTGAACATCTGAAGAAATTTCAGGATGTGTCTGGAGATATATGGCCACCTCATTTTAAGGACAAGAAAACTGAGGCCCAGAGAAATTAGAAGACTGGCCCGAGTTCTCCCAGGAAAGGAGCTAATAGAACCAGGACTGGAACCCCAGCCTTTGACTCTTATTTTCTTTCTCTTTCTTTCTCTTTCACGTCACTGTTTTTTTTTTAATTTTTTTGTGTCTTTATTTTATTTTGAGAGAGAAAGACAGAGTGTGAGCAGGGGAGGGGCAGAGAGAGGGAGAGAGAGAGAGAGAGAGAGAGAGAGAGAGAGAGAGAGAGAGAGAATCCGAAGCAGGATCCAGGCTCTGAGCTGTCAGCACAGACCCTGACGCTGGGCTCAAACCCACAGACTATGAGATCATGACCTGAGCCAAAGTCAGACACCCAACCAACTGAGCCACCCAGGCACCTCTTCACTTCACTGTTTTAAAATGTAGGTTTCCAGGTGTAGGTTTAGGTGGCTCAATAGGTTAAGCAGCCAACTCTTGATTTGGGCTCAGGTCATGGTCTCATGGTTCATAAGTTTGAGCCCTGCATCAGGCTCATGCTCTCCACTGACAGTGTGGAGCCTGCTTGGATTCTTTCTCTCTCCCTCTCTCTCTGCCTCTCCCTACCCCCCTCTCTCAAATAAATAAATTAATTTAAAAAAATTAAAAGGGAGGCTTCATTATTATTCAGATATGGCCAGGCCAACAGATATGGAGACAACCACCACTGAAAAAATAATTTGTCAGAGTAACAGATCCAAAGAGGAAAGGGCAGGTCATGGCTTGGGGTAGGCTAGGGAGGAGGGGAGTCACACAGGGAAACACCAGGGTGGGTCAGGAGGCAGAGGGAGCAGGAAAAAAATGGTAAAGAGCCTTTGGTGTGGTTTCCACAGATAAGACCAGGTAAGGCAGAGTCAGAGGACTGAGGACTGGCTAGTTTGAAACACTTGAGGGGGCTCTGGAGCCCCTGTTGTCTGATCCCTGGACCCGGGGGGATACAGGTAGGGGGATAGTGGCCCAGAGTGTGAGAGCCAGACAGAGGAGATGGTGAGGAGTATGAGCTCTGGATAGGCCAGTCTGTGTATGTATGAAAGCACACTCTCAGCTGAGATGTTTACTGTCTCTAGGAACTAGTTAACCCCAAGGGGGACAGTTCCTCCAGGGTCAGCAAGGCCTCACAAAGCAAAGCATCAAAACACAGCAATTAGAAGGGATGCATAATATACTCACCATGCTGAGATCGTAAGTCTTCACAGCATTAAAATCTCAGCTTGGGCCTTTGTAGGTCTGTCTGCCTTCTCCTCAACACTGTGCAATAAAATAATGAGAAAAAGGGGCTTCCACGTGAAGTTAAGGATTCTGGATCCTCAGAGCTATGAAAAATGGCTTTTGGATCATAATCTAGACAATCTTTTTTGATTATTTATCTAAAACTAAAAGCAGGAAATGATTCATTTGATTCCTGCCAATCCTGGCACTTTGCCACGTTCGGCTCAGGAAGAGCCGGCTTCCCTTGGCAGTCCTCACTTGCAGGATGATGAATGAAGTTCTATGTTTGGTGCTAGCTAAAATTTTATAGGGTCTAAAAAAGCAATTTATACATGCTTCAGGAGGTGGCTATATTTTTTCTTTTTTAGATAGCTCTTAGTCACAGCAGGGTACTTAATATACATATATCACATCGAGTGGCCATTTTACAGGAGAAATGAAACTTTGCCCTACATGTTGATAAACACGTTCTGGGCTTCTACAAGACTTATGTATGCTCAGAATCCAGCAAATAGGCTTTAACTGAATTCTGAATTCTCCCGGTTATTTTCACACCTCAAGAACCCATGACCCTCAATGCGATATTATGGAAAAGAGAAATTATCAGGCTAACAAAACATTTTCTTGGTTCCAAAAGTCAGTGTTGTTATTCACAAACAGGCAGGGCCAGTTCTCTCCTCTTGGGAATCTCAAGCATGGGTTGAATGGTCTTGCATGCTAGCCAGTCAGTCTACTAAGTTGTCAAGGGTCAAAGCTAACTCAAAGAAAGTGGCCATGGGCCAAACCACCCACTTACTCTAAGTGATGAGCAATCTAAATACTCACCACCCACCAAGCCTCATCCATACCACTTTTCACAGAGTTTTTGGTTTATTTTGTTCTCACAAGTATGTATCTGGTTTGAAATATCTGAGCACTGGTCTTTCTTAATCAAGCTTCAAGATACTTTTGAGATTATCTTTACAGTTGCCATCATGATAAGGGTTTGATTAGCCTTCTTCCATTTCTGAATACATGTCATCATGTCATTACACAGCAGTCTGAAAGAAGTCTGGATAGGAGGGCTGAGGACCAGCACTGCAATATATTGGCTGAGGGCTGCAGGCGAATTACTTCGCCTCCACCATCCTCATCTGTAACATAGGAACATAATATTTATCCACTCTTTAGAAAGATTATGTATAATATGGGGAAGGCTTATGATCATTTTCAGTGGAAGTGTAATCTATAAAATATGTACTTAGAGAGGCATTTGAATTTGTGGAAAAGCTGCTGCAAGTTCATTAAAACCCTGACCTTATCCTCTAGGCTCTCAACCATATTACATTGCACAGCCTTTCTTGGAGTTGATTGTAGCCACGTTACTCACTTATTGCTTAACATAATACTAACTTACAGTGAAGTTTTAGATAAAGAGCTAGAAGAGAAAGTAGTGTGGCTACTTCTGGGTCTTCCTATAAAAAGTTCCCTTGGAGATCCTCCAGCCCTTTTCCCCCAAGTCAACATGTTTGGAAGCCTGGGCCAAAGATGAAAGAGCTACAAGATGGCAGGAGCCTGGGCCTCTGAATCATCACTGGGAGGAAAGAGTCCCCCAGTTGGAAACATCCATTTGAACTTTATCTGAGGGAGAAATAAAATTTTATTGTGTTAACCTATTGATATTTGGAAGTTTCTCTATTACTGCACATAGCAATATGTTAACTAATATACAATAGCCTTTAAAGGGTATATATAAGAAACTATAAAATATAAAGTCAGAGGATATTTTATCAATGTGTTTGGGTCGTAAAATGGCAAGTATATTTTTATTTTCTTAATCCTTTCTTTATTCTGAATTGTTCAAATCTTCTCTAAGAAATATGTATTGATATTATAATTTCAAAAAATTACCTAAAGGAAAACATAACCTCTCTAAGCTGGTCATTGTCTGGGCAGGTATATTCTCATTTCACATTCAATCAACCAGTGCAACTTATATTTCTACCTGATACCAAGCGCTGTGCTAACTGTTGAGATTCTAAGATTAATAAAATATTACCCCAATGGGCCTCAAAGAATCCATTGCATATCAAGGATTGCAGCATACACTGAAAATTCTAGCTACTCTGGGAACACACAAAGGGACTGAACCCAAACCAATGCAGTATAGATGAGACTCTCTAAATGGAGGGGTGCCTGCACGAAGCTGTAAACAGAGTCGCGTAAGAAAAGGCATTAAAAAGAGGCACAGCACTGACAAATAGCATGATGTGTGCCAAGTAGTTAGCTATAAAATTCCAAAGTTTTAGACCCACAACTTTTATTTATTTTTGTTTCTGCAGCACTTAATACAATGCCTGGTATAGAGTGAGTATACAGTAAATATTTGTCGAATAAATAATTAAAAATGGACATTTCTGCCAAGTGGTTATCCAGGCTCTTGCTTACACATCCCTTATAATAGTGAGCATCTTGTGAGGCTTTCCACTCCATGCCCAGGCATCTGGACATGACCAGAAAAGTCTTCCTTGTATTAAGCCAACCCCAAACCACCCAGGAGCATATTTCCATAAGGGAGCAGGGGAAGTGGCAGTGTGATGGTCTAAAAAGGTGAAGGATAAAGGGATTGGGTGTGGGGAGAAATATACAGGACAACGGGGTCTACTTCCACTTTGTTCTTACTTAAAATGACTCTTACATGCTTTTCACATGCAGCTCCTTAGAGTGTTGGATTTGTGTGTTCACGCTTGCCAGCACTTGTTAGATGCTCTACAAGCACCTTGTCTACTTGATCCCATTTATTCCTTTTCACTGCTTGCCGAGCTCTGCTCAAGTGGGAAAATCCATGGCTGAAGGATAAGGAAACCAAGGTAAAGTCGAGGTGATCGATTAGTGATACAGCCTGGATCCGAAGTTCTGTCCTCCTGCCCTAGTCCATGGGCAACCAGACAGCATTTCCCTGGAGAGCCACTGCAATTACTGCTCCAGGGGAAACTCTGGGCATGTGTTGTTGTATTCTGTGGACTCTGCCTGATCCCGAGCTGAACTGGCAAGCTGTGGGCTCTGTGGCTGGTGAAGCTGGTCTGCCTCTGGCTTGTTACTTAACAAGGCACGTCAGTGCTTTAACTCAAGCGGAAATCACGGTGGAGTTCAGGAGCCACAGCAAGGCCAATGGGAAGGTAATTTTGGAAAGGGATATAGTGACGGGGCTCTGGGTTCAAGAGTTCAACTACTGAGAGCCTGGAAGTGCTTACTACAATGGCCAGGAGGCAGGGTTTATTCCTGGCAAGGTCAGAAAGCCTCACTCGATGTGGGCTCCTGAAACACCTCAAATTGAACTGTCTAAAAGCCTGACACTTCTGCTTCCGAGGACCAGAAGCAGGACTGACTGGTCATGTGACTCCAGCTGTGAGAGCAGGAAGCAAGTAGTGCCAAGTAGCATGCCGCCTTGGGCTCTGGCTCGTGAACCCCCAATCCCCTAAAGCCCTAGTCCTAAAACTCACCATCCTCACTGTTCCTCCAACGTGCCCTTCCATTTGGCATAAAACATCACCCTATTTCACAGCCCAGCAGTACCCACTGGCTGGGAGAACACAGTCGGAGTCAAGAAACATGGGGTTGCCAAGACATTCTGGAAGAAGCAGAGCCCTGGCGTGTGCTGCGACCCTCTGGCAGTACCTTCCATACCAGGAGTGGAAAGCCCAGTGTGTCAGAGAATGCACATCTCAGCGGTCACAAAATAATGAAAGGGGATAATATTCATAATCATGATAAGCCCTCATACTTGCATGTGCTTGAGTCCGTAGTAGCTTCCTTATTCACTGTCTGATTTGCTCTTTAATACACCTGGTGGGCAGAGCAAGTGTTCTCATGTGCGTTATATAGATGGATCCACTGAAGCTGAGAAATGGAGTGCATTTTTTGTCAATACAAGTTTACTTTTATGCTATGTTATGGCTTGAACTCTGTCCTTTGGGAAAAGAAATTCTGAAATTTGAAGCCCCCAGCATCTAGGAATGGGACCTTATATAGAAATAAGATCCCAAGGGCATTCGGGTGGCTCAGTCAGTTAAGCTTCTGACTTTGGCTCAGGTCACGATCTCAAGACTTGTGAGTCCGAACTGAGCTCAAGCTGTGCTGACAGCTCAGAGCCGGGAGGCTGCTTTGGATTCTCTCTGTCTCCCTCTTTCCTGGCCCCACCCTGCTCACACTCTGTCTCTGTCTCTGTCTCTCAAAAATAAATAAACGTTAAAAGATTTAAAGAAAAAGAAAAGAAAAGACATAGAGTCCTTACCCATGTGATTAGTTAAGATGAGGGGAGGCCATTCTGGAGTAGGGAGGGTGCCTAACCCAATATGACTGGTGCCATGTGAGGAAACAGATATGCAGGGGAAGCTGGCCGTGCAGAGACAGAGGCAGAGACCAGAGTCATGCTGCCACAGCCACTGTGCTGTGGCCACCAGAAAGTGAAAGAGGCAAGGTGTGACCTTCCCCTAGAGGCTTTGCAGGGAGGCATGGCCCTGCCCCGCCTACACCTTGATTTCAGACCTCTTACGTCCAGGACTGAGAGAGAATACACTGAGGAGTAGGTACTAAGAGGAGGCATCGACATCACCAAATATCACGTCTTTAAGTGGAGAAGACAAAAAACTGAAAAATCTGACCTTTGGGTTGGGTGATTAGGAGCCTGACTGACAACAACCTTTGCAAAGCGACTCTCAGTGGAGTAAGGGAAGCGCTTGCCTCCTCGGAAGCAAGTGGGGTGAGTGAAACATGAAGCAATAGAGACACCCAGGGACTGCTGACTCGTTTCCAGAAGCCTCTCTGTGGAGAGACGCAGGGTGATGAAAAGGAAAATGGGGAGAAAAGGTGGAGAGGCACTAAGTAAGGGGTGGACGTGCACATGCCATCTAAGGGTGAAGAATCAGGGCACTGAGCTGGAGCGAGGTCCAGGAGGACAGATGTTCAATGTCGCACCCTGGGGATATGGGTGGGGGTGGTTTCCAGAGGAGAGGCAGGGTCAGGACCAACCTTGTGAGCCTGCAACCTCTGCTCTTCAGAAGGACCCTGCGCTTCGCTTAAAGCTCTGTGCTTGTGGTCCTAAAATCCCTATGGACGTTAGCCTTGATTTTCTGTTTTGCACGTGGAGCACATGCTGGGAGCGTGGAGCCCTGGCACGCAAGCTGACTCACTGCTAGGTGCCTCCCTGCGTGTTCTTGTGCATCCCACACACGGATCCACCGGCCGCACAGGGCTGGTTGTGTTTGTAGGGAGGCCACTTTTGCCATCACTCTCTTGTCCCAGGGCAGCGGCCAGGTCTGACCCGGGCCGGCAGCACCAGACTTGCTCGGTGGACAACTCAGTAGAAGCCCCTCGTCCACCCCGACCAGGTATTAAGTGAGTTCCACCGTGGACTTTACCATCACTTGGGGGTCACCTGTCCACTGTGACACCTGTCCACGGGCCAGAGGAAGGGGATGGAGATTGACTTCCCTGCCTGGGTTTTCATTGTGCCCTGTGCCTTGCAAAGCCTGTCGCCAGGCCTGAGTGAAGGCAGGAAGGAAGAACGTTTTTTATCTTAGGATTCGAAAGACAATAGCATCGGTGCCCATGGTCTACATGAGGAGAAATGTCCACCTGCCAGTCTCTCTTGTCTGTCAGGTACAAAACCAGGACGATGGCTGAAGCAGGGTGTTGGGTGAAAACAGGGTCCCCAAGCTGAGTGAGGATGTGAGGTGAGAGATCCCACACTTTACCCAGGCCTTCCTCAGAGCATAAATACCTGAAAGAAGAGAAGAAAGCCTACTTTAGGGGAAAACAAAACAAAAACAAAAACAAAAACAACCAAAAAACCCCACAAGACTTAAGTATCTCTTTATCTACGCACAAAGCAGGTTTCCAACCAGCTTTACATGCCAGAAACTTCCTTTCCGTGTTTAAAGGGGCCAATGCTTCCCATCCCCCCGGAATGTTTTAAGGAATATTTTAAAATAATTAATCATAAGGCACATTGGGTTTCCCTCACTGTATATCAGATGTTCCATAAATATCCCGGTAGGTTTTGTTGACAGATTGATGGATCCTGGATTGCCACGGCTAAGCTCCCCTTCTCATCTCTCTGTCCTCCGCCTGACTCGCAGCCCCAGGAGGTAGAGAGCACAGGCTAGGCTCTTTCTTGCTCAAAGACAGGAGGAGAAAGCTTGTGTAGTTCCCACTCGGCCAAGTTCTCCCCCCTCCATCCCCTTGCCCCCCGCGTTGCCCGGTGGACTCCTCTATGAGGTCACTCAACCGCTTTCTGTCTGCACGACATGAGTTATTATTCCCCCTGCGGTAATTTGCGGGAGTGGAGGACGTTCATGGACACAGGGGGATTCTCACTTCAAATAAAGCATATCTTCTCTCAATTAGAAGTGGGAAGAAAGAAAGGGGAACATATGTGTGAGGGAGACCTGAGGGCAGGGACCCAAGTCTCAGGCCCCCAGCTCGAAGGATGAGTCATGCTCCGGGAGCTCAAGAGCTGAACGGGCTCCAGAGCCTTCCCCGTGGGCCGCCCCTCCACCTTAATTAAAGTCTCCTATGTTCCCGCATGGACGGAGCGAGGGGGCTGCTCATTAGAGACGCCAGGGTGGGTGTGCGCTGGGCAAAGAGCAATCCAATTACAGGAACCCTTGTGTTTGCAATGTGATCCGGACTCATGCTCGGAGGCTGCGGTCCTCACTGCTGACACCTGCTTACGCTCCCCTCCGGTCTTTCCCTTGCTCCCTGCTGCAGGGGGAGCCAAAAAAATTAAGCCTTTCCTAAGGCAGGCTTGGCAGTAGGGAGGCCCTGGCATGAAGTCACGTTCGCCAACCTTCCCAGGGCATTCCTGGTATGAGAGTCGCCTCACAAAGGAACCTTCAGTGATAAGTTAATTCTACTGACGGGCGGCCAGAAAATCGGACAGGCCCCCAACAGCCCCTAGTTTACTAAAAGTGCTGGCTGCATTCCCCCATAAGTCAGGGGAGTCTCAGACTCCAAAGGGATCTTGGGAGAAGGCCTTTGTTTGCTTCAGAAAATTGAACCACAGAGAGGTTGTATGACTTGCCAGAGTCACACAGCAAGTGAGTCACTGTCAGGGTTCAGATGCGGGCACGTCTGATTCCAAACGCAAGCTTTTTTCTGATGATGGGAGAGTTTCAGGAACTCATCTCCTTCAAGACGCTTTATGGATTTCAGACGAAGTGTTTTCCATCAAAAACAAAAATACCTTTTTATTAAAAAATGTTTAATTATTTTTAAAACTCCACTCACAAGCGTATAGCCTTATCCATTTTCTGAAATGAGAGTCTTCATCATATTTCTTTGCAAAGACGTTTGAATATTATTATTCTGAGCCACAGGTGACATCTGCGTCGTTTGATGAAAATGAAGGGAATCAGTAGGTTGAATTAGAACTGGCCGAAAATACGGTACAATATGAGAAGACGTGACTAGTTTCAGGTACAAGAACTAGGGATGCGTCTCCCTTAGAAGTGGGGGCGGGGCACACATGCCCCCTCAGGTTGGAGGAGAGTTGGCTCTGAGATCTCACAGCCTCAGGTGGAAGGGAGATGCTTGCCCAAGGTCACGCCTTTTCCTGAGATGTAGCTCCTGTCCCATCACTGGTCGGTGGAAGGGGAGGGGCAGCTCTAAAGTGCCAGCCCAGCTGCAACCCCTGAGGGATTAGTTCAGACAGCCCACCTTCTCCCATTCAGTTCCCCTTCCCCACCTCCTGCCCTCCCCTAAAACCACCTGCATGCAAAACACAGCCTCGGGGTCTTCCAGAAAACCCCACCTAAGAGAGGACACAGGGGGACGGACCTGTATCACTTAGAACTATAAGCTCTGTCATTGAAGCACTGTTCCTAAATAGAAAAAAGTGTTAAGTACAATATACAGTGATTTATAACAATAAAAACGTAGTCAAGTAGATTATTTAATAAATATACGTCTATATATATGCACATCTATTTATTATCAATCTTTAAATTATATCAAATGCTATATCTTTCAACTATGTGTACACATAGTATTCTAGTTTTTTAAGCTGAAACACACAATTTTGAGTAGACACAAGCATTATCTTTTTAATGAGATGATACATTTCTTTATTTTAATGTTTATTTTTGATTTTTTTTAACTTTATAGTTTATTGTCAGGTTGGTTTCCATATAACACCCAGTGCTCTTTCCCACAAGTGACCTCCACCATGACCATCACCCCGCTTCCACTTTCCCCCTCCCCCTTCCGCCCTCAGTTTGTTTTCAGTATTCAAGAGTCTCTCGTGTTTTGTCTCCCTCCCTCTCCCTAACTCTTTTTCCTCCTTCCCCTCCCCCATGGTCCTCTGTTAGGTTTCTCCTGTTAGACCTATGAGTGCAAACATAAGGTATCTGTCCTTCTCCGCCTGACTTATTTCGCTTAGCATGACACCCTCGAGTTCCATCCACTTTGCTATGAATGGCCAGATTTCATTTTTTCTCATTGCCATGTAGTACTCCATTGTATAGAAAAACCACATCTTCTGAGAGAGACAGACAGAGACAGAGTGTGAGGGAGGGAGGGGAGGAGAGAGAGAGGGAGACACAGAATCCAAAGCAGGCTGCAGATTCTGAGCTGTCAGCACAGAACCTGACACAGGGCTTGAACTCATGAACGGTGAGATCATGACCTGAACCGAAGTCGGACACTGAACCAACTGAGCCACCCAGACACCTCAGACACAAGCATTATTAATTAGATTGTGTCTTGTTAAGATCAACAGTCACACCTGAGAAAATATTGTGTTTTGGTTCCCTATTAGCCAAGGCATCCCTAGTCACCACAGGGCACCTATATAGTGCCTTCAGTGAATAAGTCCTATTCCTATGCAAATATCTTACGTCACTGGTAAAGATTCAGCATTCAGAAAGGAAGAGATGGACAAGGTGGTGCTACTTCTGTTCCTATTAGTACAAGAGATAACAGAAATAAATCTGACAAAATCTGTTAAAATTGAGTGAGGGAGGGTCACCTGAAAGCTCAGTCAGTTAAGCATCTGACTCTTGGTTTGGGCTCAGGTCATGATCTCACAGTTCATGGAATCAAGTCCCATGTTGGGCTCTGCACTACGAGTGTGGAGCCTGCTTGCGATTCTCTCTTTCCCTCTCTCTCTCTCTGCCCCTCCCCCCCTCAAAAAAATAAATAAACTTTAAAAAAATTGAGTGAAGGGTAATAAGCATCAGACTTCTCTGTGTGTTTGAGATATTTTACAATCAAATACATAATTTTTAAGAGCATTTACTTCCAAGCTAGATCCCAGCATTGCAGCAATACCCATAAAACAGATATCTGATTATTGATCCCACCATTGACATGATGCCCAACATGTCACTTGTCACTAACTCTCATCACCCCAGAGTTTCCCAGGTTACAAACGGTGTAGAATCCCAAGTTGGAGATATAGTGTCCCTGTGAAGTAGACTGCTCTTCTCTCCTATATCTGCTCTATCTTTCTTCTTTTCTTCCTTAGAAATAAACCCCAATAGTTACTGAGTACAAGGCGGCCTGGAATAGATCAATTTTCCCCTACTCATTGAAGCTAAGCATGGCCATGTGATCATGGTTTAACCAACGGGATACATGTGGCTTCCTGGAGGTGTCTTCAAGATGAAGACCTAGCCCTTTCTCTTTTTCCTGCTGGTTGAAATGAGGAAAGAGTGGCTGGAGCTCATGTCGCTATCTTGGACAATAAGAAGCCATCCTAAGGACAGTGAAGTGGCAAGACAGAGAATCATGATGCCAGGCAATTATGGTGACTGAGCCCTGGACCCGATTCTCTGTTTAACTAAATAAGAAAGACTGGTTTATCTTCATAAAATCACAATGATTAGTAAATTCAAGGTCATCTGTCTTGTGTAGATGAGCCTAGTCATAATAAAAATAATCACTAAAAATCCCATGATTCCCAGATTGGGCCACACTTAATTTATTCTGAGAGATGACACGGCTTTAATTTGAAAACCTCCAAAGAGGTAGAAATCACAAATATAGGCTAAGTAAGGCACTAAATCATCATAAAGTGTACTTCTGTCATGTGTTCCAATGAATCAGAATCTGGGAGGTTATCATGTAGTCACATGAATGATGGCTTGTTTGCATCTGGGTACATGGAATGTAGTAATGTAGAAATTAATAAAACTGCTTGTATTATTATCTTGATTCATTACTTCTTTTTATTGTACAGACCAATTTTTCACACCAGATCATAAATTGCTTGAGAATACAACTAGATAACAAGGTTTTGTGCATGATGAATGTTTAGGGAAAAGTTTTAGATTATTTATAAAAATTCTAATGATATTGGAGAATTCAGTTTTTAATAAGTAAACCTAGAATTTGTTTTTAACATCCCATTCAGAGGACTGAGCAATTTAGTCAGGTGACTCAAAGCAAAGGATATTCATTTGGATTAGGAGAAAGACAATGATTCTGAATTTTAGTAACATCACACTATCGGGTAATTCTTCCTCATCTCCTAATCCCAGCTTTTGGGCAGAGAGTAAGGTTTATTCTCTAGGGAAGGTAAAATAGAAGATATATGGACCAGGGAGCACCAAACAAAATTTAGATTTGGTGCTCTGAAAGCAGAGATTACATGAAAGTTTACATCCTAATTATTCTCCTAGGGTCTTAGGTCTCTAGAAGCCAGGCATGATGCTAAAAAATTCTCCTTAGGAAAATTGACCAGCCCAAGAAAAATTATCTAAAGATACTTGTATCAGAGATCCCCTCCTACAAAAGGCCCAGTTATTATCAGGGAACTAATAATGAAGACCAGGGTCAGGTACCCCAGCCTCAGACCAATCCAAAAATGAATTAAGCATCATATTGCTTAAGAGAGACTCCTGAAGTTGGAGAATCCTGAAGTTGGAAGAAAGTGAAGAAATGTCTTCAAATTGCTCAGGGAAAGTGATTTCCAACTGTGATGGTTCATTTTATTGCCAACAGGACTAGATCATAGGGTGTCTGGATATTCAGTCAAATGTTATTCTGAAGGTTTCTGCAAGGATGGTTTTGGATGAGATTAACAGTCAAATTGGTAAACTGAGTAAAGCAGATTGCTCTTCCTAATGTGGGTGGGCCTCATCTAACCAGCTGAAGGCCCATATATATATAACAAAAAGGTTGACCCTCCCATGAATAAGAGGGTCCTGTTTGACTGCCTTTAAACTGGGGCACTAGCTTTTTTGCTGCCTTCAGACTCAAACTGAAACATGAGCTCTTCCTGAGTCTTGAGCCTGCAGGCCTCCAGATAGGAACTATACCATTGGTTCTTCTGGTTCTCAGATCTTTGGACTCAGATGGATTCTGAATCTTAGTAACATCACACTATCATGTAATTCCTCCTCATCCCCTAACCCCAGCTTTTGGCCAGAGAGTAAGAAGCAAGATCTAGCCTTCAGGTAAAGATTGCAGACTGAACAAACATTTAGTATCACTTCATCTGAATACCTCACTAAAAGAAAAAAGAAAGTAAAGAAATGTTTTAAAGGATAGAACCACAAGGATAAAGAAAATTAGAAAAAACTAATTTGATGAACGAACTAAGCCATTAGCTTTTCTGGGTCTTAAGCTTACCACCTCACTCTGCAGATCTTGGAACTTGCCAACCTCTCTAATTATATGAACCAATTCCTTGTAATAAATCCATCTATCTATCATCTATCTATCCATCCATCCATCTATCCATTCATTATCTGTTTATCTATCCATCCATGCATCTATTCATTATCTATTTATCTATCTGCACATCCTACTGGTTCTCTTTCTGTAGAGAACTCTAATATACCAACTTAGGCAATGAAATATCAATTCAGTGTGAACAGAGAATAATGACATGTTAGATCCCCCCAAAATTTACCTTCATTTCTCCTTTTCTTATAAACCTAGAAAAGTAGGGCCTCCACTAAAGACCAAAATGCAGCCATCATGAATATGAGAAACAGACACCAATACAAGAGACAGGGTATTCCTATAATGATGTTTTAGGAGGGTCCCAGTAGCAATTCTAGAAAGCAACTAGTCCACTTGAGTAAACCAAAAGGCTCCAACAAAGATGTCTCCCTGGTGATAAAAATTGAATGCTCCACTTGTTTGATTGTGTTGAGAGGAGATTCATCAAGTTGTGAGAGAGCTTGAGGAAGATTTATTAATAAAGTATATTTTTAAAACCAACAAATCAAACAAACAAAAGTGCCACAATAGAGGGAAAGTATTTATAATTGCCAAATGGCTCAGCTATTATAAACACTGAATTTTGGTTTGTCTCAAATTATGGCATAACTATAGGTTACGAAAATACCAATGTTCAAACATTTTTCACCAAGAATAATGACAATGTCCTAGAGTTCAACCTAATATAATGGAAAGTTATGGATGAGTAATAGTTAGAAATATACCTATCGGCCAAGAGGAGGCATGAAAGAGAAAACTGTGTCCTCATCTTCCATCATAGGGAATCAGTCAGTAAGACCTGAAACTGACAAATCCAGAAACAATAGGGTAAGCACATTATCTAGATTTATGGAAGCAAATACCCAAAGGAAACCAAAAAAAATGGTGAGAGCTTCTGTAGTGGGGAAACCACACTGACCCTGTCCCATTGAGCTATGCACATCTTCAAACTACACTGTCCACATAACTGTAATGAAAACTAAAGCCAAAAAAAAAAATGACTAAAACCAAGAGCCAGGGAAAAACAAGACCCCTGCCTCTAACGCTGTAGCAAAGCAATTAGAGCCCTTATTCTTGGTAGATCCAAGGAGGGTTAAAGTCCACAGACTTCAGATTAGCCAGAGGATCGACTCAATGAATTCACTTCAATTTCTTCTCATGACCTTTTGTTGTACACTCAAAACAGTCTTGCCTATAAAGAGGCACGTGTTTATATATCCAAGCAGAACTTTCACCAAGAAGTGTAAATAGTTTGTGATTGTTGAAGGAAACATTCATAGTTAATAATTAATTAAGTCAAAATGAAAACTTGAGCTAGACTAAACAATGACGGAAAATACTAAAGGATCCGTGAAAACAAATCATAATTCTACAAAAGTGTGTTTTCCTGAATATTTAGTTTTAAATTGGGTGCCCCACTTAAATATATTGTTTGTGCTAATATTATAATTTCTGTGCTTAACTCCTTTTTTTTAGGAAAAAGCACAGTTGAGAGTTAAAGCAGCCTTATTTATCTCCCCATTGACCAAGACTATGATACTTTCATAGATTCACATTACAGAACAATAACTAGGACAAGACAAGAGAGTGTATCCAAATTACATGCAAAACGTCCAGTAGAAAACCGATTTCCTCCTGAAAGGACAAGCAAATACAATCTTATAAACAATTGGAAAATTGTATCAGTGTAAAGGTACTTCAATAAGTATAACATGATGGTTAATTGGTCTACAGTAAATGTCTCTTTGAGGAGAACATTTTCAGTGGACTATGCAGAAGGCCAATGACTATGTAGGCTGTGAGGAGTTTATATACCAAGTATAGAGAACACTTCATGAAATTTTACCATAAAGGGATAAGCAAAATAATAGCAGCAGGAAAATATAGGGTCAAGAAAGTTTGTTTTTTACCTCTTCCATTTTAATTTTTTTATATAGTTTATTGTCAAGTTGGTTTCCATATAACACCCAGTGCTCTTCCCCACAAGTGCCCTCCTCCATGTCCATCGCCCCCCTTCCCTTTTCCCCCTCCCCCTTCAGCCCTCAGTTTGTTTTCAGTATTCATGAGTCTCTCATGATTTGCCTCCCTCCCTCTCCCTAACTCTTTTCCCCCCTTCCCCTCCCCATGGTCCTCTGTAAAGTTTCTCCTATTAGACTTATGAGTGAAAACATGGTATCTGTCCTTCTCTGCCTGACTTATTTCACTTAGCAGGACACCCTCGAGGTGCATCCACGTTGCTACGAATGGCCAGATTTCATTCTTTCTCATTGCCGTGTAGTATTCCATTGTGTATATAAACCACATCTTCTTGATCCATTCATCAGTTGATGGACACTCAGGCTCTTTCCATGATTTGGCTATTGTTGAAAGTGCCACCATGAACGTTGCGGTACATGTGCCCCTATGCATCAGCACTTCTGTATCCCTTGGGTAAATCCCTAGCAGTGCTATTGCTGGGTCATAGAGGAGTTCTACTGATAGTTTTTTGAGGAACCTCCACACTGTTTTCCAGAGCGGCTGCACCAGTTTACACTCCCACCAACAGTGTAGGAGGGTGCCCATTTCTCCACATCCTCGCCAGCATCAGGGAAATACAAATCAAAACCACACACCTCATGCCGGTCAGAGTGGCTAAAATGAACAAATCTTCCATTTTAATTTTAAAATGAATTTTCTTTTGGATGCATTTTAACCCAGAAAGACAATATAAAAGAAAAAGAGTTATTCGGTATACATTGGAAGGAAAAAAGGAGAGAGAGGCACAAAAGGGAGAGAGAGAGCACGCAATAGAGGATGGAGGGATGGATGGATGGATGGATGGATGGATAGATGGATGGAATTTTGAGCATTTACACCAGGTGCTGGTAGGCATCTATGTTCCAGATGAGGAAACTGAGGTTGAGAGAGAACATACAGTAGCTGAAACAGAATTTAAAATCCAGCCTGACTCCAAGTAGACCATGCTCATGAATCCCATGCCTTTGTACCTCACAGGTACACAACAATTACTCAGATCTGGCACTCAGCTCTTTAGGAAGTAAGAGAAAATTTGAAGTAGATATCTATACCACTTGTCAGTTATCCAACTAAACCATTTCTAAAAAGCTAGATTTGAATGAGAAAGGAGTTTGGTCAGAACTGACCATCAGTGCATATAAAAGGGTATAAAAACCAGGCAAATATGCAGGGAAATGCTATCAGCCCTTCCAGCAGCTCACATCTTCACAGCAAGAATGCACACATTTACTTAACATATAGGAGCCCCTTGGTGTTGGTTACATTTCTACAACAAAAGGGAAGTCAGCACAGACAAAAACCATTAATGCATCCGGCAGACTCATTTACTTCTGCATTTCTGAGCCATTCCTTGGCCCCTGCTGAAGGTGCCCTTGAGACATCTCAAGCAACACAGTGAAAGGTGAAACTACACACAGCAGATTTGTTAAACCAGGCTAGCACATTCAGAAGGAAATATCACCCCCAAATAGCATTGCCATTAGCAAACAATATAATATTTATTAAGCACTCTATTGCCTGGAATACCCTCTTGTAACCAGTAAAGATTAGGAGTTAAAGGCCATAGGAAACATGAATTTTCCTTTTGTAAATGCAGACAGGGAGCTCTTTATAGTTTTGCATAAGCTGAAGTAGTGCATGCTCTCTCGGAGAGCTATCATTTTCCACATCACCTCAACACCAAGTCATTCAAGTTCCCAGGGCCCTTGGGAGATGTCCTTCTGGCTCTCCTATTCTTCTGGTCTTTCTCCAAATCTAAACACAAGTCCCCTTTCAGGAAGTGGAAACAGGTAGAAGTCAGTGGCATTGAGGTTCTTCAAGGATGTGTGTGTGGTTCAGTTCTGTTCCCAGCACCTCCGGAGATAGCAGTTGGCCCTGCCTAGCACATGGGAGTTGCCTAATAAATGCTTGTTGAAGTTATGAATCAATGCTTGGATGGACGAATGAATGGATATTGTAGCACTGAGAATGGAGTAGAGATGAACGCAGAGCAAAGATACCTGAGACAGAAGTCAGGAGATTCTGGTTTCAGCCACATCAACTCAGTAAAATCAAGGAATTTGAACTTATTTTCTTGTTGATGTCTAACTACAAAGGCAGGCCAGGTGTATAGAAAACATGCCATCCCCCAGGAGCCTTCAATCAAAGACTGATGACAGATGATATAAAAATTCTTTGGTTCCGGCGCATCTGGGTGGTTCAGTAGGTTAAGCCATCAGACTTCGGCTCAGGTCATGATCTCACGGTTCGGGAGTTTAAGTACCACATTGGGCTCGCTGCTGTCAGTGCAGAGCCTGCTTCAGATCCTCTGTCTCCCTCTCTCTCTGCCCCTCCCCCACTTGCTCTCGCTCTCTCGCTCTCTCTCTCGAAAATAAATAAACCATTAAAAAATATTTCAGTTCCTTAATAACTCAGATGTGAGGTGCCCCATCCACTTTTATGTTTCTAACCAGCATCCACCTAAGATACCCAAAGTTCTCCCTTGAGCTTCTAGTTCTATGTCCACCATGTGGATACCTCCACTGGGATGCCTCCCAGGCATTTAAAACTTAACCTCCAAAATCAAATTATCTTTCTCTCTCTTTCTTAGTATTTTTAATGTTAATTGTTGCATGCATCATTCAGTCACCCATCCAACCCAGAAAAACAGGATTCATTTTTGACCTTCTCCTTTCGCTGGCTCTGTGCTCAGCCACACCATTCTTTATGCTGTGTCATGCTCCTGACTTTACCTCTTAAAGTATCTCTAGGTAAGCCCCTCTGTCTCCATCTTTACTACCAGGAACATCAGCTTGACTTACCTGGAGTATTGTAGCACAGTCCTATCTTCCTTTCCTGCTTTCGGTATTGCTGTTCCTCCACCCTCCACCCATCCTCTGCACTGTACTAACTGCTCCAGTGTTTCCTCCCTCCTTCTTCCTGCTCTTTCTGCCCACAGTTCAGACCCTCCATGAGCCAGCCTCCAAACCTCATCACTACAATTTATGCTGTAGTAAATACCGAGCGGTTTGTTGTTCCTCTACCCCACAGGCTGTTTTTTTTTGTTTGTTTTTGTTTGTGCTTAAATATTTTGTTTTCCTTGCTGGAATACTTTCCCATCCTTTGTCACCTGGGTAATATCTTATTCTTCTGGATTCAGAACATCCATGTTTCCCTTGAGAAGATCTTTTTTAACACAGACCCAATGCTATTTGGGGCTTCCATTCCTCAATGCTTACATAGTATTCTAAACATCATGTTGAAATTACCTGTTTCAGGGCACCTGGGTGGCTCAATAGTTAAGTGTCCAACTCCAATTTTGGCTCAGATCATGATCTCATGGTTCGTGAGTTCAAGCCCGACATCAGGCTCTGAGCTGATAGTGTGGAGCCCGCTTGGGATTCTCTCTCCCCCTCTCTCTCTCTGCCCTTCCACTACTCTCTCTCTTTCCCTCTCTCTTTCTCTCTCCTTCTCAATAAATAAGTAAACTTTAAAAATAAAGGGAAATTACTTGCTTCCTCAATCTGACCATGAAATGTTCAGACCTAAGAACCTTTGTGTGCTTATTCTAATGGTCACAACATCCATCCCATGCACCCAGCAGATGATAGGGAGACAAAAAATATTTCTTGAGTGGAAATAAATTTAGTCTAGCCATGTTATGAAAATATTAGTGTCCAGTTAGAGATTTTGGCCTGCATCCTAAGAGCTGTGAGAAGCCAATGGCATGATCCAAACAACATCCCAGGAAGTCATTTTGGTAGCAAGATAGTGAATTGGAGAGAAAAAGGTGGTCTTAGGAATGACATTTTATTCTCTTTTCCCTTTTATGATTATGATCACAATGTATAATGTGATCATATTTGTATTTATTTGTATTTATTTGTCTTTTAGCTTCTGCCTCCCAGTAACTAGTAAATACCATGTCTCTGCACAGAATATCCAGCACCAATTACAATGCCGGCTACAATCACTGGGGCAGGCCTTTGGAGTAAAGGAAAAAGTGTGTAAAATAATTGAAGATTTTGTTTTCAATGACAGTGAACAGTAAAAGCATTCATATAACTGCCTGCAACATATATTAAAATGCATCAAAAATAATAATATGAGCACATCTGGGTGACTCAGTCGATTAAGTGTCTGACTCTGGATTTCAGCTCAGGTCATAATCACAGGGTCATGGAATCAAGTGCCATGTTGGGCTTCATGCTGAGTGTGGAGCCTGCTTAAGATTCTCTCTCTCTCTCTCTCTCTCTTTCTCTCTCTCTCTCTCTCTCCCTTCACCCCCCTTTGTGAGCTCTCTCTCTCTTTCTCTCTCTCTAAAATAAATTAATCAAAAAATAAATAAATATTGAAAATTAAATAATATGGATTGATTAATGGATAGGAGAGATAGATGAATAGAGACATGATAAAACAAGTGGAGCAAGTTGTTAATGATAGAATCTAGGTGGTAAGTGGACTCACAGTCACTGTGAAACTCTTAAAACTTTTCAATATGTCTGCAGATTTTCATAATAGAAGTTAGGAAAATGAAAGCATTCATGATAAATATTGACCATTCCCAAATGGAAATGCATGATGATGAAGAATGAGGTCAGGGAATGATTGATTTTCTCTTCTAGTATTGGAAGCAATGCCCACTCCTGAGCCCTTCCACAATCCCAGCTGCCATGTCACTAAAGATGGCCTATGAACCATGTGTATCTATAGGCCACTGGTGGTCCTACCTTTCCCTCCTTCAGATCCAAATACATAATGAACCAAAACAGTCTATTTCCTATCACATCAGTAATCCAGAGTTTCTTGTATCTGCAAAGCAGGTCAGAAAGCTTCTCTCTGTTGCACCTCCTTGTTACTCTTGAAACAGGAAGTTGAACTTCTCCACCTGCAGATGAAACTAGAAACTTCTCCCCACCCCCAAAAGAACTGAAAAAGGGGAGACGTCTCCAACTGGGAGAACTTTTTTTCAAACATACAAAATACTTTTCTTCTTTCTTTGGACTTAGCAAGAGCATCAACTTTCTCTAAAAATACTGAAAAGATATCCGGGAAAGCTTCACAATTGCTCATTAGGAGGAAAAAATCACATCAGTCATAAAAAGAGGTTGTTATGTGTTGTTTTGCAATCTTCTGAATATTTTGGATTTTTAAGAGTTCTCTTCCAAAAATACAACCCAAGTCAATGTACCTATTCTCCAGGATCTGAAACTTGCGGACTTCTCGTAACTTTGCAAAGAGAAGGCAGTTGTTTGCCTGGGCTGAGCTGTACACTGACTCTTTCATGCAAATATATCTTTCTACTCCTGTGGCCAAGTACCTTTCTGTTATTGCCGCCTGTTTGTTCAAGTGGTAAGGAAATATTAAATATCACACATTCTCAACAGAGACCGGACAGTAATTATCAACAGATGGCAGCAATAGGAGACTGAGAGAGCAGGAAAAGCTTGTGCCAATCCCCAGGCAACTATTGGTCCCATACCTGGGGAGATAAAATGAGGTTAACTACCCATCCCTCTCCCCGCTTTTCACATTATCTTAATGTTTTCTAGGCAACTGTCTTGAGCACCTAATTCTAGGCTCCCTCGGAAGTGGCAGAGGATTACGCCATGCGCTGGGATCACTTACTAGTCCTCTGGAAAAAGGAGGCACCGTCAGGAGAGATTTTGAGTGTTTCAGGAAGCACTCACAACAGAACTTGAAAATGGATATAAGTCAATTCAATAAGTACATATCAAAATCCTGCTCTATTCTCTACACTTGTCAGAAATACAATTAGGAACACAGAATAAAAAGATATGGGGGTGCCTGGTTGGCTCAGTCAGTTAAGCATCCAACTCTTGGTTTCAACTTAGATCATGATCTCATGGTTCATGCATTGAACTCTGCGCTGACAGTGCAGAGCCTTCTTGGGATTCTCTCTCTGCCCCTCTCTCTCTGCCCCTACCATGCGCTCTCTCTCTCTCTCTCTCTCTCTCTCTCTCTGTCAAAATAAATAAATAAATTATATATATATATATATATATATATACCTGGTCCCTGAGGAATAAACACTTAGTGATGGAAACAATTACTTACAACACGCTGTACTAATCACAGCCATGGAAATATAGATACTAAGTGTAGTATCATCAAAAAAAAAGTCATGATTAACTCTCTCTGGAGTAGAAGTTGTGGTGGGTATGGGAGCTATGTCAGAAAAGCTTCAAGGAGAGGTGACATCTACCCTGGACACATAAATAAGAATATATTTGTCCCACAAAAGTGACAAGTAATGGGCATCTAGCACTGAAGGAAACAGACAGGATCTCTGCCCTAATGAAGCTTCTACCTACAGAGAGTAGGGAAAAGAGGAGGGGAATTTTCACAGTCGAGTAGGAGACAAAGGCCATTCCTAAAAGGGATGGGAGCCATTACTCATGCGGAGCCATAGAGACATGGAAGAGTCAGGCCCACGGAAGAGTGGAGACTGATTACAGGGTAAATTCAATGGCCCCTCCTCTTGCCCAAGGATTTATTAAACCAATATTTATACCAAAGCACAGGCACTGGACACACATATTAAATAAGCCTGCTGGAATCTCAGCCTTCATCTTCATGGAGTTAATTGACCATAGAAATGGTGGACATTGAAGACAACATTCAGTATATAAGGCCTTCCTTAGATTTCATAGACTCTAAGGTCTTATTAAGAAGTTGGTTTATTCAATCATGAAAAGAACAATTTTTATTTTTCTCTTATATGAAATTAAGACCTGACAAACACGTAGTGAGGGGCAGCATGGCGCAGAGGAGGGGTTCTACAGAAATCCCACCGTGACTTAAAATCACTGCTGGGGATGAGCAAAAGCACTTCGCACACTATCCTCACATCAAATTCCGTATGAAATATTTAAACGAACAAAAAACACAGAAAATAATGATACCTTTGTACCCATCACCCAGATTGAACACATCTTAAAATATGCTTCTTTTGCTATTAAGGACAATAAACGTTACAGATAGAATTGAACCCCCCTTTATCCTCTTTCCTTATTACTCTCTATCCCACTCCACATATAATCACTATCCTGATGCTGACCTTGGACCCCCCCATGTCCGTTACAAAAAATTTATACATGTAGAGTATGCACGTGTTCATCTTAAAGTAGCATCGTTTTGAATAGTTTGTAAATTTTAAAGCATTATCATACTGCATATTTTATTCTACAACTGAATTTTGTAGTTAAAATTGAACTTTCAGGATTTTTCCATGTTATTCAAGGCACCATCTGTATTTTTTATGGCTTTCATGTATCATTTATATTGGGATTCTCTGAAGACACAGAATCAGTAGGATATATATTTAAAAAGAGATAGATAGAGATATATATAGATACGTATAAGAGAAAATTTAGTATAGGAATTGCCTCACATGATTATGGAGGCCAAGATGTCCCGAGATCTGCCGCCTGCAAGGTGGGGAACCAGAGAAGGTAGTGGAATCACTCAGACTGAGTTTGAAGGCCTGAGAATGGGGGCTGATGGTGGAAGTCCCCATCTGAGTCTGAAAATCTGAGAACCAGGAACACCAATGTCTGCAGACAAGAGAAGCTGGATGTCTCAGCCCAAGCAGAGAGTGCATTCTCCCTGCCTCCATATTTTTGTTAGATTCCAGCTCTCAGTGGATTGAATGATGCTCACCCACTCTGGGAAGGGACATCTTCTTACCTATTCAAATGCTAATTACTTCTGGAAATACCCACACACCTGAAATGTATTATTATCAGCTATCTGGAGCCAGTCACCTGGAGATCCTTGAGCCCACTCACGATAACACATGAAATCAACCATCACACCATCCTATTTCTCTACTCCCTTTGTTCTCATTTTTTGGCCTCTCTGAAATGTCTACATTCCTTTCTTTTTTCATTGCTGGCTTGCAATTTGTAAATTGTAGTTCTGTTTTAGTACAATTTTATAATTTGCTAACAAGTCTAAAATTATTCACTGCTTTTTCCCTCTTACAAAGAAGTTAAGGACTTTATCATGTTTAACTATCCCTCTAAAGCCCGGTATCTATCCTGTGTTGTGTATTATCTAGTCATTCATTTTATATATTTCTTTTTTAAGTGATTTTTCACCTTAAGTAAATACATGAAGATATTTTGTTACTTCTGTGCTATTTTTACTTGAATCTATTTCTTCCTTCTGGGTTTACTGTCCTTCATTTTCAAGTACATCCTTCATTGGTTCTTTTGGTAAGATCTATGGATGATAAATTCTCTTAATCTTTGTCTGATGCTTTCTTTATTCAACCTCCCTCCTGAATGATAGTTTACTTGGGTGTAAAACTATAAATTGACAGTTATTTTCTCTATCACCTTAAAGATATTATTGTATTGCCTCTGGCACCTATTCTGATAAAGAGAAATCACTATCAGTATATTTGTCACAACTTTGTTGTTAATTGGCCTCTTTTCTCTGTGAGCTTTAAGACTGATCTTAAGCTTAATGTTCTACAATTTTACTATGATCATTTAGGGTTTTTATTTCCTCTTACTCAGTCTTCCTGTTCTCATCAACTCTGGAAAATTCATAGCCATTAGATCTTCAAAAATCTCTTCTCTACCATTCCCACAATTTTTATTTCTTCATAGTTCCTTCTATATTTTAGATAAATTACTTAGGACTACGTTTCAAATTATTATTTTTTTATGCTTGTCCAATCTGGCATTTATTTCTGTTTGTGCATTTTATTTCTATGATTATATTTTTAATTACATATTTATTTTTTGAAAATTTTAAATATTCACATGTTCTTCATTCACTAATAGCCTATTTTTGCTCATTATATTTTCCTTTATGAACCTCTGATCAACTCTCATATATTTTTACAAGTCTTCTTCAAACTGTTTCATTAATTCTATTTCATGTGCCATGAAACATCTAATCATGGATTTTATTGTCCACCTTTCAGTATTTTCATGCTTTATAAATTTGGTTTGTAGGCATGGTTTGGATATGAATATTGTTGTTTGTATCTCTATGGTGGAGATGGAGTGTTAAATATGTCTATATCTATTTATTTTTCCCTGTCTAGCCTTTTCTACCTTCAGCTGGGCTTCTGAAACTCAGGGCTAGAACTAGGTCTCATATGGGAAACTAGAAACTCTTGTCCCCAAAAGCACTCACAGATAGTCAATGAGCCAGGAGATTTTCATGGCCCATAACTGAAAGGTATATAACTTCATACAAACTAAAAAGTGACAACTGTTCACACCAGTGGGGAAAACCACCTCCTAAGACTGTTGGAAAGCAGTGATCTTGGCACCAATAGAGTAGCTTAGTCCCTATTACGCCATGAGGCCTCAACTCCAAGCCTTCCCTGCCTCCGTGGGAATCCAGAGACCATCAGGGTCCCATCACAGCTCTCAGACCTGTATTTCTTTTCATTTTACTTAACCACAAAGAAAAATGTTTCATATTTATACTATTTGGAGGGTTTCTCTTTTGTTGTATTTTATCATCTATCATCTAGAACACAGCAGAGTTGAGTGGCCTCAAAACATAAACTTTCAATCTCATTCTGACATGTTACCCATCCTTCAAAAACCAGATAACTGCTCAGTTTCCCGTCCCCACTGTGGTCCATAACCTTTCGTCTGCTCAGAATGCACACCCTTGTTTCTGCCATAGTAGTTCTTCAAGATGCAACTCAGCCTTTTCTTTTTTAAGGATGTCTCCATACAGGGTGCCTGGGCAGCTCAGTCAGTTACGCGTCCGACTTTGGCTCGGGTCATGATCTCACAGTTCATGGGTTCAAGCCCCGCGTCGGGCTCTGTGCTGACAGCTCAGAGCCTGGAGCCCGCTTCGGATTCTGTGTCTCCCTCTCTCTCTGACCCTCCCCTGCTCACCGTTATGTCTCTCTCTCTCTCTCAAAAATAAATTAATAAACATTAAAAATATATAAGAATGTCGCCATAACAATATTCACCCTTCTCCCCACTACCTTTATTTGTCCCTCACCCTCAACAGATTGTAAGCTTTCTGATCATAGGTTGGATTCCTTTCACCTCTTATCTCCCCTTAAATTTCATTAGGAGTGCCTGATCATATTTAATGAATGCATACTTATTTGAGTTTTAGAAAACCCAAATGCACAGGATCTTATTTTGACTTTTCTAAAATTGGCCAGCAAGGCTAAACATAAAAACTGAAACTAAAACAACTCTTCTCGTAAGGCCATCCCAAACTCCTAAAACCTATACTCAGATGTCCTGAAAACATATAGAGATTTTGCAGTCTTCCAACTCCGTGAAACCCAAAGCAGTTTGTTCTCCTTGCCATTTTTAAAGATAAATAGGATTTGTGGAGAAATTATGCAAGCTTTCCCTGGAAAATGAAAAGATTTCTACAAAACCCACAGGCAAACTTCTGAAAAGCCAAAATCAACCAGCTTCATTTTACATGTAGGACTTTCTACACCTCAGTATAAAATAATGTGGATGATTAAATCTCACTAAAATTTAAGAAAATCACTGTACCACACTTCACCAAAGATTATTAATATATACATATGTGTACATATAGTCATATGTATGTATGTATATATGTCTATGCGCACGTGAACAAAAATAGCATCTTTGTGCAACTGAATGAATAAATGCATGAATGAGAGAATTTAAGCAATTAATATCATTTGGATAAAGGACACTTAGACTCTAAAGGTAGAAACACCTTATAGTTCTCCCCAACACAACTTGTTCCTGAGACCCCTGAATTTGTAGTACTATCCTTGACGGCCTCCTCTATCCTGATTCACTGGATAAGTCTCAGCTTAAATCCTACCTCCTCTGGGCAGCCTTGATTCCTGGTATACCCTCATTGCCCCTACACACTTCATTCAGAACACGTATTGAAATTATTTCTTCACATGTCTGCCACTCATCACACTGTGGGCCTTCTAAGAGCAAGGACCAAGTGTTCTTATCTCTTAATCCCAGTCTAGCCCTGTGCTTGTGCATGGTAGGTATGCAATACATTTTTGATGAATGAATGAATGAATGAATGAAGGCCATGGGTAGAACTATTCTGCAATATATTTTTCATCGAAAAGGAAGCAATAAACAGCTTCTGCCTTATCAAAGAGTCTTCTGCGAAACCAAATCTAAAGGGGATTCTGAAAAAGCATTGCTAACTTTCAGTGTGAACACCATGGTCCTTCTAAAATTAAAGCAGGCACCCCCTCCCCTTAAAAAATCTCAGCCATTTTACTCTAGCAAATAAACACTCGAATGACATGTTTTTCTATTAAAAACTCATGGGCCTTAAATTTCTTTTTAATCACAGGATTTAGTATTATTACACGTGTTCCATTAACAGGCATATCCAATGAATTCCCTTTCATAAACACTAGTAAGTTCAGTGCAAACCAGCCAGGTGATTAATTTATAATTCTTGACACATTAGGGAGGTGGGTTGGAGGTAAGAAGTAGCAAGCAAGCCTAGGATGGACTGCCTTTTATGCCAACACCACGGACACACACAGAGAAGGGCACACACACACAAACACCTGAACACATGTACACACACACAAGCACACAAACACACCATCCTTGAACACCCACTGTGCTGAACTGGCATTGGCTCCAAATTTGACAAACCAATGCCTGAAGGCAAATAGCTGAGCCTAAACTGTTGCAGGTTCCTTTTCCCATAAAAATAATAATAACGAATAAAAATCACTGGAGCTTGGCCAGAGCCTAATGCAGCACAATTGCTAAATTCAGCATCCTCCTTCCCCACACACACATACTCCCCACTTGCTCCACCACCTCCTTCTTGCCTCTGTAGGCAGGTTATTCTACCTCGAATAAAAAGTCATTCAATCGCTGTTTCAATCCCAAATGCCGAATGCATTAGAATTTCTCCCTAAACCCCGGGGACAGAGATTATTTTTGCAAGAAAGAGAGGAGCTTCTGAATGGAACAGAGC
Organism: Cryptoprocta ferox; assembly: GCA_028646485.1. Taxonomy (NCBI): domain Eukaryota; kingdom Metazoa; phylum Chordata; class Mammalia; order Carnivora; family Eupleridae; genus Cryptoprocta; species Cryptoprocta ferox. The sequence continues at coordinate 182,861,393 of CM053567.1, read as the reverse complement.
AGGCACTAACTCATTGTGATTTTAGGAGAGTCAGTTCCTCTCTCTGAGCTACACGAGTACATTTCCACGTGAGTAAATGAGAAGGCCACTTGTGATGATTCCATTCACTTCCAACTTTTTATGTTGCACCTTAGAATATGGACCCAAAGCCATACTGATGGGATTCAGATCCCAGCCCTTTGTTAAATAGTGATGATGATAGATAGATAGATGATAGATAGATGATAAATAGATAGATAGATAGATACAGCTGCTACTCATAGGGTTATAATGAGAGTTAAATGACATTTTTATATAGTGTTTAAAAGGCAGCCTGGCCCATAGTAAGCTCTATTAGCTGCTGTTATAACAACTAAGAAGGGATTTCTGAAGGTCCTACCATTAACATTCCCTGTCTCATTTCTCTATTTCAGAATAAGGGAGTGAGGAACAAAAGCCAAAACTTAACATTTGCTTCTGGACACATGAGGGGAGAGATGTTCCACGGAATCCCTAAGGCCCATAGACCTTGGGCCCCGGGTCAGGTAGGCCCGCGGGGAGGAGGGCGGGGGGGGGGGGGGAGGGCGGGGAGGGGAGGTCTCTGGCCCTTCCGGGAGGATGGAGGACTGAACAGGAGGAGAGCCACAGTCAGAATAAAGCGTGCTGGCAAAGCGAGAGGAACTCACACAGAGCCTTGGCCACACAGCTTTTGGCAGCATCCAGGCCTCTTCATCTCTCAATTTCATGGTCACCAAAAATCACACATAAAAAGCCCAATGACTAAATGAATATGGAAACGGAACAGCCTGAAACCCCCAAGATGTGGTCAGTCTGGGTCACCTTCAAGACGTGCGGTAGCATCCAAGGACGATGGAAGGTGGGTCTTGGTGACCTTCACTGGGGCATGAGAAGGGGACGAAAATGATATTTTAATCCCCTGAGCTATCGGTGCAGAGACCTTCACAGGATCGAAGTCCAAGACAGAAAAACAAACATAGTTCAAATTATTCAATCTTCCAATATCCTAGTTCCTAGGGAGATTTCCTCCTAAATGAGTCACTGGAAACTGCTATTTAAACAGCAAGTATTTATTTTCCTTTTTTAAAGGCTTGAATACATTGCTTAGTAATAATAACAAGGGAACAAATAACAACCATGTAAACTGAGGCCAGAGGAATGGACTGCAAAATGATTATCCTTGATTCGTGCATTCGCCTGGAACCCAGTCGACAACATGCTCTCTCTTTCTTTAGTCCCCTCCTAACAGAGCCCAGAAACTAAGGATCTCATCCCCAGAATGTCCACTGAAGGGCTGTGTGTCACCGAGAAATCTCTTAGCTTCTCTGGGCTTAGGACATCACGTATTCAACAATAACATTCTATCCATCTTAGCCCTTGTGCCCAAAGGTTTTAGGTTGTCATCCACCAGTTCCCACCCTCCCTTGGGAGGTTTCCCCATGAGATGCTTAACACCCTTACACATGCAGGTTTCCACATGCATTCATGAGAATGCAGGTCCCACCAGGTGTCCCGAAGGGCTGGTAGGCACAAGAGGTGTCTGTCATACCACACTATGTAAAACTACAGCTCACCCATAGAACTATAACTTAAATTATGGATCTTAGTAAATAATAATTTATCAATACCGGCTCATGAGTTATAACACATGCACCACCGTAAAGTAAGATGTTAATAATGAGGCAAACTGTGTGCAGGGAAAGAAGGCATATGTGGGAACTCTCTGTACTTCCTGCCTTGTGTATCTGTAAACTTAAAATACCCTAAAAAATAATCAATTAATTTTTTAAAAATAAACAAACAACAACACAAAAAACCATCTGTAGTTCTACCCATCTCTAGCACACTTAACCACATATCTTGTCTCAGTCAGCTCGGGCTGCTGTAACAAATAGCTTTAGACAGGTGGGCTTACAAACAAGAGAAATTTATTTCTCCCAGTTCTGGAGGCTGGAAATCTATGACCAGGTGCCGGCATGGCCAGGGTCTGGTGAGGACCCACGTCCAGGCTGAAGACAGATGACTTCCCTTTGTATCCTCATAAGGAGGAGAAATAGCAAGCTAACTCTCTGGTCTCTTCATTTAAGGGAACTAATCCCTTTCACATGGGCCTAACACTCATGATCTAATTACCTCCCAAGGGTCTCACCTCCTGTACCATCACATTGAGGATTAAATGTCAACACATGAATTTGGGGGCACACAAACATTCAGTCCATAATGTTTATCTTGCCCACAATGTTTATTTTTATTTTTTCCATGGCACTCGTGGCTGATGTAGCATTATTATACATATGTTTATTGTTGGTGTCTACTCCATTCCTGACACAGACACAGTATGGAATGTAGGCTCTATGAGGAAAAAGATGTTTCTATCTTATGGTCACTGATATATTCCCCAATATTGCCAGTGTGTAACAGACACTGGAAGACTAATTTTAAGATGAATCAATGAATGAGTGAATAAATGAATGAATGAATGAATGAATGAATGAATGAATGAACAACCGTAGCAGTCTCAAACTCTTTGGCAGACTAACAGGAGAACAGAGAAACCAGTAAAGATGGAAAATAATCCATGGGCAAAGGAAAGGGATGGGAAGGCTTACACTGGGCTCATCAAGCCACCCTTCCCACTCTCCATGCCCATGAAATCAACAAGTTAACCTGGAACCATCAATCATCTAGAGCCAACTCGGCAGCCCAAGTCAATGGCAAGAAGCACAGATTATCAAAAGGTGGTCTCTTTGGGGTAAATTTTATCCGTGCCCCAGTTGAGGATCTGACAGAAGCCCTGAGACTGTGGCTCTAAGGAGAGTGATTCTTCCCCTCTGGATTCTCTGCAACCAGTGTGCATGGGGAGGACTAGGAGAGAAACTGGCGGTGATGCTGAGGATTAGCGCAAGCACAGAGTAAGAGACCAGAGGCTGAGGGTTTACTCTATGTGCTCCATGTGGATTTTCCTGTGTAATCTTCACAGCATTTCTGGGAGGCAGAAAAACTATTACCCCATTGTGGCAAAGAATATCAGGAGTTCTCACTGCTGTGTTTTTTCTGACAGACAGGAAGGTCACGCCTCTCGTCTCCACTTGCCTTGATTCAGAAAAGGACCCTATGCCTGGCTTCTGGCTAGTGGAATGTAGGTAGAAGGGATGCACCCACTTTCCAGTGTGGCTTGTCAGTGACCAGCATCCTGCAGTCTTTCACTCTCTTTGTTATCAGACAGCAAGTGAGGAAGGAACAAGGAAAGGCAGAAAGGAGGGAAAGGAGGAAGGGAGGGGAGGAGGGGAAGGAAGGAAGGAAGAAAGGAAGGAAGGAAGGAAGGAAGGAAGGAAGGAAGGAAGGGAGGAAGGAAGGAGGGAAGGAAGAAGGAGAGAAAGAGTAAGTGTGTCAAGCCACTGAGAATTGCTCTGTTACTACAGCTGACATTATGCAACCATTTTACAGAAGAGAAAACTGAGGCACAGTTGTGATAACTTGCCCTAGTTGGTGTTGCAGCTGACACTTGAACTCAGGCAGTTGGCCTGAGACCATGAGCTTCATCTACTACAAATGTAGGCTCCGGGGTGGGTGGGGGGGAGAGGCAGGGAACTAAGTTCCTTTGTTCAGTGCTGTTCCCTCACAGTAGGTGAGCCCAGAGGCCTACATCAGGGAACATCTCACACTTCCAGGTGGGGGACGGGCAGAGCAAACAGGTTCTACAGAATGAGGTCGCCCAGGAATTCCGTGTCTATGCACAAGCTACATACTTAATTTTGAGACAGATGGTATATGGCATTTTCTGTTCATTAAATTCCTCAATATAACTTTATGGGAAGAATGCTTGTCTTGTATTTCATATAGTCCCAGGAGTGCTAGGAAAGGGGATTAAGCCACCCAGCAACACGGCATGAAATTAATTAACTGGCAGAATTCACAAAGGCTCGCTGCATTACGGTACTACATGTAGAGGAAAAGAAGGTAGTGGAAAAGGACACTTGGTGATCTCTGGGAAGAAGGAAGGAAGTGCCCATGCACGCTCGCCCTGCGACAGTCTTGAGAAGGGGCATCTGTTTACTTTACTTCATTCATTCCATCATCCTGCCAACACTGCAAAAGAGACATTATTGTCCCCATTGAATAGATGGGACAATAATTATATAATAATTATTATATAATAAATGATAATTATAATTCATCTCTACCTTAAGGTAAAGAAGAAAATCAACACCATCTTTCACTGAAGGCAGAGTTCAAACTTTTTCACTGTAATCCATGGCTCCTCAACAAGATGGTTTTTAACTGAAATAAGTTCTGATAGAAAAAAAAAAAAGAGCCACCTGAGATGGGTTAGGGCATCTCCTTTCCTAGAGGTGTTCCAATAAAATTGATTCTAAAGCCAATTTCTATAAAGCAAATTCAAATTTCATATTGACCCTCAGAGTTAGGAAAATGAGTTAAGTTGTTTTATGGAACAAGGTAGAAAGACATAATAGTTGATTTCTACCAAATGCTTACTAGATGCTCAACATATTATGTATTGTTATTTTTGTCCCATTCCCAAGAAATCTGTGGGATATGCTGTTTTTAGTCCCATGTTGACAGATGAGAATGTGGGGAGAATCAGTGGATAACTCATTTGCCTACAGCCACACAGCTGGCCTCAGCCAGAATGGAAGCACAGGTAGTCTGATGGTGGAGGCAAGGACCCCAACAATGCTATTTAAAGCTTACACAAAGCCAGACACTGTGCAAAGCATGTTTCACATATCAACTTGTTTAATCTTCAAAATAATCCTATTCTTATCCCTATTCATAGGTGAGGAACCAAGCTATGGGGAAATTAAGTAGGCAAAGTATTCCTTATAAGTCCACACAGCTTGTAAGTGGCAGAGCCAGAAACCAGATGCAGGTGGGTTGGTACTCCCCTCTCCATCAAAGATGGCTACCAGCAGCCATTTTAGGCTTTCCAAATGCTTATAAAATTGCTGTTATTGTTATTATTATTATTATTATTATTATCATTATAAACATAAAGGAAGATTCTATTAGGTCCTTAGGAGTGAGGAGTCCTGGGAAAATCATAATATTGGGTCCAACACAAATTTAAGAGAATGTCAATGAGAGCCTTGCAGAAGAAAAAAATAGTGGTATGTGGATCAGGGTGTTTCATTTACTTGGGTTGGTGGAGAAGGGACAGAGAGAGCTGGAATTATGGATTCTTATATGAGTCTACCTTACCTACTTTTTAGTAACAGCTGGAAATCCTTCCTTCTGCTCTGACCTCTGTTTTCTTGAATTATAATGCTGTTCTTTATGACGCTATCTTGCTCTAATTTGCTCACATATTCTTCTCCTTTAGTAGATAAGTTCCTTGAGACTAGAAGCTATGTTTTATTTTACATGTATCTCCAACACCTACCACAATGCCTCTACTAGTCAGAGTTCTCCAGAGAAACAGAACTGAGAGAGAGAGAGATTATAAGGAATTGGCTCACAGAATTATGGAGGCTGAGAAGTCCAGACCCAGGAGCACCAATGGTACAGTTCCAGTCTGGTCCAAAGGTTTGAGAACTAGAAGAGCCAATGGGATAAGTTCAAGTCCAACTGTGAGTCCAAAGGCTGGAGAAGACTGAAGTCCCAGCTCAAACACAGACAAGCAGAGAGAACTCTTTCTTAGTCTTTTATTCTATTTATCCCTTCAATGGATTGATTAAGGCCCACCCACACTGGGGAGGGCAATCTGCTTTCTTCAGTCTACTGAGTCAAGTGTTAATCTCATCAAGGACACTCTCACAGACACACCCAGAATCATGTGTAACCAATTATCTAGGCATCCCTTAGCCCAATCAACCATGACATAAAATCAACCATTGCAATGCCTGACACATATGTCAAAAAATGGATAGGGTGGGTCAGTTGGTTGAGCATCTGACTCTTGGTTTCAGCTCACGTTATGAGAGATCGAGCCCCATGTCAGGCTCTACACTGACAGCACAGAGCCTGCTTGGGATTCTCTCTCCTTCTCTCTCTGCCCCTCCCCTGCCTGTGTTCTCTCCCTCTCTCTCTCTTTCTCTCTGTCTCTCCCTCCCACACACACAACCCCCTCTCAAGATAAATAAATAAAACATTAAAAAAATAAAAACAAGTAAATAATAAAAAAATTTAATGGATAAATCTGGTGAAAACATCTATCCCATTCTACACCTGATCTTATATTTAATATCCACTCACTAGGCCCTCTGGTTCCCAAAATCATCTCCCCAAGGTTTCAAATTTTCTTCTAGAAAGAACGCTTGGGTCCTCATCATACAGTAGTATGTCTGAGCCAGAACAATGTAACTATCATAATAGCTACCAATTCTGTGTGTGCTTTCTACACATCACAGACTGTATTAAAAGGTTGACTAATTTAACATGTCATTTATTGTCACAATAACGCAATTAGGGTAATATAATTATTAGCCCCCATTTAATGTATAGGGAAACTGAAACTCAAACATGGGAAATAGGCAGGTGATACTCTGAACTCCAAGAGCGAACTTCAGAGTCAGGATGGTTAACCACTCCATTGTGGTGTCTCTAACAGGTTCGGGTTCTGTTTGGCCAAGGTCCACCAGTTGAGGAAAAGCAAAAGTGTGTGTGAGGAGAGTGGGACAGCTCTGTGACCAGTGGCCTTAGATTCTTAGGGAGTCTTAGAAAAGTGAAAGTTCTAGAGTAAAGAGTAATAAAAATAAAAATAGTAATGAAAATAAAAATACTAATAAAAATAAAAAAACAATTATTGTGCTTGAAAACACAAAGATAAGGTGGGAAGTCACTATGCTAATAAGAGAGGGAGATGTAGAGGCCCAGGTGGGGTTGGGGAGAAAGCGCAAGATCCAAAAGGACCCTGAAGAGGAAGCAGTGGTACTTCCCTCAGAGGGAAGATGTGCAGAAGCAGCTGTCCCCATGGATGGCTTCCCATCAGCAGCAACAACTTTTGAGTTTTTGCTCACCGCTCATCTCCCACAAACATGTTGCTATATTAGGCTTTGACACTCACATGTGGCCTCTGCATGTGTTATTATCTCCAGTTTGCAGATGAAAACACGTGAGTTCTTAGGGAAGTTAAGAAATTGTCTTACCTAACTGAATAGTAGGTTGATTGCAAGAAAAAATAAAAACATCAAATCTTATAAGGCACTTCTGTGAATAGTGTGATGTGCAAGTTTGCCTTTCAATGACCCAACTTGATGGTTCTTATTCTCTGGCAATTCGGGGAAACACTGAGTCCATCAGTAGTGACCCACACCTCTGACTAATAGGCCCAGCAATGCAGCCAGCTGTAGGCTGGTAGCCAGGGGCACAGAGCAGTGGCAGATTTCTGTTGGGGGGGGGGGGATATGTGCAGAGGTGCACTGATGGCTTGGGTGTCAGAGCAGGGACCAACACGGGTAGGGCAGTCTTGACAACAATGTTGACAACAAACCAGGAAGGCAGCACAGTGAGGCCCTGAGAAGAAGGCCAGCTTTGGAGTCTGACATGTCCAGACCAGACTCCCTTGAACCAGCTATGTGGCCCAGGCAGGTCACTTAAAATTTCTGAGTCTCAGTGTCCTCACATGTAACTTGGGACTCATGAGGCCTCCCTTGTGAGGTTACCTTGAGGACCACCCATCTTGTGTGAAGTGTCAGGTGCAAGGTAGCTGCTCCCTAGTGATAAATCTTATTGTCGTCCACTTCACCACAGAGCCCAGACCCACCTTTGCAGTGTCTCAGTCCATTGGGCTAGTGTAACAGGACACCACAGACCGGGGGCGTATCAACAAGGTTCTTCTTACAGCTATGGAGGCTGGACATCCATGATCAAGGAGCCAGAAGATCCAGTGTCTGGTTGCAGACTGCCAGCACCTCTTCTTGTCTTGTTACACCGTTATGTGGTGGAGAGGAGAGTGAGGGAGTGGGTTCTCTGGTTACTCACCAGGGGGCCCCCTTGTGGCCTCACCTGATCCTAATCACCTCCCAAAGGCCCACCTACTTATACCATTTCCCTGGAGAGTAGGGCTTGCCATACAATGGGGGCAGGATGGGCCAAGCATTTGGTCAATAACAATGAAGAAGCTGGAGGGCTTGGAATTTGGGAAACGATAGCAACCCGAAACCTTGCGCGCACCTGTGTGTGTGTGTGTGTGTGTGTGTGCACATGTATGTGTGTGCACGTGTGCGTGTGTGTGTATGTGCAGCACTGCCCAGCAGCATCCACCTCTGATATCCAACTTGGCCTTGCAAGGCCCATCCTGGAAGCCTGTGAGGGGCCAAGGCAGGGATTGTCTCTGCAATTTCAGGAAACAGTGAACAGAGGTGGACTTGGGTACAGGGAGCTGCCCGAGGTCTCCCAGCCCGGAGGGTAGGTCAGAGCTAAGAGTACAGCCTTCTTCTTCCAGCTCCTCAGCCACAGCACTTTCCCGGGGCTTGAATCTGAGAAGCTGGGGAGGCTTCATTCCCCCACATGGTGGTATTAGAAGTGGGGAGGCAGAGAGAGGAAGAGAAAGAAGTGAAGGAGTTACCAACTCCGACAAGGGCCACTGATCTCTACTAAGTGGTTGGTGTATCGCCTAAGTTTGTAAGGGGATCAGATAGAAGCCCAGCCCAGCTCCATCACTGAGTAGAGCTTATTTGCACTAACAATGCATTTGGTGCCGCCTCCTTCATGCAGGCAGCACAGTGAGCCTCAGCAAGCCAAGTGTCACCTTTCCCCTTCAGTCCCTTTTCTGGCTGCCCATCATGAATGATCCAGAAACCAGGTCACTGGCAAAGCCCTTGATCCCCAGAGTCAGTTTCCTTTAATGGGGGTTGCAGGGGGTGGGGTGGGGGGCAGGAGGCACTGGTCCACTTCAGACATGGGCTTCTCTCCTTTCTCAGAGCAGACAGATTGGCCAGGCTGACTGAGCCTCAGTGTCCTTTCCTGGGAAGCAAGGGAAGAAGAGAGAAGAGGTAGAAATAGATGTTTCAACCTACGTTTTATCACGTATCTGCTGTAGGGCCGGGCATGACCCCGCATTCCAAGAATGCAGCCATGAACAGGACAGACGCTGGCCTGCCGTGCTAGAGCTTGTGCTCACATGGGACATGCATGTAAGCAGCTTGGATTTTGAGTGTGCAATCAATTCCCAATAGATTTTGCCTATTGAATGAAGGTCAGGGAGTCAACAAAAGAGCAATTACTTGTTTCCTCCTGTTATATTCCCTCCCCCAGACTTGATCTCTTCCTGCTATTAAGAACATCTAGAACTAGGGGCTCCTGGGTGGCTCAATCAGTTGAACGTCCACTCTTAGTTCAGCTCAGGTCACGATCCAAGGGTGGTGGGATCAAGCCCGGAGTCAGGCTCTGCACTGAGCATCTTTCTCTCTCTGCCTCTGCCTCTCTCCCCTATTCATGCTCTCTCTCTCTCTCCCCCCGCCCTTTCTCAAATAAAATTAAAATAAAACAGCTAGGATCACTTTAGATTTGTATTTAGGCAATAGGGGCAATGAGAGGAATATAAAGTAATGGGAGAGGCCAATATGGTCAGCATATAAATATCTCTTTCAGCTTTGTATTTGAATTTAGAACCCTATAACCCTCCATTTCCCCTGCCTCCAGCACATATATTAATAACTAATTCCCCCCAAAAGAAATGCCTGTCTGTTAACTGGACCAAGGACACCACGGTAGCAGGGTTCAGCCCTTCAGCAGTAAGTCAGCTTACTTTTCTGTAAAGAGTCAGATAGTAAATATTTTAGACTTTGTGGGCCAAGGGAAAAAAATGGAAGATATTATGTAGTTACTTTTATCACAAGAGAGTACACAAATTTCCACAAGCTTATTATTGATTAAATCCAAAATATCATAACAATTGAGCATTTTTTTCCTGATATGTTTATGAGACAAATCCAGTTCTTCGGGGGATGCCATTTTGCATAACTGGGGAGCAAAGCTGATGTTCTCTGTCACCAAAATTGATTGCAAATATCATCTGTGAATGCTAACCTGTAATGTCATTTCACACATTTCATCTCTGAAAATGTATTCTTCTTTTGATTTGTTTTGTTTAGCTATTTAAAATGCAAAAAAAAACACCCCACATTCTTTGTTCATTGACCATTTAAATACAGGCAGGGGCGTCTCCCACCACCACCACCCCACCCCCTCCCCCATCTCTGCCTACTTTGCTGATCTATACAATTTAGTTACAGGGCCTGTCTGCTAGATGGTGAGTTCCTGTTTAGAAGGCTGGCATTTTCACCACCAGCTCCGTGCTGTTTCCTTCCTCGGTAAGTAAATGTAATAAGGAACTTTAATAATTATCATTCATCTGGAAGGAAGGAAGGAAGGGAGGGAGGGAGGGAGGGAGGGAGGGAGAGAGGAAGGGTGGGAGGAAGGAATAGAAGAAGGAAGGGAGGGAGGGAGGAAGGGAGGGAGAGAAGGAGGAAGGAAGGGAAGGAGGAAGGAAGGAAGGAAGGGAAGGAGAGAGGAAGGAAGGGAGGGAGGAAGAATGGAAGGAAAGAAGGGAGGGAAAGAAGGAGAAGGGTTTTTAAGACCTACTATGTTGCAGACCCTGTGCTAAATATTTTATACCTAGTATCTCATTTAATCCTATTAAATGGTGCATGTTATCCTATTGTATAGATGAGGAAAACAAAGCTCAGAGAGGTTACGCAGCTGGACCTCCATCACAGAGCAAACGAGTGGCAGAGACCAGCTCCCCACTCAGGCAAGTGTAACTCAGAAGCCCTGTGTCCTATCCACCTTTGTCTGCTTCATTGCAATCTGTCAAATTCACAACCCCAAACGCAGGTCCTCATTGTCACTGTATTCTTGTTGGTTGGTCTCTTTGCTTTGGAGATGTCCACAGATAAAGCCCATTTCTGCAGAAGCCACACCTGGGCTCATCCAATATTTTCCTTGAAAACCAGTAGAAAAGAACAGTTTCAAGTTCGAGCAGCGTCCTGGCACGGGGACGTGTTTGAAAAGAAAGGGCTCTTTGTCGCTGGTGTTGCACCGTGGACGTAATCTCATTTTCAGCTAATCAATTCATATACAGTAAAAAGCCTAATGTGATTCCTCATTAGCCAAGGGCCATAAAGAAGCTGGTTCCGAGGCTGCACTAAATCCCAAAATGGCTGGCACCTCCTGCTTGGCGATTATCAAATTGGCTGGCATTAATCATTTTTAATGGCCAATCTGTGTTTTTTTTATTTTAAAAAGAAAAAAAAAGGGGGGGGTAGCCTTGTCTGATTACTGGTGTAAAAGAAAACAAGCAGGCTTAGTAAAATCTCATTTTTTAAAAATAGTGGGAGAGAAGTAAGGGGAGGCAGGGAGCCTGAATCACTTGTGTCAGGTATTTAACTGTGACCAGCAAAACAGACCATCAAGAGGGGGCCTTTCAGCAGAGGCCTGCAGGGGGAGGCCGTCAATGGCCCCTTTATTTGGGAAAGATGGATTATTTTAAATAAATTACAGAGCACTTTCGCTGAATAAACAGCGCCTCCGTGGCTGTGGTGTGCTGCACATGCTTAATTGCGCCACAGAAAATCCTAAGTGACTCTTGAGCCTGGGTCCAGCCTTTGATTTTGCTGATAGGACCTGAGTCTTCAGGTCGGGCCCAGATGGTTTCAGGCTGAAGGGCAGTGCCGTGGAGAAGAAAACAGGGAGCCTAATCGGGAATATATACTTATAATATTTCGGAAAACCACAGGGATGGAGGATTCCCAAAACTGCACAAGGCTGCCTCAGAAGTGAGCCATCTGCGTGTCATTTTTATTTGCGTTTGATATGTTAAATGCCCCCGATGTTTACGGCGTGGACGCCCACTCAAACATTGCAGAGATTCTTTGGCCAAAGCAAGAGGACCTTCTCCCCACTGCCCCCCCGCCCCCGCTGGCCACCCTCCCCCAAAGCACGGGCGCGCACACACACCTCCACCGTAGACCCCGTTCCTGCCCTTTCTCTGGGCAAAAGGTCTACCGTGAGAACTGCACCCAAAGAGAGATTTGTAAATCCTTTTTAAGAAATGCAGCACAATCTGACCTTGTTTTAGAAACAGGTTAAAGTGATTTATGATGTGAGGACCCAGAGTGACTACAGGCGGGAGTCAGGCTAATGCCAGGAGTAGGAAGGGGCATTTGAGCCCTTCCCAAGGAACCCAGCGTCGGGCAGGGAGCCTGAATACAAGGGATGATGAAGAGCCCTGAACACAGGCAAATCAAGTCAGGAGAACAGGTACCCTATGTTTTGTGGGAGGCACGGAGTATTAATTTTGACAGCCGGTATTACAGAAAGTAAAATGACCCTCATTTGCTAATATCCCCCAAATTGAATTGCAACAAGCAAACGGCTACCAGTTGCCTTGATGAACGGCAATGGGGGTAGAGGGGGGGAAGCAGGGAGAAAGATGGATATAGTCAAGCCTCACAAAAATCATAGAATCTGGGTTTTCTCTTGAGAATTTCAACACATACTACTTTAATAAGGGACTTACCACCCTCCCCCAAATGTAGCTGTGAAATTCTTCCCCAAAGGTGACACAATTAATTGCATTTGCAGTTAACACAATTAAAGTGTAGCTGAAAGCCTGGCCTGCACCTAATAAATCTCTAATGTTAAGAGGGATAATCGAGATGATAAATCATCACGTGTACCACCTGAGGAAGTATATAAAAGCCCAAGATCGTGGGAAAGGATGAGCAATTACTGATGGATAACAAGCTAGTCCGGCTACCTTAATTTAGATGCCACAATTACTGTCAGACTTCTTCTCATTTAGTTTTGCACAGAACCCTAAAGATGGCTTTACAGAGGTTCATGGCAAACTTGCTGTCCATGAAGTCCCCTCAGAAGATGGTTTGCCAGCAACTTGGACTCAGTGTGTTGATCATTGAGCTCCTAATCTCTCTTCCATAAACCAGTGGGCTTTAGTTAATAATGATTCTCACACACTTATAAAAAGAGGGGGAAGCAGGACATAATACAAAAGAAAAAGCAATCCATCCAAAAAGGTGCCCACCAGAGACGATAAAATCGGCAAAACGGGTATAATTCTTGGACAAGTTACGTAAATTCCCCAAGAATTAGATTCCTCGTATACAAATGAGGAGAATACTGGGGTGCCTGGGTGACTCAGTTGGTTAAGCATCCAACTTCGCCTTAGGTCACGATCTCATGGTTCATGGGTTCGAGCCCCGTGTCAGGCTCTGAGCCTGCTTTGGATTCTGTGTCTCCCTCTCTCTCTGCCCCTCCCCTACTTGCATTCTGTCTCTCTCTCAAAAATAAATAAACATTTTTTAAAAATGAGGAGACTACTACCCAATTCAAAATTCAAATGCTGTTTTGAGGACTAAGAAAAAAACCAATACAGTGAAATCTGCAACAGTAGGTGCATAATAAATATCTGGAATTTTTTGAGAAAACAAATGCCATAGGGGTGAAGGAAAGCATGTTTGATAATCAGACACAAGTCTTATTCAGAGTTCTAGGTGATTAAGAAGATGTGTGTGGCAGCAACAGCTTGCTTCCAGATGATAGAAGATCTTAAAGACCAGCTGTGAGAGCAAAAGGGAGCTATGGATGGATTTTGACATTGGCAGTGAGTGGTATTAACAAAGACGACATTATCACAGGAATCTGCTCTATACAGAAAAGGAAGGAGAATGTGAAGTAAGAGCAGAGATACAGGTGTTTTACTGCAATTATATAGCCACAAAGAAAGAACTGGGTGGGGGTGTTTTCAGTATTATTGAAAGTGAGATAACAAGAGGCAACAGAAGGCAAAGAACAGGGAAAGTCAAATATCAGTTTGAAATTTGATTTTTGGGAGATTGGAAAAATTCCTTCATTCACTCATTTATTGATTTATTCAAAAATACATTTAATGAGCATCTATTATTTCCAGATACTGTGCTAGAGAATATAAACAAAGAAGAGCTCATATTCTATCTAGCCTGACAGGCGTGCAAATAAATAAATACATGACACATCTTATAATAAGTACATGTATATAATAGTATATAAGGTGAACCCGAAGGTAGCAGCCTGCAACTCTAGAAAGTCAGGAAAAGCTCCCCAGGGCAGTAAGGTGATGTTGGAGCTGGATCTAAAAGTTTCCCTAGATAGAAAAGAAAGGAACAGCATCCAGGCAGAAGAAACAACATATGCAAGAACATAGAGATGTGAAATTGAATGCTACATTTGGGAAACTTGGAGATGTTTGTTCTAGCTGGATGTTAAATTGTATGGTCAGGAAAACGAAGCTGGAGAATGTAGGTGGAGGCCACATCATATAGGTCCTTATACATTATGACAAGTTTCAATCTTACCCCATAGGCCACAAGCAAGCCAACAGAAGCTTTCAGTGCTGTAAGTAGGCCAATGTCATTAATAGAAACAGGGGCCTCCAGATGGAAAATTCATAGCAAAAGAAAGACGCTGAATTTGATGTCAAACATGCTGAATTAGGAGAGACATCCAGGTCATCTATGTGGGAATGTTCAGTACGTAATTATGGAAGTAACTCTAATCTGTAGAGAGTAGCCAGGTTGAAAGAATTTTGAAGTGGCTGCTCAAAGGTGACTGGTAAAGTTTAAAATGTTCCAGAAGGGTATGGAGAGAGAGGAGAGGATCCTAAACTCAGTTGTGTAAACCCAAGGCTCACAAGGAAGAAAGACAAGCCAGACAACGAAAGGTAGAAGGAGAATAGCTCATTGGAGGGGAAGGGAAGCCCAGAGAAGGAAAAATAAGCAAGTTCAGGATAATCCAAGGACAGAGACGGGGCTAATGGAAGCAAACCAAACAACCTGCCATTGTTGGCACAAGTCTCCGGGAGAGAGACTCCCAGAAATGTACAAATGCACAAAAAGTAAAAAAACATTCATTCCCTGATGAAACTCAATATTTATCTGGAAAAGCAAGGTTAATCTTCTTTTTAAAATAGCAAATAATAAAAGACAAGATAAAACTCACTCTGCACTATATGGTACCTTTCATAAGAGCAATTGAAAATCTGAGAAGGGCAGGTTTTAATATCAGGAAAGGGTTTGTGG
This sequence comes from Cryptoprocta ferox, assembly GCA_028646485.1. Classification (NCBI taxonomy): domain Eukaryota; kingdom Metazoa; phylum Chordata; class Mammalia; order Carnivora; family Eupleridae; genus Cryptoprocta; species Cryptoprocta ferox. The sequence goes on along the minus strand of CM053567.1, from coordinate 182,846,358 downwards.
ATGGGTTGGACTGACCTTGGCCTTGAAGGACAGGAAGAAACTGGCTGGAGAAACAAGATTACAATAGGCCATTCTTGCAGGAGGAAATTCCTGAACTGAGGCCGAGAGTCAGGAATGAGCATGGTGTTTTGTCAGGACAGCTAGGAGCCAGCCCAAGCTGTCGGGCTGAGAATCTGAATTTGGAAAGAGTAGGAAACAAGATGGGATTGTTGGAATGGAATGGAATACGAGGGCCTTGAAAGTCAGGTAAAGAAATTTGTGTTTGTCAACCCAACCTTCAGTAGAAGTAGACAGTTAAGCACATATCCTCAGTTCCATCCAGCTCTGAGCCAGCTCACAGGCTTCCATTCATTCATTCATTCATTCACTCCTCCACTGAGTGATGAGCTGGATGCCAGAGATGCAAAGACCAGGAAGGCTCAAGAGACCCAGACAATCACCTCCATTCTTCCTTCCATTTGCATTTGTGCACCAGCCCAAGTAACACACTACACTAAGATTTTGGTCTACAAAGGCCAGGACAAGCCAGTCTGTCATCATTAAGATCCCCTATCACTGAGCTCCTTCACCTGTCTCTTCTTATAATGGCCACTGAGGGACTTTGGAACTACTTTCTCCATTCTTCCATATTAGCTTCTGGCTTACTCTCTTTCTAGCATGACTGCTATAATTCTTGGCAGTTATTTTCACAAATAATCCTTCTATTATGGTGGCCTCTCAATTCCCTTGTCCTCTTCTCCAATGATCTTACCTTCCACCTACCTCAGTCATACTTGAGAACCCATCATGATCAGTTACTGTAGCGTCTTCCTAATCTCAATTTCAAGGCCTCCCCCTTCACCCTTTCTCCCAACCTTCAGCTCCCTTCTTGTCTGAATCAGATTCCAAAAACTCTGGAAGAAACCCTCAATCTCCTTGCTTCTATCTTCTCTATTATGCTCACTAGAAAATCCCAGTGAGATTGAATTCTCCTTCTGCCCTGGGCAGTTGAATGTGCCAGGGAAAATGCAATCCAGAGTGATCAATATCACCCTGAATGTATGACAGCCATTCTCAAGTATGTCTTTAGGGCTATCTGGCAAGCCTAGGACATTACTCGGTGACATCTGTCTCTGCTATGTCCGATTCTTGCTTCTGAAATCCCCAAACCCACTCTCAAATATGGGGATAATCTTAAATATGATATGGGTGAGATTGAAGGTACCTGGAGGAAGGAAAATTCCTCTCCAGCTGTGAAACCAAATAGGTTATGTACTTCCAAAATACAATGACAAGACAGGCATAGTACAGGAAAAGAGGTGGCAGTCCCCATGGAAATTCAAAACCTAGAAAGACAAGTATCATCAGACCTCAAGTCTTGAGAATAATCCTCTTTGACTCAAGGTTCTGCCTTCTGGACCCACTAGGGCAAAAGTTTCACCCTCAGGAACCCCTGGATGCACCAGGCAGAAGTCACATCCCAGAGCTCCCAGTGGCCACTGTCTGGACTGTTGAAACCAAGGAAGCAGTGCCCATGATCTCTCAATCACCTTCAGGGTCATCATTCTCTTGTCTTGAAGAATAGGGTGCATTTCAGCTGAATAACTCTATGGTTCTGTCCTGTAGAATCTAAGAAGTCCTCTGTTTTATCCTGTTTCTATCTCCTTCAGTTCAAACTGGTAGTGTTTCTACTGCAGTGGTTTATTAGACCCACGGTTCACACCCATACTGATCTCCTTAACAAAACACTCTTGGTGTTCTCTATAATATGGATAGACTGGCTCCTCTTTACGTAGCAATCCCTTCATTCATCCATTTCTCTCTTTTCACACTTTACTGTAAGCAGGCAGGAGGAACCAAGCTCCTCCCTCAAAACTTTGCTGAGCTACCCAACTTCATCACTCAACAAGTTTGACCTTCCCTTCCAGAAAACACTAGAACACACAGTCCAGCCATATTACTTTCTACTTGATAACAAGGATCACCTCTTCTCCATTGTCCAACAAAATGCTCCTTGCTCCCATTGAGGACCTCACCAGAAGGGCCTTGACCATCCATATTTCTATCAACATTCGATATTTTCTCTAGCGTGCACCACAAAGCCCACCCAAGCCACTACCTCTTACCCAGTTCTAAAGCTGCCTTCACATTTTTGGGTGTTTGTTACAGCAACACCCCACTCTCAGGATCAGTACCAATCACTGTCTTGGTCTTCTCAGGCTGCTGTGACAAATACTATGAATTGAGTGGCTTAAACAACAGACATTTATTTATTTCTCACAGTTCTGGAAGCTGGGGAATCCAAGAGCAATGTGCTGGCAGATTCAGCTCTTGGTGAGGGCTCTCTTCCCGGTTTATAGACAGCTGCCTTCTTGCTACATGCACATGTGGCCTCTTCTTGGCACATGCACCTGGAGAGAGAATCTTTCTGTCTTTTTCTTTGGAAGCTAATCATCCCACTCATGATCTCATCGAGACCTAATTACATCCCAAATACACCACCTCCAAGTACCATCATGTTGGAGTTAGGGCTCCCACATACAAATTTGGGAAGGCAGGATGGCGAATACCCAATCCTTAACATTTTATGTCCTATTCCACTGAAAAAATAGACATAATCAATAAAAACTTCCACACACCCTAAGCTAATCCACCAGTCTGCTGGTGTATATACCCATGTATTCTACCTCTCCCACCAGTTGTGAAAATGACTTGACCATGCTCCTGGCTAGGGTTAAGCTAGGCTTGGGACAATTACACAGGACTCTAGCAGTTTGAGGACATTTCCTCCAGGAGGTAAGATGGGGAGGATGGGACGATTTGTCCATGAGGGTAAAGGATATGTAAGCACACAGACATGCTGGGCCTGTCTGGGGAGTTGGAGGGTGGCCACTTTGACTACAATGTGCCTGGGTGGCTTCCAGAACAGGAGAGGAAAAGTAGATCTGTGTTGTGAAGGATGGAAGTATTCTGTGAAAAATAAGTACGGCACCAGCATTGGGGTCAAACCCACTTCATTTCAAGCCTCAGCTCTGCACTTACCAGCTGACTACTTTAGCAGAGTCTGTCCATCTGGGAGCACAGGACCACCTCTGCTACTCCTGTTCACTGGTCCCTTAATTCCCAGGACACAGCGCAGGTCCTGAAATTATACCAATGATGTTAAAGAACATGGAATGGAGTCTCAAGTCACACAGAGCAGTGGCTGAAATCTGCACCATGTGGGTGGCAGGCTCTTGCTCCGGGCCCCTCCCTGAAAAACAAATTTCTCCATCTCTCCTTTAGGAGGGTCCCTGCTGTTCTTGCTCTTGCTTTTTCCTTTCCTTTGCTGCCTTGTCTGAGCATGAGCCTCAGGTGGGGGTCTTGCCTTCAGCTCCACTCTGGGCTCTAAGATTACTGTTTTCATTTCCCCGACTGCTTGGTGACCGCGATGTGGCCCTCAGGGTGAGGGAGCTCGGGAGAGGGTGTGACCAGCGGGGATCCTATTAAAACACAGAGCAGTCATGCAGACCAGGCTGTTTGGCTCCTTCCCGCCTGCTCTCACCACCCCGCCCCCAAATATGATCATAACAGCACAGAGCTATAAAGTTGCTTTTCATAGCACACATTGCCCAGCTCCCTAACAAAGTTCTGACTGTCAAGAAGAAAAGGAGGACATTGTGAGGAGGGGATTAAAGAAAGGGGTGGTGAAGAGAGGCAATGTGGTACAGCAGAAAGATCCCCAGCCCAGGAAGCAAGACTGAGTGATTCCTGCTGCATTCTGCAACCAGCTTACCCACTCATCGAAGGCAAGTGACTCCTTGTTGGGCCTCAGTTTCTCCATTTATAAAATGAGGATTTAAGTCTAGATTGTTTGAATGTCCTTTCCAGCCTCTAGAGGCTGGGAAATGCTCTTTCACACCAACCAGAAAAGCAAGATGTGAATGCCTTCTCACATCACAACTTGCAACTCCAAAGTATAGTTGACCCTTAAACAACTGCATGGGTTTGAACTGCATGGGTCCACTTACACATAGATTTTTTTTAAAATAAATACACTACCACACTGTAAATGTATTTTTTCTTCCTTGTGATTTTCTTAGTAACATTTTCATTTTTTTAACTTACTTTATTGTAAGAACAGGGTATATAATACACATTAACACATACAAACTATGTGTTAATCGACTATGTTATTGGTAAGGTTTCTTGTCAATGGTACGCTATTAGTAAAGTTTTGGGGGGGGTCAAAAATTATGCATGGATTTTAGACTGTGCAGAAGTCAGCATCTTTAACCCTTGTATTGTTCAAGGGTCAACTCTAATTGAGCTTTTAACCAACTCTGGGATTTGGGGTCTGGAATGGAGACAACAAGCCATGGATTTTGAACCAGAAGTGTCTGGATCATCTCAGTCTTCCTTAGTTGTCTAAAGCTCTAAGATCATTTTGGGGCTGGTTTACCACATGGCACCAGCCCCCCAAAGATGTTAGTAAGATGTATTAGATGTACCATGTTTAAGCACCTACTATGTATTCATAGATGTACTATGTACTTCTAATACATAGAAGATGTTTCCTGAATGTTCATTGAATTTATGAATGAAAGCATGCAGTAGGATGGGATGAGGTTCTTTTTCATCATTCACTATTCATTTGCTCATTATTTATTGAGTGATCATTATGTGCAAGAACCTGGAGATGCATTAAAGAACAAACCGATCCAAGACCCTGCCCTCATGGAGTTTACATTCTAATAGGAAGACACAGGAAATATATGAATGCAAAAACAATTATTTGCTGGATGATGCTAAGTGCTAGAAGAAAAATAAAAGAGGGTGAGGAAACAGGGAATTAAGAAGACGAGGGTGCCACTTTACATACAGTGTGATCAGGATAGACTCCTTAATGACGTGACATTTAAACAGAAACCTCAAAGAAGTGAAAGAATAGCCAAGGCAATATTTGGGGAAGTTCCCTGCCATGTAGAAATGATAGTAAATACAAAGTCTCTGGGTAGAAGTCCACTTGAAATTAAGAAATGGCATGGGGTCTATGTGGCTGAAGCCCATTGATCAACTTAGAGGCCCATGGATGATAATGTCAGGTGGTGGGTACAGGTTATAGTGAAGATTTGACTTGAACTCTAACAAAGATTGGCATCCAGGGGGATGATTTATTGCTGAAGGGAGACAGGTTGTGATACATTTTAAAAAGTAAACTTTGGCTATAAGAATTGGCCAAAATGAAGCAAGAATATCAGCAGGGAAGTCAATTAGGAAACTAATGAAATACAGGTGCCTTGGTGACTCAGTCATTCAAGCATCCAACTTCATCCAAGTCATGATCTCACAGTTAGTGAGTTTGAGCCTGCGCTGGACTCTGCACTGGTGGTGTGGAGCCTGCTTGGAATTCTCTCTCCTTCTCTATCTCTGCCCCTCCACTACTTGTTCTTTCTCTCTCTCTCTCTCTCTCTCTCTCTCTCTCTCTCTCTCTCTCAAAAATAAGTAAATAAACCTTAAGAAAAAGGAAACTAATTAAATAATCCAGGAAAGAAGTCCTATTGGGTTAGAAGATCATAGTGAAGTAGAGATAGTAAGAAAGGATCAGACTTAGGACATATTGTGAAGACTGAACCAGTGCAGTTAGCATCTACCCTCTACTACTACCTCCTCAAGTGTTGCTAACTTCTTTCTCCAGCTAGATCATAGGTTCCTTGAAGGCAAGGGTTCTGTGTCATAGTTCTGTGTAACTACTAAACCTTTGGCATATTTATTAAACAACATGTTGGCACCCAATATACTTCCATATGTTCAACTCAGTTTAATAGATGTTTATTAAGCATCTCCAACCTCATCTTCTGCCTCCCAGGACCCCAGTGTCAAATGTTCAATCCATAGGGACCTTCTTCCATTCCTCAAACCAAGAAGCTTCCATGCTTTTGGAAGAAGGTGCTGGGGTGGCTGCTAGAGGGGGCCATAGGGTTAAAGAGTGATTTGTTTTCTTTTTTAATGATAGGAAAGAAATATGTTTAAAAACTGATAAGAGGTATGTTGCAGAAACCATCAGGGAAGGAATAAGTGTAACAGAAAGGTCCTGACAAAGCCAGAAAGGCTGCATGAGAAGACTTTAATGAGGAAAGAAAGGCTGCATGCCGTTTTACAGGTTTCATGATAGAAAATGACAAGAGATCTCTGGTCATCGCTTTTGTATGTGCTGAGCACGAGAGAGCAGGTAGAGGTTTAGGTCTGAAAACAGAGAAGAATACATAATATCTCCTGGGAAACAGGCAAGAAGCCTGAAAAGCAAAGCAGCATGTAGTAGCTGGGCACTGAACACTGAGGCATCTGTTGAGAAGGCCATTCACATGAATATACAGTGACCTTGATCTGCAGGCTGGAATTGATTTGACCCTTGACAGAATCTCAGCAGCCAGGTTGGGGTGCAGAGATAGCAGATGAGTGGAGTCCTTCAGGATTCATTTGTGATATGTGTGTGACCAAAAGACAGTAGAACAATGACATTGAAGTTCAAGGAGTTGTTGAAGTGATCACTGTGGAATTTGTGCAAATAGGGATGAGAGTAAAGACAAAGCAGCAGATTGTATAGGACAAAGAAGAGGACACCAGTGAGTTGGAGAATGAGAAAGTTGAGAACAAGGAAGGGAACTGGAAGGAGAGAAAAGTTGTGGTCAGAGAGTGAAAGGTGTGAATTTTATGACTTCTGAGGTGGAGCAGTTCCAGAAAGTGACCAAGTCCAGGGTGTGTAGCCACAAGAATGAGTGAATGAAATGGCTTGGAGGGGAAGCCACCATAGGTCAGAAGAACAAAGGACAGAAAGAACAGGGTTGAATGGCTCACACATGTGAAGACAGAAGACCTCCAGGGTAGTGGCAGTGCCTGGGAAGTTGAGGGATATGCAGACAGATGCCAACTTGAGCCATGAGTGAAGGGGTGTGTCCAAGAAGTGAGTCAATGACAAAGGCCCTTTGGAAAAGGGCCAAAGAGGGTACCAATGAATCAGACAATGCATTAAGAGAGCCAAAGCCATGTTTACAAATGCCTTGTTCAGATCATGTGGTAGAGAACAGACATATAACCCTGGACTCTGTGAGGAGCCACAATTTGGGAGAAAAGTTGGTGAAGACATGTGAGCATCTGATCCACATGTGAATGCATAGGCCTCCCTTTATCAGGCTCAGGCCATAGGAAATAAAACTTTTGTCAGTCACCTACATCACCAGCCACAGTCTTTCACTGGTGTCCAGAACATGAGTGTCTAGTGGGGAATGTTTAAGTGTCAACTTTAGGTATAAACCAGCCAGTTTATAATATGAATTCAACTTTGACAGTTGGACTCACTGGAAAGACATGGGAAGATTCTGTGGCTTGTGTGTGAAATGATCAGAAGCCATTTAGCTGGTGAACATTACTGCAGTCACTAGACTGGGAATTCAAACAAGAAGGGCATCAAGAGATAAGAGGGTGGCTTGGAGAAGATAGGGACGTTGCTGGAGGGGATGGGGTTGATCTGAGCCTTGAAGGACATCCAGGCTGTGCAGAAATGAGGGAAAGGTAGAGATTCTCTGCAGAGATAATACTACAACAATGTGAAGACAGGCAGGAGCTACCAGTTAAGGAAAGTACTTCTTAGAGGACTTGATGGAGGGTCCCAGATATTCTGCTTAGCTTAGAATCTTATAAAATCTCATAGAAACCTCAAGGTCAAACTAAGAGCTTTGGGGACTCATCTACAGAAGGAGTGTGGACTTATGTTGTAAGGAATATGAAATCATGGGTGGTTTTTGAGCAGATGTGTGATAGGATCAGAGCTGTACTTCTGGAAGATTGGCCTGGCAGAAGTGGGTGAGAGGGACACAGGGAAAGAATTGCCGCAAAGAGACCATTTATAAGGCTACTGTGGTTGCCCAAGAGAGAGGCACAGATGCCTAAATGGGGAAGGGTGTAGTGGGAATTGAGAGAAGAGAGCAGACAGGGTAGATTTGTACAGCGGTAGACACAACAGGACTTGAAAGCCAAAATAAATATGAGCAATCTCCACAATGCATGCTTGCTGCATTATTGGTCAAGCACTGTTGAGCATCATTCGGAGGCTCTAAGAGATTCAGGTCAACACAAAGATCTCCGACTCCAACTAAAACCAACTCAGCTGTTGAAGAAACAAGTCAGAAGAAAATCAGACACCAAAAAGGGAAATTAACCTTTCCCTCACAGAAGCCATAAACAGCATCAAATGTGGCAGAGAATGAAACCACCAGCCATGTGTTTAAAAGAAACATGATATCATTGGCTAACAGAGACAAGACCCAACCAGGAAACAGACTCCAGTATTAAAATTCTAGCACATGGGACTTTTGGAAAATAAAAAATAGACACAGTGGGATAGAAAGGCTCTATCCCAATGTATGAGGCCAGGAGAGACATGATCTATTGAGCCATAGCTGAGAAGGCAGCTGGGGAGAGAGGTGACCGAACCTGGGAAACACTCACCAGAGGAGAGGTTATTGGCCACCAACGAGCAATGACTCGGAAGAGATTCAACACTCCTGCTTCAGATAGAAGCAGGAAAAACAAGAATACAATCGGTCAGGGAGTATCATTTTCTCCAAGTGAGGTTAGGCTCCTGGAAACCCCTCACGGCTGTCGCCGTGTCCCTGCCTTGACCCTCTGCCCTGCCAGGAAGCTCTGCGCCATGGGGCAAGACAGAAAACCAGTGAACCTCAGACTCCTCGTCTACAAGATGAGGACAGTCATTTCCATTTCATGGACCAGGAGATGAAGTCAGATAAGACATATGGGTGACTAAAGGGCTTGCCCACATTGACTTTGTATTTTGAGTCCTCTCTCTTTTTTTTCTTGATGATTATGGCTGCAGGTTTATCAACTTTGTTTCTCTTGTCAAAGAACCAGTTCCTGGTTTTATTATTCCTTTCAATTCTTTTTTTTTTCTTTTTTCTTTTTTTTTTTTTTTGTCACTATTTCATTGGTTTCTGCTCTAATCTTTGTGATTTCCTTCCTTCTACTGGCTGTTGTCTTTCTTCCTCCCTTTCTAGCTCTTTCATGTATAAGGTTAGGTTGTTTATTTGAGATTTTTCTCATTTCTGGAGATAGGCCTGTTCACTGTAAACTTCCCTCTTGGAATGGCTTTTGCTGCATCCCATTGATTTTGGAACATTATTTTCATTTTCATTTGTTTCCATGTATTTTCTATTTTCCTCTTTGATTTCTTGGTTGATCCATTCATTGTTTAGGAGCATGCTATTTAACTCCCACGTTCTTCCCAGATGTTTTTCTTGTAATTCATTTCTAGTTTCATACTGTCATGGATGGAAAAGACACCTCCTAGGACTTCAATCTTCTTGAATTTATTAAGACTTGTTTTGCGGCCTACTATGTGATCTATCCTGGAGAACATTCCATGTGCACTTGGAAAGAATGTCTATGGTGCTGTTTGGGGATGGAATGTTCTGAAATTGTCTGTTAGGTCCATCTGGTCTAATGTGTCATTAAAGTCACTGTTTTCCTGTTGACTTTATGTCTGGAGGATTAGTCCATTGATATAAGTGGGGAGTTAAAGTTCCCTACTATTATTGTATTACTGTATTTTCTTCCTTTATGTCTGTCATTAGTTGCTTTATGTATTTAGATGTCTTCATGTTGGGTGCATAGATCTTTACAGTTGTTACATCCTCTTACTGGATCATTTCCTTTATCATTATGCAGTGTTCTTCTTTGTCTCTTGCTACAGTCTTCGTTTTAAAGTCTATTTTGTCTCATGTAAGTATTGCCACTCCAGCTTTCTTTTCATGTCCATTTGCATGGTGTTTTTCCATCCCTTTCCTTTCTGTCCACATGTGTTTTTACGTCTGAAGTGGATCTCTTAAATCAACTTAATATAGACTGCTATACTCATAAGATGTTATATGTGAACCTATGGGTAACTACAAATCAGAAACCTATAATAGATACACAGAAAAAAGAGAAAGGAATCCAGGCATAACAATAAAGAAAGTCCTCAAACCACTAGGGAAGAGAGCAAAAGAATATGACAGGAACAGAGAACAACTACAAAAACAACTGGAAAACAAGTAATAAAATGGCAATGAGTACAAACCTATCAATGAATACTTTAAATATTAATAGGCTATGGGGCGCCTGGGTGGCTCAGTCAGTTAAGCGTCCAACTCTTGATTTCCACTCAAGTCATCATCTCTTGGTTTCTGAGTTTGAACCCCACATCAGGCTCCATCCTGACAGCACAAAGTCTACTTAGGATTCTCTCTCTCCCTCTCTCTCTGCCCCACTCCTGCTCATATTCCCTCTCTCTCAAAATAAATAAAGAAGGGCACTTGGGTGGCTCAGTGGGATAAGCATCTGAATTGGTTTCCACTAAGGTCATGATCTCACACTTGGTGGGTTTGAGCCCCATGTCACGTTCCATGCTGACAGCAGGGATCCTGCTTGGGATTCTCGCTGACCCTTTCTCTCTCTGCCCCTCCCCTGACCATGCTGTCTCTGTCTCTCTCAAAATAAATAAACTTGAAAAAATGATAAATGTTAATGGACTAAATGCTCCAATCAAAAAACACAGGGTGACTGAATGGATAAAAAGCAAGACACCTCTACATGTTGCCTACAAAATTGACTTTGCTTTTTAATTCATTAAATGAATTAAATTCATAAATTAAATTCATTGGTAGGCAAGTGACTCCCTTTTGGTATTTCTGACTTCACAGCTCTCAAATGACCCTTGGAAGTGACCTCTTTTTCTGGGAAGGACCACATGTGGAAGCACTGAGGGGCCAGAGAAATGCCGAGCACAGGAGCATAAGGAAAGAGGGTACTCTTTCCTCTAAGGAGTTGTTGGTAGGGGTGTAACTTGCTGCCACAAATTGCTCCTCCTCTGGGCAGGGCGTAAGTTTCTTGAGGGCAAGAAACTACTTTTTTACATCTCAAACATCATCTTGAGCAACACCAGGCACAAAATAGACCCTGAATGAATGAGGGTATATCCAGTTGTTAAAGTAAACTCCACTGAGTTAGGAGTCCCATGTACATCCTCAGCTTCCAGAAGAATGCCTAACCTGGGGTGGAGACCCTCAGTGAGTATTCCTTAAATAAATCAACAAGCAGAACCTGAGGTTAGTCAGGACTGCGTGTATTAATATCTGAAAAGCATGGTTAGAATAGACATGACATTGTAAGTCCCAAATTTAGATATATACAGTCACATGATCTCTGTGCAATATGCCAGCATATCCCGTGTGCACGATATACGGGCACACTCGCACATAACCCATTATCCCCCGGGCATGAAGGTCAATGGCATCTTAATCCATTAGCTTTATTTGATCACTATTTGAATGGCAGTGAACTGGAAATAGTGATGCTCCAGAGAACCAAATAACCAATGAAGAGTAACTATTTTTCTACATAGCAGCCTCCATGCTAAGAGTTTTACAGGTATTCTACCATGGAAAGCTGACAACAGTCTTGTGAAGTCTTTACAATTATCATCCCCATTTTACAGAGGAAGAGCTTGAGACTCAGAAGTGGTAAGTAATTTGCCTTGAAGTCACACAGCCCAAACACTGATCTTCACAAGGTATGAGAATACCACTTTAGAACAGCACTTTCCAGGCTTCTCCTGTCCAGGGGGAAAGCCACAGTGGAAAACTTTCTCTGGCTCCATCCCTTCTAATTTGTTGCCCTCTGTCTCTGGCCCACCAGACTTATAGCTGTCCCAGCAGTGTTGGGTGCACAGGGATGGAGAAGCATTTGAGATGCAGCAGTCTACTGCAGGGCTGGCTTGGAGCCCCTGGAGTAGAAGAACAGGTAGGATCCAGTTTCAACCATCAGCCATGCAAATAAGCTGGCTGCCCTTCTTGAACTGCTCACCAGTCGCCAGGCGTTTCCTTAATGACTTGCTAAATTTCCTCTGAAAGTCACACTCTCTGCAAGGCCCCATGGCTCCATCCTGCAGCCCACACTGATAGCACCAGGATTCCTGACCCAAAGCCAGATCCCAGTTGTCAGTCCTTTGTGAGCAGACTAGCATGTCTCCAAAGTAACTGAGGCACTCAGGACCAGTCAAAGACCTTAGCCAGACATTCGTTGGCAGCCAGGACCTCTGTGGAAAGGGCCTTGGAGGGACTGCAGTGACTGAAGCCCAGGGCATCTTTTTCAAAGGAGGAGATGCTTTGTTCCAATTAAATCTGCAATGGAGAAAGCAAATAAGGGCAGAACTGCTGGGCTTGAAGCGGAGTGGGGTCTCGGATCTGCTCCACCTCGACATCCCTTGGGATCCCACATTGTTCCCCAGGGCATGCCCAGAATCTCTGTAGCTTCTCAGAAAGTAGTTGAAATCCTCTGACCTGGTCTTCCCAACCGTTTCCTTTAGGTACAAGAAACAAAGGCACAGAGAGGTTGTGGAACATGGCCAAGGTCACACAGCTAGCAAATGCTAGGCCTAGAACTCAGCTCCCGACACTCAGCTCAGGCTCAGCCATCACACAGCACTATTTTGGCTTCAGGTAAAAAAAAAGTCCTCTCATGTCTGGCTAATTTTTGTTTGTCCTGTTTTCAATCATCACAGGAAACAATTGCAAAATGTTATTTTACTGCTTTCTAAAGAAATCTTTATTTCTAGCCAGAGGGAATATCATCATTCGATATTGGCACCAAGGGGAAGATAAGGTAGGATGTAGGGGGCTGTCACTACACTCTCTAGAAGTAGCAAACATAAAGCCCCTTCCCCCTTTGAAATTAAAAAAATAAAAGGTTTATATGTGAGATTTTTCTTTGGAAAGCTCTCTCTCCAAAATCTCCATGAATTGGTAGACTCTTGCTTCCTTTCAGAGCATGTCCATGTGACATCCCCAGTGGAGCCATCTGAAGGACACATCCCAATGGTAGTGCTCTTTACAACCTCCTAATTATGTCACTGCTAACATCTGCCCCTTCTAGGAGGTGACCTCCTGAAGTTGAGAATTAGGGTTCTGTGCATCAGTGCAGACATTAAAGAGCAAATTTTGTACCAGTAGCTGAATGTGTTGCTTTAATAATGCTCAAAGTTTCACAAAAATGCTGCCCACTCTGCAGCCACACTTTCTTTTCTCTCACAGAATAGAATTCTAGAATCTTTTCGATCCTGAATTGGAGTCCTAGCTCTACCACCACCTAGTTGTGTGGCCTTGGCCAGGCCACTGAATCTCCCTAAGCCTGTTTCTGCCTTCACAACATGGTTCCGATAAGCTACGGGGTCACAGTGAAGACTAGACACAATACAGAGATACTATCTGACTTGTGGAAGCACTTAGGAATGACAGCTAACTTTATTTTTCTACTAGAGGATAAGCTTTTGTTCACAAATATGTCACCAGCAACTATCAAGGTGCTCAGTAAATGTCTGTGGCAGTAAGAATTGCTTAGCAGAGTGACTGACTGATTAAATGAAGGAACTAATAAAGTAATGAACAAATGTCCACATTATAAGGGACCTTAACCATTATCAAGCATAACCTCCCATCCAATTCAGAGTGGATCTTTGTGAGCACTCCTGAAGGGTGGTCATTTGGTGTCCAATGGAGCACACTTACCAGTTCCTATGGCCCACTTGAGGAAGGATATAATTAGAAAGACAGGCATGGCATTGAGTAGGCATGTCACCATGGTTCCCCATCCATCTGTCTTTGATTATTCCAGCCTCCCTCATCGTGGGGCACATAGTAGGTGCCCATTCTTTCATCCTTTGGACAAACATTTCTCATGGGTCTTGTTTACTCAGTTAGGTAAACTCTGAATTCAGACTGGCTATGTAGGAGCAGCCCTGGTCACTATGAGTGTTGGTTTTAGCCAGAGATAGACTTGAACAACAAAGTGAATAATTAATTATTTAATCACAATTATAACAAGCCATCATAAGAGAGAGTGCCACAGAGGAAGGGTAACTGGGACTGTTACCACTCTGGAAGGTGGGCCAGAGATTTAATTGAAGAACCACTGCTTTGGGGTACGGGGATAGGGAAGGAAGGAACAAGGGAGGGAGGGGCAAAGGTACTTTTTAATATACTGGCAAAGTCACCTCTTAATCCTTCCTGAAAACCCCCATTCATGTTAGTGCTCTTTGTCACAAATCACCAATTATTCAGAGATTTGTGACATATAAACAAGCCCAGGCTCAGTTCCTGAGCCTGCTATTTACACTTCTGGCAAATGACTCCACTCTCCCAAGCTCTGATTCCTTACCTGTAACACAAGGAGGGTAAAAAGTAGCTGCTGTTTGGGATTGCTATGGAAATTAAATGCAGGGAATTCTAAAGCACTTAGCACGGTGTCATCACACGGTCGGCAAAGTGGTGTCCTTGTTACGCTCACAATTCATGTCCAACTCTTTCCCATTCAGGTGGAGAAGAAGTTCAGAGCCATCAAAGATGTGGCTAGAATCCCTCACCTCTGGAAGGCAGAAGGGACAACCAACCAATGGTCTCCCCAAGCCAGTCCTCTTGACAGAAAATGTTACTTCCTAGCTTTCACGTCTCATAATCAGAAATTAATATATATCGAAACCAACACTAATGCTTTCCTTGGGATCAGGCAATGATCACGTGGAAATGTCTGAGGATGCACTCTAGGTTGGGAAGAAAAATACCTTAACTTTTTTTTTATTATTATTAACTTACAGGTCTTTTGTGGGCAATGTTGTGGACCCAGGACTTTTCTGAACACTGAATGGGATACAAAGACTAAGACATGCCTCTTTCTTCCCAGGCTTTAGTCTTGTTGAATTTCCTCCTCAAAAAAGCCAGCAATATGGATTCTTTTTGGGTGGGAGATTTAAGGCTTGACGGGAATATTTCCAAACATTCTCAGAAACCACGGCTCAGATATTTCTGGTCACTTCTTTACAGGAAAACCTCTACTTTTGACCAACTACTCACCTTAGAACTCATCCATATTACTAAAATCAACAAAATAATTTTGATGTGGATGTTAGATGCATCGGTAGCATTTAACCTTCAATATTTCAGGACATTGGCCATCATAGGAAAGTAACTCCTCTCAACTTAATAATAACCGAGTAATAGAAACTAATTATAGGTAGGTCAAGAAACAGGCATTCTGAACCGAATAAACACCTTCATGTTAGCCAGACTTCCTGAGTCTATCACACACTAAAATCTATTCATTGGCCTTTCAATAAACAGTTCTTGAGCACCTACTAATAATAGCCGACCTTAATGAGGGCTTACCGTGACCAGACCCTTATGTAAACTTTATAACGTCCCTAGGAGGTGGGTATTAGTATTATCCCCATTTGACAGGTAAGAAAACCAAGTCACAGAGAGCTTAAGTAATTTCCTCAAGGCCACACAGCTATCATGTATTAGCATTAGGCTCTTCCAGGGAGTTTCTCACCAGAGCCCTCACTCTTAGCTACCATGCTGCATTGCTTCTGAGAAGGAAGAATTCTCTGGATGTTGGGAAAGATGTATAGACAAGTAATCTGACTTTGAGGCGTTGCCACCAAGCGTGGCAATAAGAGGACACAAGTGAGCAAATATTGAGCACTTACTATGTATGAGGTCTAGGACCAGATCCTCACAATATATCATAATACATCATTTATCCCCACAGCCACTCAGTGAAGGGTAATTGTTGGCAAATAAGGCAAACAGTAGAATGTGAGAAAGGCGGGAATTTAGAGATGTTGGATAGCCAGACCCAAGTCAAGCAATTTATGAGGGGTGTGAATTGAGGGACCAGAATTCATGGTCAACTCCATCCTTCTTAGAATCACACAATCTTTCCACTTCACTTGGATGTCTGCTACTTTACAATTCTCACGTTGGCCAAGGGCATCTCTAAACTTCTCATGGACACAAATGAGACAATGTCTTCCTCTACCTGGGGAGAACCAGGAAGGATTCAGAGAGAAACTGGCATAAAAATGAAACTGGGAAGGAGTATTAGGACAGTGGGAGACTGAAGAGGAATGTTCCAGACTGAGAATATATATAGCAGGTTCACAATAGCACAGAGATATGAAAGAGTTCTGCATGCTCAGGAGCAAGAGCTGCTGCGGGGTAGCCTCAATGTGGGTTAGAGAGTGGTGGGCAAGGGGGGGAGATGAGACTGGGAATGTGTAGGGGCCAAGTATTGAGGGGATTTGCAGGACACCCCACAAGGAGTTTAGACTGGAGGCCTATGAGAGCTGACCACTGTGTTCAAAATCTCTAGACAAGAGATAACCATGAATCTTTTTTGCTCCCTTTCATCGAGGCAGCTAATTCTAGACAGAAAATATTTGCAGGATATTTGAAGAGGACTTTTGTTCAAGCACAATCTTCCAAGATCCACAAGGACTGTCACTATGTCATATTTACTTTTATAATCCCAATGCCTGCATTCTGCCTGCATAAGATACATGCTTAATGAAAGATTGCTAAATAAGTGGTTGGATGGATGGATGGATGGATGAATGGATGGATAAAAAATTGATTGAATAAATTAGTGAGCAAATAAGCAAAGTAATGACTTTATGGTACAGGTGGCATTATATGGAAACAGAATTACTAACAATTTACATATTCAATATCAGCACTAAACACGTGCCTCTCTTCATAGTCCCCACTGAGTAGAATTCCTGTTACATGGGGTAATGTATTTCATTCTATAATAAAGAAAAAGATTTAGGGGTGCCTGGGTGGTTCAGTTGGTTAAGCATCGGACTTTGGCTCAGGTCATGATCTCACAGTTCGTGAGTTTGAGCCCCGTGTCAGGCTCTGTGCAGACAGCTCAGAGCCTGGAGCCGGCTTCAGATTCAATGTCTCCCTCTCTCTCAGCCCCTCTTCCTGCTCATGCTCTCTTTCTCTCTTGCTCTCTCTCTCTCTTGCTCTCTCTCTCTCTCTCTCTCTCTCAAAAATAAATAAACATTTAAAAATAAGATTTAAAGTGCAAATACTTTAAGAATTCTTCACTGAATTTTTGATGGACTGTTGAAAATAGGAACAAGTAGATGTAAATGCATACTAACATGTAAATGACTGCTCTTAGATCATGTCCTGACAGGGTTCTAGGATAGGAAGGAAGATAGAGGATGAAGTCTGAACTTGTTAACTCCTTCCATTTCATCAGTAATGTGTTGCATGTGTTGCAGAAGCTTCAGTCTTCCCACCAAACCTTACCTTACCATTCAAATATTCACTTTCACCTAAGTATGCTTTCTGTCAAAAATGGATGCTGGCAAAGACTTCCCGAATCTTTTCCACGTCATTTATCCACCCCTCCCTAACATAAATGACCCTCTCTACTAATCAGTCCAGTCGCTGCCCTTCCCCATAACCCATGTTGGTTCTCACCTCACTTCCCCATTTTTGTCTTCCTATCCTCCTACCATGCTCTCTCCACTTCATCTCCACATCAGAATCTTGCCTTATCTTCTCAGCAATCTGTCCCTCCTAAAATTCCCACTGCAATAGGAAATATTGAAGTTTGAAAATATGAAAGCCTATTTTCACCCATTCATTCTTAACTATTTGTCAGAGTGTTGGCTTCTTGATCTAGGTTAGTAAGTGCCATAAATTTTGCTAAAATAATAATAATAATAATAATAATAATCTACATTTATTGAGCATGCCCTTTATGCTTGGACCCTGGATTTTACACACATTATATCTCATCCTAAGAGGTAAAAATCTGTCTATCCATGTTGTAGATGAAGAATCCAAGGATCAGTAGAGATAAAATATAAGCCAAGTAAATGCACCCTCCCACCCTGAATTCCAGCTCTTTTAATTCCACCTCAGGCTTCCTTCTCCTAGTCAGTGTGTCTACTGAATGAGGAAAATATTCTGCTTTATCATTAGATGTTATTTTTTAAACTGTAGCTCAATCTGTACTAAATCTCTGTAAGTGCTTTTTAAGTTGGCTGTAGAGTATGCCACAGAATGTATATATGTATCAGGTTTCATTTAACCCTTATTATTGAATATGGCATCTGCAGCTTTGTTTTTAAAATCATAAAGACCAGAGATCTGAACAACATTGTGATTTCTTCCCCCTTATTTTGGATTATTTCCTTTTAATCAATTTCCAGGAGCAAGATTATTGTGGCAAAGCATATGAATGTTTCATGACTCAAAATACACATTTATCAACATGCAGTGGTGTGCACAAATGTACACCTTCACTGCTGCCAGAAATCCAGACACATCCCAGGTCATCAGCCAAGGGCACGATCATTTTGCTCTCTTAGAACTAGTGAAGCCAAACACTGTCTACCAATCTCTCTGTGTGAATGATCTCGTCTAGTCTGGTATTGGGTGCCTCTTGGTATTCTGACTGCATTTTTATTCATTTGTACTAGTTCTTTATGACATAGTATATATCCTATGCCGAGCATACTGTCTTTGCTAGACCTGAACTCATTCAGCTAACTATACTCATTCTGGCCGTAAGTATGTGACGATCACGCACCACCCAATGTGTCACCATGATAACACTGAGGATACCCAAATGAAAAATATCTGGCTTCATATATCCCAGGGAATACAAAAAAATGTTCTGATGGGAAGGGCCTGTGGGATGAACTCTGAATTACAACTGCAAGATACTTCTACCCAAAATGGGGAGATGGAGCAAGAAAGGGGTGATGATTGGAAGTGGTAGGGGCAGACAGGGAGTGGTTTAAGACTTCAGAAGAGGCAGAGAAAGGACATATCCTGTTCTGTGGCATCCTGATGGAAGGAGCAAGGTTTGAACTGAGCCTGAGGGGGACAGTGGGATTTTCTCTTTGAGGAGAAGCAGAGAGATGGGATTTCTGGCCGAGAAGCCTTGTGAATCAAACCCCAGACCTGACATCACAGCTGCAAAAGCAAGCTCAGTGAGCAGAGGGCTGGCTGGTGCATCTGGGAAACATTTTCTGCATGAGGACCCATGAGACATTTGTTTGTTCACCGAGCAGTCTGGCCGCTATCATGGGGGTCCATGAGAACCAGACCACTCAGATGAAAGTGGACATCTCTTTTCCAGAAGTTTCCCCCCATGAAATAGGGCAGTTGGCTGGCCCTATTTTTAACCAGCTAATGAGGAGCCTATAAAATTCTGATTCTTAAGGTTCTTAGTGTGACACATATACTTTTCCCGAAGGTCTGGCTACTTGGGGCCTGGGACTAAAAGAGGTTCTCTGGTTGAGTCAGGGAAGGGTCTTATAAAGATATGAGGATAAACTGCCACACACTGAAAGTCCTTTGCAAAGTGGGATAAGTCACAAAGCTGTTCAATTTAATTCTCTGCTGAAAACCCATGGTCTGAAGCCAGCAAAGGCTATCAACTAGATTGGATCAATTCAGTTAAAAATTTTTGACTCACATTTCTCAGTGGATTTAAGTGTCTAAATTACTACTTGCGCATTCATTGAATCCAGGCTGAGCACCTCCTCTCTGAGCACCGGAGGGAACCCGTCTTTATTGTCCTACTTCCCTAGGAATAAACTTTGAATAGGATGAACTGAATACATCTACAAGATACTTCTACGCAAAATGGGGAAATGTAGCAAGAAAAGGCCTAAACCCAAGAAATGGCTCAGAGTGCACAGGCACCCAAGGATCATCCAACGGGGGTGTGGTGAATTCTCTGGAGTCAAGGGGAAGATTGTTCCTAAGCTATCAAAACAAAGTTCCAGAGAGACTAACACAGACTCTTAAGATCATGGTCTCCAATAGAATGCTCATTGATTGACCTAGAGAACTCAGGATCCAGAACGAGACTATCCCTCACCTGTCACCCAGCCATCAGGCAAGCCTTAGGGTCAAATGTGGAATGGGCATAAGAAACTCTTGGGGTACCTGCTTAGCATCTGACTCTAACCCAACTCCAAGCCTATGGATACAGTAATGGACTTGATGGTAGAACCCAGGAACCCTCACCCTCCAAACCTGCACCAGCCACATTGGTTTCCTTTTCTGTTCCTCAAGCCCACCTCCTACCTACAGGCCTTTTCACTAGCTGTCTCCCACCTGGAATACTCTTTCCCTAGACATCTACATGGCTCCCGCCATTACTTCATTTTGGTCTCTGCTCTGGGGCTATCTTTTCCAGTAGGCTTCCCTGACTACCTTGTATGAAACAGCAGCCTCTCACCCTTGTCTTAGAAGGCAAGACTCTTCCTAGCACATATAACCTCCTGAAACACTAACCAAGGTTAATCTCCATGACAGCAGGTACCCTCCTTGTCTGTCCCCTGCTATGCGCCAAGCACCCAAAACAGCCTGACACATAGCTTGCCATAGTTATTTGGTGAGTAACTTAAATCATAAGAGCTCCAAGGGCTCCCAGAGACTAGTCCTTGAACCACACTTTTTAAGTTGCCAGGCTTACTTCCTCAAGTCAGATTTTACCCCTTCAAGTATTCCGTTCCTCTCCTTTCTTGCCTCACTTCTCCATCACGCCTGGAGCCCCAGAGGAGAATTACTACGTGATAGGTCTCAGGAGATGATGCACTTATCTTAACCCAAAGTTCTCAGAAAACTGAAATCAGAGGGTTCAGTGGCTTGTCTAGTGTCTTGCAGGCACTGTGTGAGTGTCAGAGCTGGGACGAAGGACCCAGGCATCCTGATCCTCACTCCTTTTTCCCTGATTTGCAATTAACCATGTTTAAAAGGGAAGGCATGGGTACCACTCACAGGGAAAAGAACTGCTTTAAGGAAACAGACAAAATGAAGGAGGAAGCCCAGAAGTTGAACCAGGAAGAAAAGCAAGGCCTTGCCATCATAATCAATTCAAGAATGGGCACCCTGGTACTGGAGAGATTTAGGTGGTCCCCATCTTTGCAGCTCCTGGCGGTGTGTCCAAGAGCTTGCCAATCCCAGGGCGCCACAGGCAAACCACAGTGACTGCAGCTGGGAGAACTGACCACATCCGACCCTGACATGGGTCTGAACACGTGCAGCAGGACTGAAAGAAAGAACGTCAAGGGGGCAGGGGAAGGAAAACGAAAGGCTCCATAGCACAGGGAGGCCAGTGAGGAAATCAGTCAAGGGCACAATGGACACAAGAAAACATAATAGACACAAAAACCCAGCAGGAAAAAAAAAAAGTGGCAAAGAAAAGCAAGTTGGTGAAAAATAAATGCTATCCAAAAACACAACAAAAACATTTTTAAAAGTTTATTTTACCTAGAATTAATGACAGGAAAACCCCATAAACGTGGCGCAAAATGTTTAATGCCCCGTTGAATGCCAACATTATGCCATTCATCTGTCCTTGCAGGTGTATTATTTCTAGTCCCCAGGATGAAAAGAAAAGTTGCTTTCCACATCTTTTATAGTACTTAAAAATACATATTTCCAGGGCTTTATTGCCAAGGGTCCCGCTTTCTTCCAGAACCCACAATAACTAATCATGTTACTGCCACCAAGTCTAGGAATTGGAATTAATAGTTGGTGGGGAGGGATTGCTTTCCATCCTTTGAGTGATCTTTGCTTTAACGACCCTTAGAGTTAGTGATTTCTCCTAAATATTTATTTCTCCCCAAGGGAAAGATTTCTCTAAGAACTTTCTCTCTGCCCTAAATATCCACAATTCTCAATCTGTTTTTCTTCTATTTGTACACTTAGAGTTTTTGCTGGAATCAATTTTATTAATTTCCTTCTGAAAATTAGCAAGTCAGAGTAAATCACAGGAGCTTTTTCCTCTCTACCATGTGAACCGGCCCCCACCTCCACCTTCTGGGTTTTTCTCTCAACACTAGGTAACCAAGGGCTAGATTCACTCCACATTTACCTAGTTTTTCTCCAGAATGTGTCTTCAAATTTTAAAAAAAAATTTTTTTTAAAGAAGAATGACAGAGACGAAAAGAGAAAGAAGGAGGGAGGGAAGGAAAATGTAAACTAAACAAAAATGACTGCAATTTAAGCATTGCAATTAACAGCTATGCCCACATCATTTTTCTAAAAGGTACCTCCTTTAGATTCAGAAAAGTTCTTTCATAAAAAAGGACATTACCCAGCATTGCCTCTGGATCCCCTTCTGGCCCACCATCAAATTTACCGCGATGCAGAAACTTCTGGTATTGTCAGCCTCCTTTAAGGACTCCCACTCAAACTATTGAATTAACTCAGCCACCGTCAAAATCATGTCTCCAACCCGGCGGCAACCAGCCCTGTGGATCTGTGGCTCCATGAGCTTGAGTAGGTCATTTAAACTTTCTGCATCGGCAAGTTCCTCCTCTGCAAAATGAAAGTGCTGGACCAGATTACCTCTAAAATCCTTTTAAGCTGTCATATTCTGCTTGTATATTGGTTCTCAACTCGGTGATTTTCATTTTACTTTACGAGAGCACAATATTCATCTGTTATCCAGGGATGCTAGCTCACAATTGAAAGAGTAATAAAAATAAAATAAAATAATAAAGGCTTTACTAGCCATAGAATCTGTTTCCAGAACCCCAAACCTGGAGATTCACTCTGAGGCATTCTGCGCTCTAGGTTTCCTCATTGGCCATTCTGGTGGCGACCGTCTTGTTAACTGACTTTTATCGCTTGCTTTCACAACAGCCTTGAGACTCCTTAGACCAAATTGCAATGGCAAAGCATGTTATCCAATTGGCCGTCAGGAAATCCAGATCTCAGGCCCCAGAGGAAAGGCCGACTCCTTAATTCCAGCCTGATGATGGGAAGGGAGTCATCAGGAGGTTAAGTGACTTATGCAATGGGACCCAGCGAGCCAGCCTCTGCGACAGAGTTCTGGACACCGAACTCCTGCCTCTTCGGACGGCATTCATTTCTCCCAGCCGCACTTCTTCCCTGAATGCTTTTTAATTTGGCATGATCCACAAATAAAGGAAACTGTGGTTTTCACATCATGATCGAGGTTATTTTTCCGCTGTGAATAATAAAGGCAGAGTGACCCATTCGTAGCTTCAAAATATTCTCTTTCCAGCCCGCATTGTTTATTCCTCGGGCTTTCAACAGTTTTTATTTCAAGATGTCAGTTTTTAACGTGTTTGCATAATTCTGCATTTTATTTCAGGATTCTCTGTCATAACCATTCATTTCCCCCCACCGGCGAAGCTGTTGAAAAAGAAAACTGTGTTTCCAGGCCAGTCCAATCCTACAAGTTAAAAGCTGGCAGGATCCGTCTTCCTTCACTCCCCTGGGAGGATTAATTTGCTTCTTTTTTATTCTCAAAGTTTTATGATTCCAAATAAAGGATATAATGGAGCCATTGAGAGTTGGGGAAATGTGGAAGATAAATAGTCTATGTGGGAATGGCTTAAGACGAGAATCGAAGTTTCGGGAAAGGGGGTGGGAGAAAGCAGAACTGGGTTTATCATGTGAGTGTGGCCCATTAATGATAAAGGAAATTTCCTCTTTCTAATGAGTCTTGCCTTTATGGACTGAAGTGAGGGCGAATGGTTCCATTTGTGTCATAAATGTAAAGAAACTGAAATCGTACTCCCAAGAATGTAATATGTTTAATTTTGAAGTTAGGGGAGCAGCCGTTAAAAGGCACATTTTTTCTGGAACCTGCAACAGGGAGTCTGGGCTTTTCATCTTGGTTTCATTGCCTGAACATGGACACATTTAAGAAACATTCTAAAATCATCTGCAGGAAACTAATTGACTGAGGGAAGTAATTTGAATAAATTCTTTTGGTCGAATTCACCCTAATTACCCTCCCAACTAGGTGAGAGCCATCTAGGTGATGATCCATTAATACCACTGTTTCAAGAGCCCAATCCACCATCAAAGAACTTTTCTTAAGGGCCCTTTGGAATTTTACAAAATAAATTGGGCAAACATTATTAACCTCCAGGAGCTTATAATTAAGGTCAATGCAGGAGACATTTATTGAGGAGGGACTGTGTGCAAAGTGCAGGGGAGGAGCAGGGCCAACCCTGGGCATGACTCCTGTCCTCACTGTGCACAGAGGCAATGGACAAGAAGGTGGACCCCCTTCGTCCATCCACAGTCACACTGTGAACCTAAGGTTCCTTCTGCCACAAACGATTCACAGACAGGCTACCTCTGCATTGGCACAAAAGAGACAAGAGATTCAACACTGATTTAATGCACATCCCAGCCCATCACACACTGCCTACACACTCTTCTGGGTCCCCCTCCTACCTTGAATTGAATCCAGTCCCTAAATCATGACCTTCAGAGCTCTAAATGCCCTGGGTCCTCCCTAGTTCTTTGATCTCTGGCTCCTCCATTTGGCCCACACCCTCCCCCCTGCAACGGGCCTCCTGGTGTTTTTCAACCAATCCAGACCAAATCCTGTCCTTGAGAGAGGAAGGGGACCTCCACACACACTGAATGGAGCATCAACCTGTGAGCCACATGGCTGCCCCACACTGTCCCCACCTAGGCATCCTCCTAAGTGAAGCCTTCCTAGACCACTCAACTTAAATCAGGCCCCTCTTTACCACCACTCTTTCCCTTCATTCTGTTTCACTCTCTTCATGGTATTTATTACTCTCAGAAATTAGAATCTTTTTTTTTGTTTGAGAGAGAGAGAGAGAGAGAGGGTGTGTGCTTAAGGCCAACAACAGGAAAGGGGCAGAGGGAAAGGGAGAAAGAGCAGATCCAAAGTGATCCCATTCTTAGCACAGAGCCCAAAGTGGGGTTTGATCTCATAACCATGAGATCATGACCTGAGCCTAAATCAAGAGTCTGATGCTTAATTAAATAAACCAGAAATTAGCATCTTTATTCATTGATTTGTGTATTTATTATCTGTCTCTCCCTTCACCCTACCCAGAATGTCAACTCCACAAGAACAGGGACTTTTCTGAATTATTTCCTGCAGGATCTTTGGCACCAAGAGCTAGGCACTCGCTGAATATTAGGTGAATCAATCAACCAATCAGTGAAGATAAGAAGATCAAAGATAGGTCATTTTTAGCAGGGTTGGGAGGGGGCAAGGAGAAATGGACAAGACAGAGGTAAAGTTCAGGTGGTGAGAGCCTGAGGGTGCTTGCAGGGAACTAACAGAACTAAGACTCAGTAGGCGGGCTGTGGCCTTGAAAGCTGCAATTTGGTCACCAGACTTTCAGAGACGTGGCTCCTGACATGCGAAGTTGAAGATTTGGAGTAAAGAATTTGGGGTCTCTGCCTCACCTCCATGTCCCTCAAAATTTACACTGTTGCTCAAGCGCATGCATCTCAGCATTATTTTCCTTGTGCATCCCATAAATACTTGCTGAAATGTTGCTCCCTCCAGCAAAGGAGCCCCAGTCTCTAGCGACAGGCTTTACAATATTCTCACAGAGAAAAGAGACCCTCAACATAAACGGAAAGCTCTGAAAAGAACCACTTGTTCCTAAGCACGAGTGAGAGAGGCATAACTTTAAGATGTGTGGTTTCTGTCCTCTGTGCTGTGGTGGACAAGCCCATCTTTAAGTGTATCCAGAAATGTCAGCTGTCACATTTAAGGGCAGACATCCAACCCCAGCCACCCCGCAAAGGTGGGTGTGTTATCAGAAGGCCATCACAGAGCACTTAATGGACCTCCACTCCTAAATAAACATGGCAGGGGGATGTGGGGTGCAGCCTTACGTCCCGGTTGTTTGTGTGTTCCTGTCAGACTAGTCAATTTCATTGGCCTGTGACATTACATTTACTTCCTGGAATATGAGATTGCACAGATCTGCCTTCATGGGCACTGGTGACTAAAATGGGAACAGTTTAAGGAATCGTTAAGTCAGAGCCTTTATGTAAAGTCCACATCACAAGGAGATGGCCAGGTCTCTGCTCAGCACAGGGAGATTTATCTTCCCTGGGTTAGATCATGACCCCATGCTCCTTCACCCCCCTTTCACACTAATAACAATGGTATCTCACTCCCTAAAGGGCCATGAGGTCTTATTTGAGGCCCTTTAAAATCTGGAGCCATATTATTCTCCAAGGGTCTAAATGACATTTTAATTGCACCGGTCACAGTGAGGCGCCATGTTAACTCCTTCAGGGGAAAGTGAACAGTTTCACAAAGACAGGCTCAATTTGGAAGAGTCCATGATCCTGGTCCCTGACACCCAAGTCCAAAGGCCTGACTGGGTGAGACTTCAGGCCAAGAGCACTGAATTCATGTCACCATGGGCCCTCAGCCATGAAAGGGATGCAAACAATGTGTCTACCGCACCCTAATTATAGACCCTTTCTTGGCTAAGTCTTTGTGCCCTCTCCCCACCTGTTTGGGGCTACCTGATGGTCATTACTTCTTAACATGAACAAATCTGGCCAAGTTTTAGGTATCAGAAGGGGTGAACCTGAGTGTGCTAACATTCTTCCAGTCAAGTGAACCTGAATCCCTTTTCAATGTCCCTCTCTTCTCTTCCCTCTGTCTGTTGTGAGATCCCCACTCGAGACCCCCACAGCTGCAGTAACAACAGGTCTTACCACAGACATATTAGATATACCCTACACTTTCCAACCTCTTTGCTAGTGTGCATGCCATTCTGCCCAGCAACCAGAAAGGCCTCCTCCTCGTATCCAGCAATCTGATTGTATCCACCCCAAAGATCCCTCATTTCTTCAGTGACTTCCTATTTAGGAGAGACTCTTTAGAGACTCTCTCCCAATGGAGTGAAAAGTGGCCCACTTCTGGTTGGAATCCTGGGTGCCAAGACCTTTAGGCATTGGAGGTACAGGCTCTTTTGTTTCCCTTGATCAGTTCTGCCAGCGGTCTCCTTTCCCGTGTCCTCTTTCTGGCTGGCATACAAATCCCAGAGCACCAGATGATGCTGCCTGAGTATAAGAGAGTGAAGATGCCTGCTCCCATCTTTTCTTGGAACACAGCCTTCAAGTCTATCTCTCTTTACCTCCATTTCCAAGAAAGAAGTATTTCTCTAATTACAGAGAAAACGAGAGTATAAGCATATAATAAAAGGCATCTGACCCTCACCTTCCATCAGGGAGATGAAAGAGCATGGTGAGGATTTGGGTTTACTTAAGAAAACTCTTCCCCATTAAAATGAGCAGAGACTCATAACTGGGTGGCTCAGTCAGTTATGAGTCTGACTTCAGTTCAGGTCATGATCTCACGGTTCATGAGTTCAAGCCCCACAATCGTCTCTCTCCTGTCATCGCAAAGCCTGCTTTCGATTTTTGTCCCCCTCATCTCTCTCTGCCCCTCCCCTGCTCATTCATTCTCTCTCTCTCTCTCTCACTCTTTCAAAATAAATAAATAAACTTTAAAAAATAAATATATAAAATGAGCAGAGAATTCTAGCCAATTGATACCAAATAAGAAAAGAATTAAGGAAGCCCCCAAACCCATTTTTAGGAGAAATCTCCCGATGTATAGATACTAATTTAAATCTAAACACAAACAAATTAAAAACAAAGTAGGTCAGTGTGTAAGTACTGCCTCTGATGGAGAATATTATGGCTATGAGTTGAAGTTAGCATTTCCTAGAACACAGATCATGACATTGCAGATCTCTTAGATGTTTTAGGTTCCGTGGTCTGAGAGTCTAAAAAACAGTGATCTGAATAATGTGAGACAAGTTCTAAGTCAATCTCTCATCTTTACGAATGTGCACTGTGAATTTCTGAGAAGGAAAACAAGGGGTGAGTTTTTCTAAATGTCAATGACCACAAGACCCTTTCTTTGAGGACCCTCTCAAGGGACTGATGAACCACAGATCAAGCCTGGGGGTGTCTGTCGATGGAAAGAGGGTCTCAGAAGTTGCCCACACTGCTCAAATAGCCAACATCAGGCCTAGGACACAAAAGAAGGCTTTGTGGTCTGCAGAATGCCCAGTCCAGCTCTTCAGGAGCTTGTACTGAGGTGTGCGGACAAAGCCCTTTCTGGTAATAAAGCATTTGCTGGGCCATGCCCATCTGCCTCCTTTGAGGGGTTCACAATGTGACCACCGGTAGGTCTTCTTATCATAACAAACATTAGGTGCAGTGGGGAAATAGACATGTAAAGACACACGTCCCTTCTTGGAAAACCTCAAGAACAAGAAGGCAGAGGTTCATACAGAAAAATGAAGCAAGGTAAGATCATTGCTTTAATCAAGGTTTGTGCAGAGTGTCATAGGAATAAAGGGGAAATGCACAGATTTGAGAATCACGGAAGATATCAAGAGTTTAACCAGCTGCTCAAGGGCAACAGTGTTCCAGGCAGAAAAATGCCATACATCCATGGTTCTCAACCAGGTACAATTTTGCTCCCTCAGAAGATATATATTTGGTAGTATCTGGATACATTTTTGATTGTCACAATGGAGAGGGAGGTTGACTTGCTATTGGCATCTAGTGGGTAGAGACCAGGGATGGTGTTCAATATCCTATGATGTACAGAGAAGCCCAAGAACAAAGATTTATCCATCCCAAATGTCAAAATAGTGCCACGGCTGAGAAGCCTTGTCAAGGGCAAAGCGCAGAGGTGTGAGCACAGGTTAACCCAGGGATCTACACATGTCTGCTATTGCCAATTAAGTCTGTTAGAGACCCACCTTCCCCTCCCACCACCCCAGACTGTAAACTCTTCAAAGCCACCAACTCACCCTATTGGTGTTTAAATTTCCAGGGCCTAGACTACAGTATGTAAATGAAAAATAATGAATAAAACAGGTTTCCCAAGGAGCAAGGGTAATAAAAATGACACAGAGAAGACAGGTACATTAGGTTCCAGGGACAGCCAGACAAACCCCAGAACAGGACAACTGAAACCTTTGAAATGTATTATCTCCAGCTCTGGAGGCCAGAAGTCTGAAATCAAAGTGTTGGCATAAGGTGTCTCTTCTGAAGGCTCTGAAGGAGAATCCTTTCTCGTCTCCTTTGGTGACTGCAGGTGTTCCTTGGCTTGCGGGAGCATAATTCCAATCTTGGCATCCATCTCCCCCTTGGTCTTCACTTGGCCTTCTCCTCTGTATCTGTGTCTTCTCCTCTTCTGTCTCTTACAAAAATATGTGTCACTGGATTTAGCATCCTCCCCAGATCCAGGATGATCTGATCTTGAGATCCTTAACTGAATTACATCTGCAAAGTCCCTTCTTCCAAATCAGGTCACATTCACAGGTCCTGGGAGTTAGGGGGGTGAGGGAGGGCACCATTCAAGACACTCTAATAGGGGGTTACATGCCTGGAAGGTCAAATAAGGGAAATATGCACTGGACAGGAAGAATGGATTCACCACCTGGCTCATAATTTCTCCAAGGTTTGGCCGCTTCTTATTCCCACTTCAAAAAGACATCAAGATGAAATGTTAACGGCACTTTGTTTTTGACATACAAAATATTTGTGCACAGAATATATGAGCATAAAATATTTTCAATGCTAAAAGAGGTTGTCAAAGAAAACCCTCTGGGGAATCAACAAAACTCCTCTTAATTCATCTAATGTATCTCAATTTCAAGTCCCTGAAATCTGCTCTGGGCAAAGATTTCATCTGTGCTGTTGGTGGAAAGCCTCATTTTCCTGGGAGTGGAGAGTAAAACTTGAGAAACTCTCTAAGAAGTTCCCAATGGCATAAAGTAACTCAGTTTGAGCCCAGTCCCCAAAATAAGGAACACTGGGCCTCTGTGTTAAAATTGGTCCTGTCACCTTAAATTATCCGCACTTTTTGTCTTGACACAACCTCGAAAGGCTGCTGTTCAGACATGGTTGCATCAAAGCTGCATCGGTGTGAGAGGGGCATATTTTTAAGTGACAGATCTAAGAAGCCAGCCCTCAGTACTCTAAATGAATATATTCTTTTAAAGATGGAAATGACTCCTAGAATACCCTGTAATCCAACATTTCTCAATAAATCTTATATAATAAATTCTCTGCAGGTCTGAAGACCTGGTCTTGGGATAAGCATGTGCATCCTGGAGCCATATTGGAGAAAGAAATGAAATAAGTGTCTCCTAGGACAGGGGACTAAGAGTGCCTTTGAAAGCGACTCCAAGATCATGTCACCAAAGCGAGCATGACTTTAGAGGAGGGGAAATAAACAGCCAACTTAACCAATCTCCCCTCAGACCTCTAGTTGGTAAAGATGAGACTCTCCCATGTTATAGAAATACTCTGGTTCCTCGTTCCTCTAAAGGATGGAGGTTGGGTGGGATGGTTTTCCACTCTGAATGGCTTTCAATGTAATAATACTTAATACTCCTTTTTGAAACAGTTTCCTCTTTTTCTGAATATTTTCATGGGACTGTAACCCATTTGTACATAAAATTGGTTGAAAGTGACATGTTGAAAAGTCCGGCAAACAGTACAGCGCACTCTATTTTCAAGGAATATAAAATTGGGCTCTGTCTGACACCTTGAGTGCGCTTGTGAAAACAGAATGTCACATCTCAAAGGGTTGTTCTTGATAGTTTTAGAAAAATAAAATAAAATAAACAGACCTCTCTAGGCAAACAGCCCCTTTGTACTGCAGTTGCCATGGAAACACTGGCAATTGTACTCTTCATGGCATGGTGTTTTTCATTTGACTTTTTAAAAGTCTGATGTGGGGGGCGGAGTTAGGGACCCTCCAAATTCAGTCAGTAATCTTTATACGATATTTTTTGATAGATACTAAAGCTAGTACCCACACTGTAGACCTATTTAAAGAAAGAAGAGGCATATTTGGATACAACTGGGGGAAGTAGAACTCATTTTTTTCCTGAGCAATGATATTAAGATTCTCTATTTATTCAATAGACATTCTTTACTTTGAACATTCCTTGATAAAAGACCAAATATACATTATTTGAAATCTTTCCTACAGAAAATTCCCAGACATACACGTTGATACTTCTCTGTCCAGGAAGTGGAGCTTAACTTCCCTCTCCTTGAGAGCGGCAGAACTTTGGGACTCACTTCCAATGAACAGTGTGGAGAGGGATTAAAAGCAACATTAGAGTGGGGAAACCTAGAGGACATTACTACGATCAAGTGATGAATGTTAATATCCCCAACAGTAACTTGTGCTGTCCTCATGTCCTCTCTGACATGACATGATTAGAAGGGTGATTTACCTTCCCCCAAACACAAAAATCTCAGTATAATCATGCAAAAAAAGAAACACATCAGACGAACCCTAATTGAGGGACATTCTATAAAATACTTGACCAGTCATCTTCCAAGTTGTCAAGATCATAAAAAACAAGGAGAGTGAGAGACTGTCATGGAGACTAAGGAGATATCACAGTTAAATCAAGCAACTTCCTGGATTCAATCTTATAATATGGAACATTTTTAAAAGACCCTATGGGAAAACTAGTTAATTCCAAACAAGGTCTGTGGCTTAGTGACTAGAATGGTATTAATGTAAATTATTCAACAAATATACCATGCCTACCTATTCAAGATAGGGAGAAATAGGTCAAGAGCATATGGGTACTCTCTATACTATTTTTGCAACTTTCCTTTAAATGTAAAATTATTTGAAAAATAAAAATATGTCTTAAAAATAAAATAAATTAGGAGTGTCTGGGTGGCTCAGTCGGTTCAGTGTCCAACTTCAGCTCACTGTTCGTGGGTTTGAGCCCTGCATCGGGCTCTGTGCTGACAGCTCAGAGCCTGGAGCCTGCTTCCGATCCTATGTCTCCCTCATTCTCTGCCCCTCCCCTGCTTTCATTTTGTCTCTCTCTGAAAAATAAATAAACATTAAAATTTTTTTAAATAAATTTAAAAAATAAAATAAAATAGCACACCTTCAAGATTAAAAAGAAAAGGGACAAACCAAAATAAATTAATAAAATAAGAAAAAGTGCCATAATTTTGTGTAATGCAGTGGACTTGTTTCAAGATGACAATACTGAGATAGACCTAGAAAAGCAGAGAATAAATATAAAGGCAGAGACAATGAAGCTGGATACAAGGGTCTAAATGCTAAAGAAAAAAAATCTGTATTGGTAAAGAATGCAAAACTAACAGGGAGATTATTTCCCATTGTCCAGGACTTAAACTATAGTCGGGATCATAATCTTTGAGAAAGCTTCATAAACATGTAGATTCCTTTGTCCTACTGTGTCAATTCCAAATCAATGGACATGAGGTAGGATCCAGTCATGCACATTTCACAGGGACATGGTTGCCTGTCTGTGGTAAGGTACACACACTCTGAAAGAAATGGAGTCTCTATCAGCTCCCTTTGAATCTTTGATGGTAATGAGCTTTGACCAACAGAATGCAGCAGAAATGATTCTATGTAACTGTAATGATTAATTTTATGTGTCAACTTAAGTGGGCCCTTATCTGATGACAAATATTTTTGTAAGATTGGCCTACAAAGGAGAAGACACACCGAGAAGATGATGTGAAGACAGGGCAGAGAGATTTGGCTACAAACCAAGGAATATCAACAATACCAAAAGCCAGAAGAGACAAGGAATGGATTATTCCCGAGAACCTCCAGAGGGAATATGGCCCTGTGGAGACCCTGATTTCAGATTTCTGGTCTCCAGAATGGTGAGAGAATAAATAGGTCTCTGTTGCTTTGAGACACCAAGATTGTGGTAATTTGTTAAGCCACCACAGGAAATTGTTAAGAAAGAAACAACAGGCCCCAACTGGACTCATTTGCTCCCCAGCAAATCAAGACTTACATTTTCAACTTCTCCCAGGAATGTGATCTTTTAATATTCAACCTGATCAGCACTAGAGAGGTCATCTCCATCTTATAAACCCTGCCCTTCTCTTCCCCTCTAAGAGATGACCTACCCTTAAACAATCCTTTCTTTTCTTGTGTTAGTAACATCTTTGCCCCACCCTTCTGCCTATAAACCTTCTATTTTGTACGACTCCCCATAGCATCTCTCTACTTCCTGGATGGAATGCTGCTTGATTTATGAATCGCTTAATAAAGTCAATTAGATCTTTAAATTTACTTGCTTCATTTTTTAATATAATACGAACCCAAAAAGAAACATGAGCAATATAGGAAAAGAAGGAAAAAACAGAGCTTTCTGTTAGAGAAATGGTAGAAGTCCATTGGTGGCTGGAAAGTCCAGTGGTGGCTGGAAAAAGAAACATGAGCAATATAGGAAAAGAAGGAAAAAACAGAGCTTTCTGTTAGAGAAATGGTAGAAGTCCAGTGGTGGCTGGAAAGTTGAGTTCCAGACTGGAGACAAAAGGTCTAGGGAGAAAGGGAAGAGTCTGGATGGGTAGGAGGAGCCAAAAGCATGAGAAGTCTTCAGGTCCACAAGGGGGAATTTAAACTTAACCTGAGGACAGCTAAAGGCCACTGAAGAGGCATTTCACAAGAGATACAAGAAGTTATATGAACCAAGGCCTCAGGAAGAAAGAAGCACTAGAACTCGAGCACCTTTCCTTGGTCTGATTATTCAGTTATTCACTCACTGAATCAAAGAAACTAAGTGAAGAGCTTACTGACTAATGAAGAAGATGGATGTTACTAAAACAATAACATCAGTCAAGGCACAGTGACAGGGTGAAGGAAATCCTCTGAAAAGAAGAATTGGAGTCTGTGAGTTTCCCTCAGGCCCTGAACCCCTGGCCCAAGAAGGGTCTCCCTGTGGACTTAGGCTCAAGATGAGAAGTGAAGCCATGCTGGCTATTCACCACCATGTGGAGACACATCTCATTTTTTTCTTTTAAAACAAAAATTTAGGAGGCTGTAATATTGTGATTTATTATAAGAAATATATATTTGGTCCTCATTCCCATTTCTGGCACAGGGCTGCTAAAGCCCCTGGGAATTTCCTAAGTGATAACAGCAATAAATGGGCCTTTTGTTATGTTAATGAGTGACTTTGGGACCCCCCCGCACAACTAGAGGGTTGGAATTTGTATTCCCACCCACCTTGACCTCCAAGAAGGGGTGAAGGGCTGGAGGTTGAATCAATCACCAAGGGCCAAAGATCTAATCAATTGTGCCTGTGTAATGAAGCCTCCATAGAAACCCAAGGAATGGGTTTGGAGAGTTTCCAGATTGGTGAACCAGAATGTATCCACATGCCATTATGCCAGGCCCCAAACTCCACAAGAACAGAAGCTGTTTTGTTGAGAACCTCACCCTATGTATCTCTTCATCTGGCTGTTTGATTCATACCTTTTGTAACAAACCAGTGATCTAGTGAGGAAACAGGTTTCCTGAGTTCTGTGAGCCACTCTAGCAAATTAATCGAGCCCAAGAAGGGGTTCATGACAACCTCTGATTTGCAGCCAGGCAGTCAGAAACAGAGGTGATAGCCTAGATTTGTGACTGGCATCTCAGTGGAGAAAGTCTTGTGCGGCTGAGCCCTCACCCTGGGGAATCCAATACTATCTCCATGTAGATAGTACTGGAATTAAGTTGAATTATAAGACACCCTGCTGGGGTCAGAGAATTGCCTGATGGTATGGGAAAACCCACACTCACACTTTGGAATTCAGTGCTGATACTTTAGATGAAATAATGGAAGGACAACAGTATATTGAAAGATGAATGCTTTTAATACCAGGATTCTATTTTTAAAACCATACTGCCATATACTCTTGCAGTTAGCAAGAACCATTGAGATATCATTACTATTAAACAGTACCATATTATTCTATAAATTGGGAAATTCAAGGTTTAGTTTCACTAAGAAACTTGATTTTCCAACTCCCAACCAGTAAGCGCCAGCCCTGCTACAATAACAATATTGAAAGTTTGGTCACCATTCAATGAACTTGACCCTGAAGACAAGTGAAATGGGAAATGTCTTCTGTATTGACATAATTTGGCCTCAACATTCTTGTGATTTGAGGTACCAGGTAATTTTCCATGTAGATTTGGCCTGAAAATACAAAGGAAAGGTTCAAACAGGGACACAGCCGGTCTCTTTGGCCTAACCCTGCAAGGGATGTTTGCCTCAACCATACATTTTTTTATTGTCTAGTTAAGTTTTGAGTAATTCAGCTGATGGGGTTTTCAGCCCTGCCCATGGACTGTGACTCATTCCACCATCAAATTAACAGCTCTTTTGGAAAATGTTTTTTCATGACTTGGCCAAAACTCTCCACGGCTTAATTTCATCCCTTTCTTCCCAGAGAAATTCTCTGAACAAGTCCAATGATTGCACACTTCAGAAGAGCCTTTATGTCTGGCCATGGCAAATGCCAGACCAACCTATCGATTTTAGCTTCTCTCAGCACCACTAGGCTGACTCCTTCACCTTCTCTTCATATCTGCACATCAACTCTGTCTCTGTTGCTAAAACAGGTTTATAGTATCTTGAAACATCCAATTCATGGGATTAAAGTTATTTTGCAGAAAGAAAAGATGCACATAAGAGGAAGTCAGGATGCCTGCATTCCCTCTCAGTTCCTCTAAGAACAGTGAGATGTTAGCCAATTTGCTTCCACTCTTTAATTTCTTCATCTGTAAAATGGTAAAACCAGAATAAATGACATGGTCATGACCTTCTACCTTTAAAACTGAAGAGCTCAGTCTACTCAGATCAATATGAAAGCATAAAAAGTTTGTCTACAAAAGTCAAGCAATGGGCATGGCATGATACAAGGTTGAGTAAGAACATTTAGATGCAGAGGCACAGGATCCAGACCAATAGATAAAAAGGATGTGTACACAGTGCATTAGGCAACTATTACCTCAATAACAATGCCTAACAAGCCAGCCCAAAAGTAAGTGGCTACCATCAATAGGCATGTATCCTGATGCTCATGGGTTCACAGCTAGAGGAGTTCTGCTTTGTGCCATGGGGGTATTGGATTTGATTGCAGGTAATATTCAGGTAAGATTTAGGCCTACTCCACATCTATCCTGCACATGGGGCATATTCTTCTCATGGTGACTACTGGATCCAAGGGTCAAGCCAAACTACACAACCACTTATGTTTCATCCCCTAACATTCCATTGGCCAAAATATGCCATGTGGCCAAGCTCAAAATCCAAGGGACTAATAAGTCTATTCTGCCCTTAGTGGGAGGGGGAGAAAAGTGAATATTGCTGAACAATCACTCAAATCATCACAGATGGTGCTTTTGCTCCCATTATCTTTTTGACACAGTCCCTCTCTCTTTATGTGCATTGAGTTGACTTCAAGATCAAATAAGACCAGTTTCTGGTAAGCACATTTTTGGAGAAAAAAAAATTTAAGAGATCATTTACTATCTTATAATTTTCATGATACCAAAAGTAAGCTACTCTGTAACTATGGATAATTATGCAATAAAAGAATCTGATGAGCACTGACTATGCACCAGGCACCACTCTAGGTTCTCTTCATTCATTCTTTTATTTAATTGAACTAGCATTTACAGGTGCCTGGGTGGCTGAGTTGGTTGAGCATATGACTCTTGAATTCAGCTCAGGTCAGATCCCAGGGTTGTGGGATCGAGTCCCACATCAGGTTCCACACTGAGCATGGAGCCTGCTTGAGATTCTCTCTCTCCCTCTCTCTCTTCCTCTACCCCTCTCCCCCACTCACACTCTCTCTCTAAAAAAATAAATAATTGAACTAGCATTTAAACAGATTGATGTTTTACCACATATAGAATACCCTGAACAGAACTGATCCTTAAAAAAATCTTTCCAATTCACAGCATTCAAACATGTCAGTTTAAAAACATGTTTTCATTACTTGTTCAATTTATTCAGGATTCACCAAATATCTCTATGTCTCAATTTTCCCAACAAAGCCTAAAATAAAATATTATTAATTACATGTTACAGATCAGGAAAGTGAAGATTAGAAAAGATGGAATGACTGATGAAAGGTAAAGGAGCAAAGATATGAACCCAGATACATCTTATGTCAAAGCCCAAGGCTTTCCCCCCATACCACGTGTCCTGAGGTAACACTGAAAAATGCATAGTAAGTGTTTAATTAAAGTTTATAGAATAAAGAAAGGAGAGAAGGGAGAGAACATGGAAGGAACAAAGGAAGAAAGGAAGGAATGAGGGAAGGAAAGAAGAAAGGAAAGGAAAGGAAAGGAAAGAAAGAAGGAAGGAAGGAAGGAAGGAAGGAAGGAAGACAGAAATAAAAGAAGGAAGGAAGGAAGGAAAGAAGGAAGGAAGGAAGGAGGACAGAAATAAAAGAAGGAAGCAAGGAAGGAAGGAAGAGAAGGAAGGCAGGAGGGAGGGAGGAAGGAAGGAAGGAAGGAAGGGAAGGAAGGAGGAAGGGAGGAAGGAAGGAAGGAAGGGAAGGAAGGAGGGAGGAAGGTCAGGGATAATCTTCCAAAATAGGAAAACTGAACATACTTGAAACAAATACATAACAGTACAAGGCAACTTCAAGCTGTAAACTAAAGAAAAACGAAATTTTATTTTCCCAGAGTTGAATGGTCAATTGGTAAATTCCTTCATTCATTAAGCAAACTGTGCTACCTCTTGACACAAATCCACAGGTGGTGGGAGGGCAATTTCTGCCTGTGCCCTACTCTAGGAACCCAAAGGGAGAGGTGTCAGGGACACATAATACCCACATCTGGCTTAGAGGTTTATTGGACTCACCATTTTCTACAATTGGCCTCAAGCCCCATTTCCCAACCATGGTACTCAAGTTCCTACACAATTTGGTCCAAACCTCCTTCCTATCTGCATCCCCTTCCTGGCCCCATTGTCTCAGCTTCCCACCAGTCCTAGAATACATGTCTCTTCCTGGTTCTGTACCTTGCACTTCCCCTTTTCTCTGCCTAGAATTCATCCCACCTCCAGCTGGTGGACTTTTTCTCATCCCTAAATGTCCAACAGAATTATCATCTCCTCTGTGACACCATCCTCTGATTTCCCTGGGAAACTTTGTCTTTCCTTTCACTGTGACCCCAGGCATCATATAAATGCCTCTATTACCATAGGCAACACAGGTCACAGGATCTCCATGCCTGTTCCTGCCAGTGACTTTTGACCTCCTCACAAACAGGAAAGATCTTAGAGACCTTTGTTAGCATCCTTTTATACTTAGCCTAAAACCTACCCGATTATACTGTTTTACCTCCTTACAACTTTAATCAGTGTGTTCCCCCTCACCGTCTCCCCAGCAACTAGTCAGGAGAAGCTGTACTAGAGAAGAAATGATCTGTGTTTCTGTTACACTCGAAAGTGGAGTCAGAACTTTGCCTGGATTGCCAGGCTTGTTGCTACCCTTCCTTCAACACTCACCTCAACAAAGCCTTCCCCAAACTGAGGTAGAACCTGTGTGCATGCTGCCGGTCAGGTCACACAGTTAGGAACTGCCTACAGAACCACGGAGACTTGACCCTTGAGCAACACAGGGGTTAGAGGTGCTGACCCCGGATGTTGTCAAAAATCCATGCATAACTTTTGACTCCTCCCAAATTTACTTAGCAAGAACCACGAGAGATCACTTTTTGCTGCCATACACAATTTACTGGGGAGAGGAACTGCTCACGTGGAGGTGATTAGTGTCACAGTTATTTTAAGCAGATGCTTGCAACATGGGAGCTCACTGCAATACAACAGTAGGTGGCTAGAAAATTGTCACAGTAGTACAGTATGTACTATGGTTATTTTTATGCATTTATGGTTTAATACTATATCTTTATGTTTGTTTACACTTCTCTCTACTGCAAATGGTACCACATATGGTGTGTGTGAAAGTTTTGAAAACTTTTATTTTATTTTATTGTTTTATTTCATTTAATTTTATTTCATTTCATTTCCTTTTTAGAGAGAGAACATGATGTGAGTGAAAGAGAGGGGCAGAGAGAGAGAGAGAAAGAAAATCTTAAGAAAGAGAATCCACGCTCATCATGGAGTCCAGCACAGGGCCCCATCCATCCCATGACAGTGGGATCATGACCTGAGCTGAAATCAAGGGTCGGACGCTCAACAGACTGAGCCATCAAGGCATGCTGAGTTTTGATAAACTTTAATTTTTTATAATAGATCTGTGTAAATTTTATGGCAGTAAACGATAAAACAGACTATTATCTACATCTATTTTATGCACTCGACATATCTTTTTCTTAATTTTTTCAATATTTCTAGGCTACATGATTCATCTGTTTTTTTCAAATTGTTGCAAATCTCTTAAATATATATTTATTGGAAAAAAATCCACGTATAAGTGGACCTGCATAGTTCAGACCCA
>CM053567.1:182779892-182804892 GCA_028646485.1 Cryptoprocta ferox | reverse complement strand
CAGAACACAGCTCTGCCCAGCAAACGCTGCAGGCACCCCTGCTCCCCTAGGGGGAGCACCCACAAGCTGCCTTGTCTTCATCTTTGGGGAGCAGATATGACCACCTATGCCTTAGGGCTGGGTGAGGATCGAGGGGCTTCCACACTGGTTGGTGGGGAAGCTATCCTCTGCCTATCACCATAAGGAATATGACGCAGCCTGGACCCAAGGGTTTGACCCGTGAGAGAAACAAAGCCAAAGCCTTCTAAATATGTGACAGTGGGTAACCTGGACAGTGAGTTGGGGTCTAGCATATGAACGATGCTTGGCAAATGTTGATTGTATACATTTTCCCATCCAGAACTTCGGGTTTAGATACCTGACTTTCTTTAGTTAGTGAGACGGTAGCAGACGAAATATAAGCAGGCATGTGAAATGTGCTTAAGTAATATTGTATGCCTTCATATGCCCCTACCATCACAATGAGAAATATACTCTGATTGGCCCATTGATTCAAGGGGGGTGAGATTCATGGAGCAGACCTTATCTTAACCTGTAGCTTATCACCAGTGAGCTAAACCCAATCTAGGTCACTCTATCCCCAGCTGACCTGCAGATGAGCACGTTAAGTCAATGCTTATTTTGTATGGCATGGAGATTTTGTTGTTGTTTTTTATTTACTAATAGATGATTGACACACCAAAATAATAATAGGGGAATGATTTCTACCTATCAGAGCTACGTGAGGGGTTTAGACGTTTTTATACAAAAGGTTAATCTAGGAACTAGTGAGAAAGCTGGCTAGGGGAACTACAATCAGGGTCCAGAAAGTATAAGGTATAGTTCTCAATCTCCTCTCTAGGCAGCTATGGTCACAGGACTCATAAGGAGGTAGACAGTCAAAGTCACATAAATTTGGCCTCATTGGCCGTGGCGTTCTACAGAGAGAAGAGAGAGAAAAGGCTATGCTATATCATACAAATGCTCAATATTTGCAGATTACACAAGACCTCATGAATTTTCAGTACATTTGCACTACTTAAAACATATGAATTTAGGGGCACCTGCGTGGCTCAGTTGGCTAAATGTCCAGCTCTCGGTTTCGGTTCAGGTCATGGTCTCACGGTTTGTGGGATTGAGCCTCGCATCTGGCTCTGCATTGACAGTATGGGGACTGCTTGGGATTCTCTCTCTCCCTCTCTCTCTGCCCCATTCATTTTCTCTCTCTCAAAACAAATAAAATAAACTTTAAATATGTGTGTGTATGTCCAGATAGACAATATAGAGAGTATATTTGAATATACTGACTTGGGGTTTTAGCCTTTCCATAAATCCTTTTCTAATTAACATGAGATATAAATGTATTTATATATTTATATCCCATATATATTTATATGTGTCCCATATATATCATATATAATATATATATATTATATATGATATATATCCCATGGAATGGCTAAAACTCCCAAGTCAGTATATTCAAACCAAAAACCAATATGGAACCTAAAGGAGTTGCTGCAGACATAAGTTGCTACAGAGAAGCCTCAGAAGGCTTTACTCCCTTTACTCCCAGCATCCCCATCTTAGATTTAACCATAGAAACTCCATTTTTCAGCGGTTTCTGTGGTAGGATTCTGCATAAAATCCTACTGGAACAGGAGTGAGCCCCAGGCTAACTAGCCCACAGTAATGATGTGAGCAGAAGTCTCTAAAACACAGAACTGAAACTAAACTCATTGTTTTTGCCCCCCGCCCCCGCATAAAACCTCCTTGATTCTCCTTCTCAGAGATTCTCAACACCCTTTATCTTCAGCTGAGTAAGCCAGCAACCTGGCAGTTATCCTTATCCCTGCTTTACCATTCCCATCTCCTCTGTTCCCTAAGTAGATGAAAAATATGTGTACCTCTGTCCACTTGGAGTGTTACCACCTTGCTCTGAGAGCCATCCCTTATCTCACAACTCAAAATCTTCCAACTTTCATTTATGCACCTCTAGCTGATGCCTTCTGTGGGGCACAGTCTCCAAGATGGCCTCCAAGGATCCCCACCTCCTGATGACATCATTTCCCTCTGCATAACCTCATCTCCTTGAGTGACTTAATACTGGCCAATAGAACACAATAAATGTGATGGGCTGTCATTTCCATGAATAGATTATAGAGGACTCCAGCTTCTGTCTTCCTAGTGGACTTTTACTCTTCTGGTTTTGTTGAAACAAGCTGCCATGTTTGAGCTATCCCATGGAGAGACATATGACAAAAAAACTGAAAGCGGCTTCCAGCTGAAAGCCAGCAGGAAACTGAGATCTGAACTCCAACAACCTGCAAAGAAACAAATCCTACTAGTAGCCACATGAACCTGGAAGCAGATCTTCACTCAGTGGAGCTTTCAGATGAGACCTCAGCCCCAGCCTCATAAGAGACACTGCGGACCCATCTAAGTCATGTCTGGATACCTGACACACAAAAACTCTGAGGCAATAATGTATGTTACTCTCCCCCACTAACTGATCACCTGTTATACACCAGTAGATAACTAACACACTCCTCCTATGCATGCTAACCATGGCAGTCTGAATGATGGCTCTAAACACAAACCTGATGATGACCTTCCTCAGATTCAATCTCTTTCTTAAATGTCGTAGGAAGCAAAAAGTTGTATTCATCAGATTGTTGTGCTGATGCTTTCATGGGCTAATCCATTTATCCATTCACCAAAGTTAGGGTGACCAACCCCCTTTTCAGACAAGAAAATTGGAGGATTAAGTAACTTATTCAAAACTACAAAACTAGAAAGTGACAAGTCAGAACTGGGACCAAAATTGCCTGGCTTCAAAACTTTCCTGCTGCACCTGTGTCTCCACAAAACTCAAAGCCTCCTGGTGCAGAATTAGGATAATGCTAAAGCCAGACTAATGGACAGATGAACCTGATAACCTAGGAGAAAAGGAAGTTCAATACAATGAGGGGGAAGAGAAAACTGGAATGCTTCTGCACAATGTCTGACTTAGGAGAGTTTTACTGATATCCTTGGAGAAATGGAAGTTCAGCAAAAATTATCTTGTTTATTAATTCCAAGGCTCTAAACTTCAGTGGACTTTGTGAGAGGTGTTTGAAACTCAAGGGTGAAATTCCAGAGCTAGGAGTCTGTGGTTCCTTGTCATAGGGCTACCCTGATGGGAAAATGCCCGAAAAAGATCTCCTAATGTTGAAGACACACTTACCCCTTACCCTGTCCCATCCCAGCTTAAAGTGTCCCCTGTAGCAAGAGTAAATCCCACTCTTACATCATTCTGGCGGAAACTTAAACCAGCTAGAAGCATCCCATTAACCTCACAAATCCCCCACATACCAGAAGCTTCATCAGCCTTTAAAAACCAAAAGGGCAGAGGGGAAAAGCTCACAGAAATCTTACAAGGATGTTGAGGTGTTACAGGCATGTTCTTAGAGATGAGGCCTTTTACAAATTGAGCATGAGCCTGTAAGAGAGGGAAGAGCCAAGAAGTCAACCTCTTCCTCCCCTCAGATTTATGAATCTTCCAGCTAGAGGCAAAAGCATCTCTCCATCAAGATCAAAGCTCAGAGAGGTGAGAAGAAAAGCAAGAAGACCAGAGGTTCCCCTGGGATGTAAATATGTCTGTTTTATGTAGCATACATGGTCTGTGTTCTAGAGGCATGTTGCATAGGAAACCCATTTAATAGCCCTCATAAAATAAATACTTCCTGTGCATTAAGAGTACAGAAAGATGGATATGTTCCTTGCTTGGAATGTATAAAGCAAAGGTTAAAAGTTCCACCGTGTTTTCTGCTCATGGAAAATCACTTTTGATTCATCAGCCCAGAGTCCAGATATTTTCTTGGAAGAATCAAACATGGAGACTGAGAGTATTTGCCATACCTCAGCTGCCACAGGCCGTTGTGTCAAGGTACTTAATGTGTAAGGGTGTTTCTAGTCGTTGGAGTCAAAGCAGATTCCCAAGTCTGGCTGAAAAGATCATAACTACAGCGGAGCCTTAATCATTTGCAGAACTTGGTGGTGTGCATTCTTAGAAGACTCTCCCCATAAATACCACATGATTCAGACTCATTGATATTCCCTCTTTAATATTTGCTATTTGGTGTGATGGTCATTAGCGGAAAGCGATTGGGCAATAGTGTGATTATGGAAAAAGAACAAAGGCCGAGAGAAACCAATTTCTCAGTTCTAAGAAAAGAAACACCAAAAAGGAAATGAAAATATCAAAGGGCAGTTTGTCCCATGATGCACATTTCAGCCAAGTGCGGCCATGTACAAAGGGCTGCTCAGACTTGTCTAAGTAACACCTCATTCCTCAATGCTTGCAGAATTTGCAAAGGCTGAACAAGGACAAAAAAAGGAGCATTGGGATCCAGAAGATCAAGCTCTGAACTGGGATAGGAGTCAAAAGGCATTGCTCCTGATCTGGTTCTACCTCTCCTTTCATTCATCTGTAAAATGGGACCCATACTATTTCTGTTGGCAAAATCACTTCTTTATTCAACAGGTCATCCATTTCTTTCAATCATTTTAATGTGTAAGGCACTGGGCACAAAAGTGAATGCCCCATGGGTGCTTCTCACAAAGTCTTCCCAGTCAGCAGGGGAGATGAGACAGGTAGGTGGAAAATAACATTCTCACTGAGAGTGGTAAGTGTCACATCAAATAACCATCCAGATGGGGGCGTCTGGGTGGCTCTGTTGGTTGAGCGTTTGGCTCTTGATTTTGGCTCAGGTCATGATCTCATAGTTCATGGGATCGAGCCCCACATCAGGCTCTGTGTTGACAGCATAGAACCTGCTTAGGGTTCTCTTTCTGCTCCCCCTCCTGCCCCCACTCGTGCTTTCTCTCTCTCTCAAAATAAATAAACTTAAAAAAGAAAACTAACCGACCAGACGCAATGATGTCATCAGCTGCCAATGATGTACTACCCAACTTGTACCTTTCTCTCTCACAAGAGCATCAGCTGTTTTCCTCCCCCTCCCCCCATCTCCATTCACGGTACGATCCTCCTTTCCTC
Source organism: Cryptoprocta ferox (assembly GCA_028646485.1). Taxonomy (NCBI): domain Eukaryota; kingdom Metazoa; phylum Chordata; class Mammalia; order Carnivora; family Eupleridae; genus Cryptoprocta; species Cryptoprocta ferox. The sequence continues at coordinate 182,799,875 of CM053567.1, read as the reverse complement.
CTTTTTTCTTTAGGCCTAAATTTCCCCCTTCATTTTATGTTTCTTTTCTCTAGAGATATTGTCTAATCTTTGTAAGTCCTTTCTGGAGCAAAGAGGGTTGTAAATAAATGGACATGTGCATACCTGGGAGGAGCCTTCATAAAAATGTGCTTGGCTGTAAATGACTGATGTATGCATGAATGTGCACACTTTTTTCTCATTTTTTTTAAATTTAAATTCAAGTTAGTTAACATACAGAGTAGTAATGGTTTCGGTAGAACCCAGTGATTCATCACTTCCGTATAACACCCAGTGCTCGTCCCAACAAGTGCGCTCCTTAATGCCCACCAACAAATTTAGCCCAACCCCCACCTCCCCTCCAGCAACCTTCAGTCTGTTCTCTTATGGTTTGCTTGCCTCTCTGTTTTTATCTTATTTTTCCTTCCCTTCCCCTATGTTCATCTGTTGTGTTTCTTAAATTCCACATATGAGTGAAATAATATCTGCCTTTCTCTGACTGACTTATTTCACTTAGCATAATACCCTCTAGTTCCATCCGCATTGTTGCAAATGTCAAGATTTCATTCCTTTTGATCACTGAGCAATATTCCATTGTGTATGTATGTGTGTATATATATATGTACATATATATATGTGATGATGATTATCTTCATGAAAAATATTTCTATCCATATCAAAGTAGAATATAGATTTATATAAAGCTTTTCTCACAAACAATCTAACTGGTTCTAACCTACAACAAAACAAGCTACATATGCCCAAGACTGGGTAAACTCATGCCATTCACTGGGTCTCTGGCCCAGCCCCAGCTGCTGGGACTCAGACTCCCCTAGTGGCTGACCTAAATTTTCATCAGATAAACCTGCCTCACTAGACACCCATGTACCCCCAGGACAGAATCCCAAGTCCAGTCCCCAGGCTCTGAGCTGCCTTCTGTTCTGAGACAGGGACAGGCCAGAATTTTCTCCTGGGATCACCGGCTGAAATAAGGGAATAGATAAACACATATCACCCCAACCTGCAACACTAAGGGAGAAGCCAATCTCAGGCTGATCCTGAGCCAAAATCCTGTCTTCTGTGCTCTGCCTCTCTGAATATTACTTCTCTTCAAAGCCTAGTCCAAATGTCTTATCCTCCATAAGGCCTCCCTCCACATGCCCCCGTAGCATGGTCAGCCATCTTCTCCTTGCACCTAGCTTCTGTCACAGAACTTTCTCTGCATTCAGTGCTTCCTCTGACAGGTCCCTGGAAGCAGGTACTGTTTAGAACCCATGTTACTCACCCCTGGGAACTCTTCCCTAGCAACGAGCATGGTGCCCAGAACTTGCTCAGTGAATACTTATTAAATCCCGTTTCTTTCCAGTTTTCCTTTTCTTGCTAACTACTTGGATCATAAATAACACTTAAAACTTCAAAGGGAAGAATCATCAAATATTATGTGTCAGGCCAATAAGCAGAAACATGTGGTGTCTTTAGCTGAACATGAGAACAAAGGCTACAAGGACACATTTCATTTTTCCCTGTGGTGAAGAGGTAATAGTACAGGGTGGCCCCAAAGGGATCTGAGTTCGAATCCTAACTCCATAATTTGGAATTTGTGTGACACTCTGTCTCTGACCCTCTTTGACTCTGTTTTATCATCTGTAAAACTAGAACTAGGAAGGATTATAGAGAAGATTCAACCCAAATGCATAAGAGCGCCCAGGCCCTGGGGCACCTGGGTGGCTCAGTTGATTGAGTGTCCGACTTCAGCTCAGGTCATGATCTCACGGTTTGTAAGTTTGAGCCCCGCATCCAGCTCTGTGCTGACAGCTCAGAGCCTGGGACCTGCTTTGGATTCTGTGTCTCCCTCTGTCTCTGCTCCTCCCATGATCATGCTCTATCTCTCTCTGTCTCTCAAAATAAGCGTAAAAAAATTTTTAAAAAAAACAGCACCCAGACCCTGTAACACAGTAGTCACTCAATAGATGTGACTTCCTTCCATTCCCCCAAATGAAGAAACCAAACTAATCCCATCCTCATAGGATATATGGGAGAAATATATGAAATGCAATCAAGCAATGTAAGAAAAAGCGAGCACATTGTATGAAGACCCATTCCTGTTCAGGTAAGTATAACTGAATAATTCATGTTTTCACCCAAGGCAATTAAATAGCCAACCCCATAGACATCCATCTATGCTTTAGACATGGGAATTTATATTAATTTTTTAGCAAGCTTAGGATACATAACTCTAAAACTAAATAAGATTGAACTTATGATGAAAAGCATACCACTTTTTTAAAGTCAAATTTTGAATGTTTTTCTTAACAGAGCATTAGTATACTTCTCTCTGTATATATGGGACCTGAACCATCTGCTCTATTTAAAAAAAAAAAAAGACATAATGAAAAGGCCTCCGACCGTAATAGGTAGTAAGAAAAATTGCATTCCTCCTGCCCTTTGCTCAGGCGTAGAGCCATCAAAGTGTTATGCCATAAAATTTAATTTTTGAGTTTTGAATGATGTACAGTGGAGCAGGACTTATAAATCAGAACAGTAACCATTGCTATGAATAGAGATGTATGTTTTTCCAAAATGTCTAAATGAAATCCTTGAAAATGCGCTAAAAGGCCTGCACAGTTTTCCAAAGGCAGCCATAATTGAAATTAATCATTCTTGTTCAGACAGAAGGAAACTCACTGACACCTGGGCACCTCCCCCTCCTTGAGATGAAGTGATCAAATAGTCATCATCTCTTCTTATGAAAGCAATTAATCACGGCAATATATCATGCTACTGCAGCTCAGTTTCTAGCTTTGTCTGTTATGGTCATAAACCGTTTCTGATGCCTTTGACTGTGTCTTTAACCAGATGCCATTCTGAAAATAGCTAAGACACCTAGAACTACAGTATGTGAAAGCCTCGCCTGTACAAGAATCCCTCCCTTCCTTCCACATCCTAATACCCAAGCCAGTGGCAGGTCCTCGACACCCTGCCACTCTCGTCTGTCTCCCGGTCCTGCACCTGCCCCCATCTTCTACCTGGGTCACTGACACAGCCTCCCAACTGCCTGCCTGCCTCTGTGTGGGCAGAACATAAGGCGTGGGCTTCCCAAAGCATGAATCATATCACATCATGGCGCTCCCTTTCTTAAAATCCTTCAGTGCTTCCCATTACCCTCAGCACAAAAGCCCACCTGCTCATGGAGGTTTACAGGGCCCCATACCTCTTGTCTGTCTCTCCCCATGGATTCTTCCTGTTCTGTAGACATGCCACTTTATGTTTACTCCATGGTCCCAAATTTGTTCTAGGTGGACAGATAGAGATGGGTGGATTTATACATAGCGTACCAAAAATACAGGAAGAGAAAATACCAGAGTATTAATAGTTTTTATATCTGATGGTTGGGAGTTCAAGTAACTTTATATTCTTCTCTACACTTGACTAGATATTCCAAAATTTGGGAAACAAAAATATATCTTAGTTCAAAATGGGAAAAGATGCCAAATGCAGCCAGTTAGACCCCAGAGTCCAGAACTAGAACTCTTCTATGCAAGCTCACAAAAGACACAAGGTTCAGGTCTTCAGTGTCCTGCAGAACAGGGATGACAGAAGTCTTCATCCTAAAATTTTGTTATCCTCAGGGGTGCCTGGGTAGCTCAGTCGGTTAAGCATCCAACTTTTGATTTTGACCCAGGTCATGATCTCACGGTTGTGGGATCAAGACCCACATCAGGCTCTGCACTGACTGAGAGGAGCCTACTTGGGATTTTCTCTCTCCCTCTCTGCCCCTCCCCCCACAAATAAATAAATAATAAATAAAACAAACAAAATAAAATTTTGTAATTCCCCAGAAGTCTCTCCCAATGATGGACCAATCAAAACATTTGTTGAACAACTGTGCTCTGGCCTCTCTCCCCTGAAGTGTGGGCAGAGGGCACGTGCGTCATGGACCTCGGAGATAAAGGGCAGCTGCTGAACACAGCAGTTAGAATTAAGGAGAGTCATTAGGCATCTGGTAATATTAATACACACTTAAATGTTTTCAACCCTCCAGACACAATAGACTGGAAGCTCCACAAAGGCAGGGACCAAATCTATCCATATTATTTGTTCAACAAATTTTGCTGAGTGCCTACCTCATGCAAGCCCTTTTTTAAGTGTTGATAACACAATAGTGAAGAAGAGATACTCATGGGATTGCACGCCAATGGTAGAGAGAGAAAATGAACAAATTACAAGTGTTACTAGAGAGTGATAGGTGATAGCAGAGAATTAAAATAGAAGAATGTGGTGGAGAAAGACAGGGTGGCTTCCTTCCATGAGATGCCAAGAAATGCTTTGAGGAGTCAACACTGCAGCTGAGAAAGGACTGATGGGAGGGACCCAGCTCCAGAACAGGGGGATACTAGGCCAAAGCTCTGAAGCAAGACAGAAGTAAAGCTAGTATGGTTGGAGCTGGAAGAAGGAAAGGATAATCAGCAATGGTAAGGAGATGAGGTCAGAGACTGATGGGGGCCAGATTATGAAAGGTTTTACCCACTGTGGTAAGGAGTTTGTCTTTTTTCCAAGTGCCATGAAAAGTCATTGGGAGATTTGAAGCAATCTGACCTAGCTTTCTGAAAACCCACTCTGGCTGCTGCATGGGGAATGGACTAGTGGACACAGGGAAAAAATAGGAGGTAATCTCTGAGAAGATGGGGTCTTGGGATAGGATGGTGCCATGGAGGGGAGAGAAAAAATGGCCAGAGGTGGAACTGAGAGGATCAGCAATGTACGAAGTGTGGAGATACGGAGAATAAGGAAAAGTGGGGACCAAGGATGGTTCCCAAGTTTGGTGCTTATTCACAGGTGTGTCGCCAGCACTCTGCTCAGGTCCTGACACAATGAGCATTGGGCAATTATCTGAGTGGATGGATGGAAGGATGGATAGATGGACGGAAGGAAGGAAGGAAGGAAGGAAGAGTGGATGGATGAATGGATGGATGGATGGATGGAAGGAAGGAAAGAAGGATGGATGGATGGATAAAAGGAAGGAAGGATGGAAGGGTGGATTAATGGATGGATGGATGGATGGATGGAAAGAAGGATGGATGGTTGGATGAATGGATGGATGGATGAATACATGGATAGAATGATTGTGAGAAGCAGAGCATAGAGCAATTCTGTGGGGGGGTGGGGGGGTGGACAAGAGAGACAGCAGCCATCTTACCCAACTCTCAAAGTCCCACCAGGCATTTTCTAGGGGATTTTATAGGGACAGCTGTGGGGAGGACAGGGCTTCAGAGCAGATGGAGGTCATTGGTGTCATGGAGTGAGACAGATCTGTATTTAAGACCTAGCTCCACCCCTCACTCACTCTGTGTCCTTGTATTACCTTGCCAGGGTCTCTAAGCCTTGGTTTCTTTATCTGTAAAATGGAGATTACACACCAACCTCATAGTCTTGCATCTGCTACGCATGGCTTGCATGGCCGTGAGTGAGCCACTTAAGCACTCTGAGCTTCATTTTTCTCATCTGTAAGATGGAACAAATAACCACTACCCCTTCTCTCAAAGGACACTTGGAAGGTAAAGTAAAACAACAACATATTGGGACAGGAGAACCCCCCAGATCACCCTTCCAGGTCACATCCCAGACTGAGGCAAAGCTCCTCCATCAACACCTGAGCCAGCAAAGCCGGGTAAGAGAGAAGGACCCCTCGAGACCAAATCAACCTGCGGACTTGCCTGGAGGCACAATCCTTTTTACCCAGTCCCCCATGGCCATTATTTGTGGCTATCATGGTTCCAAAAGAGGCAGGGTATCTGTGCCCCAGGTTATCTGTCAGGATGCAAAGAGAAAAGGTTTTTAAAGGCCAGAAAGAAGAGATTTGGGAGGTCTGTGTGGTCTTGGATTCAGCCCGTGGGAAGAGCGTTGTATTGTGAGCACTCCAGCACTAATTGAGGATGACGGGCTGGATAAATGTATTTATAGCTGCAAAACCCAGAGCTTTCTGGCGTGTGCCCCATCCTGCTCTCAGTGCCCCATACCTGAGGCCCACTGGGCAGGCTGGCGGCTGGGAAAGGAGGCTCCCAGGAGCAGCAGAGCCAGAGGACCAGATATAAATCCCATCCAGACTTCCTGTTCTAAACCCAGGAAATACCAGTCCATTTATATCTCATCATCTTAACCCTGCAGGCCTGGTTAATGGTTTGACCCATACATTCTCTCCTTTTCCAAAATCTTGTCCCGTTCCCTCTTAACTTGATTTACTCAACTTACTCCAGCTGCTGACTTTGGCAGATTTTCCAGCTCTCAAGCGACCGCTGCATGCGGGCATCACCCTGAGTGATTTCCACGGCAGCATGGGCTCAGTAGCTCTGGCCCCCAGCTCCAGAAGGTGCCCACTCTCAGAACTCGAGCTGGAAAAACACCCTCCCCGCCTCCCCCTCGCCCCGCCCCTTCTCACTTTCAACACGCAGGCACACTTTGGGGTGCAGCATGAAAAGCCAGGCTAAAAGGGGCTTGTATTTTTACACCATATTTGAGTTAGCTGTTTTATCTGGACATGAACCCTGAGCAGAGAGACGAGGGGGAGAGAGAGGGGCTTTATGAACTCAAAACCAAAATAGACCGTCTAAGCAAGGCGGAGTGAAGTCACCGAATGTGCCGTGGAAAATACTTCCAAGGCATTTTATAAATTTTGCACCCAAAAAAATGCCCCAGCCAAGTTAGACTTGCTGCTTTCAGATATTCAAATCCTTCATTTTTCCGTGATTTTCCTCATGGCTTAGGGACTTAAGAAAACAATGAGTACGTGTCCCAAAAAGTTACATGAGCACAGCACGTAAGCTCACTTTCCTACAAATGAGCCACAAAAATGGCAGGCTCTGCGAAGAAAAGTGACCTTCTCAGAATTCTCCCTCCTTCTTCCTTCCCTTCCCTTCTTTCTCTTCTCATTACTACCATTAACATTAATTGACCATTTCACCGATGGTTTCTGTCTCCTGGGCTCCTGGTTCTATTCATGCTTGGGGTGGGGGGCAAGGGGGGTGGTTGGAGGGCCATTGTTAACCCAGAAATCAAACTCAGATTTTCCTGGGAAATCCACTGAACTCAAAGATGCCCTGAGTTTGATGGCTTCCACTGCTTTGCCGTGTCTGTGTCTGAGCATCTGTCTCCTCCCTCATGGCCCCTTAATAGAGGACTCCATAGCTGGCACCGCTGGGCCCCACATATATGTGTCTGCTTTCCAGGTCTTTCCCTCCTTCTGGATCACCTTCTTTCTCTCAGGCCTTCATCCTCAGGTCTACCAACCTGGTCCTCCGCATATGGCAGCCGTGGTTTGACCCCACTGATCCCCAAGACTCTCCCTGTCTCTGGCTCTGCCGAACAAGTCCTCTGCTTCCCTCCCACCAAGCTTACTTCTCTCTATCTTGGCAAAGACTGTTGGTTCGTCACAGGTGCTATCCTCACTCTGAGACTCGTTAGCTGTGTGATCTTAAGCAAATAACCGAGACTTTCTGAGACTCAGTGTCCTCCGCTGCGAAATACAAATAATAATATTTATCTCACAGTGCTGTATGAAAATGGGATGCCAAAAAACTGCAGGTGAAGCTCTTAACACAATGTCTGATACATTCTGATGCTTTGATAAATATAAGTTGTTTGGCTTATCACCTTGTCATATAAATACTTGAGTCTAGTCATATCTTTCTACTATATCACAAGCTTCTTAGTACCAGGATTAATATGTGGTTTGCCTTTGAATCTCTCACCGCCCTAGCTAGAAATGACTGGACACATTACGTGCCAAGTCAGGTGCTTATTGCTTCGTATCTTTGCGATGGCCAGTTTCATGTGTCAACTTGGCCATGACACAGTACCATATAGTCAATCAAATATTAGTCTAGGTGTTGGTTGAAGGTGTTTTGTGGATGTGATTAACATCCATAACCAATTGCCTATAAGTAAAGGAGATTATCCTGATAATCCAGATGGGCCTGATTCCAGCCAGTTGAAAGGTCTTAAGAGTAGAATTGAGACTTCCCAGAATAAGAAGAAATTCTATCTATGGACTGCAGCATCGGCTCCTGCCCAAGAGCCCTGTACTTCCTGATGGCCCGCCTATGGGCTTCGGACTTGGTGAGCCAGCCTCCATAATAAGTCAGGTCCTTGCAATAAATCTATGTATTTATATATCTATATACTGATTGATAGAGAGAGAGAGAGAGAGAGAGAGAGAGAGAGAGAGAGATACACACACATTTCCTACTGGTTATGTTTCTCTGGTAGAACGCTGACATGATGCATTTTAATATTAGTACCTTTGAATACTAGGATCACTACCAATATGTTACTTTTATCTGTCAGCTTGGCTGGGCCGCACCACCCATATATTTGGTCAAACACTATTCTGGATGTTTTTGTGAGTGTATTTTTGGATGAAATTAATATTTATATCAGTGGACTTTGAGTAATTCAGAATGCCCCTCAAATCAGGTGAAGGCCTAACTGGAATAAAGCCTAACCTTCCACAGAGCAAGAGAGAATTCCACCAGCAGATGGCCTTTGAACTTGAACTGTAGCATCAGCCCCTCCTGGGACTCTAGCCTGCTGACCCCCACTGTAGATTCTAGACTCTCCAGCCTCCATAATCCTGAGAACCAATACCTTAAAATAAATTATTTTCTCTGTATATACACATCCTATTGGTTTTGCTTTTCTGGAGAACCCTGACTGATACACAGTATTAGAATGGGTATTGCTGTTGCAATTACTGTCACTATTGGAACTAGCATCAGTAGTAATACAAGTACTCACATTAGCAATGGTCTAGTATTAGCATCAGGACTAGAATTAGGGCTGACATCCTAAATGATACTGGAAGCGAGGTAGTGTCCAAGGAAGTGTCGTTGAAACCTGAATTCGAATCCCTATATGCAAAATGTAAGTGCCACACACTTTCCACTATCCCCTGCTGCCTCCCAAGTCCAGGGGCTCACACCTGGAAGGTGTTCAATAAATATTTACCCAGCCAAAGTGGAGCAAGCTGGAAGATGTACAAAACCCAATTTCCTTATAGTGTGAAAAATTTAAGGCGGCAGACCTTTCAGGGACTTCCCTTCAAACTCTGAGTATTTTCATGAGTCCAAAGAAAGTCCATTAAAATAGTTTCCACTGAAGCAAAGAAAAGTCCATGAAGCTGAAACACATAATAGATGAGAGTCATCACACATGTGTGCTGTAGGTCAAGTATTAAAAGGACAAATGTTCTGTGCAGGAAACATCTGAAACGTGTGTTATGGATGGGCTCCCTGGTAGGTGGACAATCTTAACCAGCCTGAAGTATGAACCTCTAAGCAATAAATAGCCCCAGGTGACCCTGCCTGGGATAACAGAAAGGGAGACACCCCGTTCATCTTTAGTCTCATTTTCGCAGTTTGGGGTCTTGTGAGTCCAAAACTTCCCTTTTGTGTCAACAAGGCTTATGTGAATGTTTAATTTATTATACACCATCTGAGGCCCAGGAGGAAAAAGGGGGATGATTTTTTCATGAAATAACTGCATCCCAACTATCAAATTAAGTTGAAAATCCAATGTAAAGAGAAGTAAATGATGCCATGATTGATATTATCCCTGATCATTGACAAATACATCTTTCTCCAAGATGAAAAGAAGGTAAGAAAGAAGTAAACCAATGGTTTTGACTCACATTTTACACATTAGGCACTTGGTGAGATGCCTTCACACGATGCATTCCTTCTCTCAGCACATAATGGACCAGGGTATCCCGAGCCCTGCCGTTGTTCAGATAACATTCCTCCACCAAAGACCCCAGCCTCCTCTTCCCCACTTCTTTGTCCAGAGAACACACATCTTTGGAGAATCAAGCTATGGTTTTCAACCACCGCTACATTCAAAACTCATCTGAGATCAGAGTTGCAAGATTTAGCAAATACAAATGCAGCATGGCCAGTGAAATTTGAACTTAGGCAAACAATGCATAATATTTTTAGTGTGTGTCCCATGTAAGATCTGCAACATACTCATTTTTTTCAAAAGTTTTCATTGTTTATCTAAAATGCAACTTTAACGGGATGTTCTATCTTTTATCTGGCAACACCATCTGAAGGGCTTTACCTTTGCCTCTTCCTGCCCTCAGAAATTCTATCTTAATTACTAGAAGATGTCCCCCTCCCACCTACACACATATGCACACACTCCCATGTTTTTTCCTTCCTGACCTCTCCTTCTGCCTTCTCAGGTACCTCAACCTACTTTAAGCACCTGTTAACACTTAATGCCTGTGGGGCAGGATATTTATTGAGAGGATAGCTTTTTGCTGCAATGAAATATTCAAAAAAATGGCACTATTTCTGTTTTGGTCTTTGCACTTTTCCCTCCCCTCCTAGATCAGCTGAGCCTCTGTGTCCCCTAACTTCCGGGGCCAGACCAATTCAGAAGACGCTTGCAGGTGCTGAAGTCCTTCTATCTTCCAAGGAATTGTCTTCATGCAGATAAGTGCAGTCAGCCTTCCTTGAACAAGGAAGAGGAGGCAGGGAGAAGCACATTGGAAGAGGTAGAGATGTTGCCTGAACAGAGAGATAGAGGAGGGAGGTGATCCAATACTGGAAAGAAACTATTATTGAAATAGCATCTGAAGTGGTCTCCCTGCTTCAGCTCTTGCCCTTTGCTCTCCCTACCTGCCTTTTAGAAGGAAAATCAGATCACACCATTTGTCAGTCAGAGTCCTCACATGGCTTCCATCTCCAAACAAGAAGTGAGGCTCGATCTGCCCCAGCACCATCTGTCCGTCTCCACGGCAGGCCCCTACTGTTCCAGGCACACACCAGGCAGGATGTTTTGCCCTCAGCAGTGACGTGTCCGTTTCCTTCTTCCAGAGACTCTCTCTTTTCAGATAGCCACCAGCTTGTTTTATCGTTTGTTTTGCCCCTGGGCAAAATGCAAGGCTCACCCTGACCTCTTCTCAATACCACCCACCCTTCTTCCCTACTTTGCTTTCTCTATAGTTCCAAACTCTGCTAAGCTTTCATATAACTCATTTATTTTGTTTGTGGTCTAGTTCTCTATGACTCTCTGTCACTAAGCATCCCGAGGGCAGGAGTTTCTGTCTGTTTCACCTCTCTGTCCACAACACAAAGGCTAGTGCCTGATTATAGTAGTCACTTAGTAAATACTGGGGAAGGAAGGAGGAAAGAAAGGAAAGAAAGAAAGGTGGAAGGGAGTCAGAGAGGGAAGGAAAAAGGGAGGGAGGATCCCAGAGATCTATGTTGCCCAGGGTAGTGAAAATGTAAAGAGTCTCCTTCTGAGTCCTAGGAAAGGTAGCAGGACCTTTGAGGAATGTAGGTATTGAGACACAAGTGTACCCAGGACTGAACTGATTCCTACGTCTAAGTATGCCACTGAATCAATAAACCCTCCAGGTGTGTAGGGACCATGCAATGCAGTAGGAGTAACCATGCAGTGGACTAGATCTCCCAAAGCTGTGTATTCCAGGGATGACACCTGGGCTACTCTTAAAAGTCTAAGGAAGAAAAAGCAGAGACCCAAAAATGACCAAGTGAGACTGAGTTTTCCACCACCATGTGTGATGGGGGATTTGAGTCAGGTTAAGACTGATGTATAGAAACTAAAGATACATGAGATATCTTGAAAAATCAATTAGTAAAGTTTGTACTGGCTAAATTATATACATGTTAAAAATAGTATTGTCTAGGTGCCCCCACTTACTAGCTGTGTGTCTCTGGGTAAGTCACCTCTCTGAATATGAAGTATCTCATCTGTAAAAATGGGATCAGTGTGACTCATATGTCACTCAGAATGTGTTAGGTGCTGCTGTAGTAACAGATAGTCCCCAATCCTCCACCTCCTGGACTAACAAAGAGGTTTTTCTTGATCACATAACATGCCCATCAGGGGTTAGCGAGAGAGCTTTGCTCTTCGTGTCCTTCAGGAACCCAGGCTGACAGAGCAGCCTACCTCTCAGCCATTTGGGGCAGCCATGCCAGAGGGAACATGAGCTCAGGAGGGCTTCTCAGTGACAATCAAGTGCCCTGCCCCAGAAGTGGTGCATGTCACCCTAGCTCAAAGTTTGTTAGCCAAAACTAGTCATAAGTCCCCATCCATCAGGAAGGGGGTCAGGGAGTATGGCAGCACAGAGCCAGTGTGAAAATGAACTGAGGGAAAGTGCTTCTTACAATGTGTGGCATATAGAAGGCATACCACAGACTGTGGTTGGTCCTTGGAGTCTTGCGGGAAGGCAGAGATGAAATTCATTTCATCCCCAATGCTTAGCTCAGTGACTTAAAGGCATTCCTTTGACTGAACTATCATTCATTAAATTCACTAACTCTTATTATACTTCAGACAATAGTCCTTGCCTTCAAGAACTCATGGGGAAAAGGAACATAAACATCCCCAATTTCAGCGCAGTCCCACTACCATTTCCACTCAAGCCTACATCACCAATAGTTACTAAGTGCCTTCTGTGTTCTAGAAAAGCACAAGTATGGCCTTGGGGATGCAGGGAAAAACCAACAGAGGGCAAACCAGTCTTTGTCCTCAGTCAGCTTATGTTCTAAGGGGGGATGAGGAGGCAGAGAGCAAACACTTAATCAAATATGTAAGATAATTTCCTATCTTAGTACTGACAAGTGTGTTTGCTGAGGTGGCAAGGAGACCTACCTAAAGGGAACTTAGTAATGAGAAAAAGATTGTTCCAGGAGATGCAAGCAGAGTGCCTGGCAAATGCAGAGAGCGAGAGGCTGGAGAGAAAAATGGCTGTCTAAGAATCAGAAGCAAAGTCAGTGTGACTGGGTCCATGTACCCCAGGTGGAGGGATGGAGGAAGAAGGAATGAAAGTTGCAGGTATGGTCTTGTGGGTCAGGGTTAGGACCTGAGATTTCACTTGAATGATAGCAGAAAGCAAGTGCAGAGTAGGTGGGATACAAATCAGGAAGCAATCAATAGTGCTTTAGCCAAGCTAAATGTGAGATGGCTAGTATCCAAGCAGAGTCCTCAAACAGCAGGACTCTTTGCAGATAGCAAATCTGCAGTTCAGGGAAGAGATTCAGACCAGAGATACAAAGCTGAGAGTCATTAACAAGTGAAGTCAGAATATGGTGTCTTTTCAGAAAACATTGGCCTCTCCAGAGCGGGCCAAAAAGTCAACATTGGTGAAATCAAATAATGAAAGACATGCTGCCATTAAGAAGAGCTCTCTTGGGCATGTTACTGCCAATCAGACGCTACTGTTCCAAACAGTAACTGTAGAATTTTTTAGCTGAAACTTGAAAGATGGTGAATATGGTCTTACCATAGAGATAATCTGAATTTCACAAAAGAGAAATTCAGTGATCTGAAGAGGAGTTATGTCCATCAGGATAAGCTAGGTTCAGGGCACCTGGGTGGCTCAGTCGGTTGAGCGTCCGACTTCAGCTCAGGTCATGATCTCACAGTTCGTGTGTTTGAGCCCACATCAAGCTCTGTGCTGACAGCTCAGAGCCTGGAACCTGCTTCGGATTCTGTGTGTCCCTCTTTCTCTGACCTTCCCCCACTCATGCTCTGTCTCTCTCTCTCTCTCTCAAAAACAAATAAACATTAAAAAAATTTTTTTAAAAGGATAAGCTAGGTTCTACTGTGATAAGCCAACATGAAAACATCTGTGGTTTAATGAAGCAGATACATTTTTTTTATTCACACTGCATATTCATCAAAAATCAGTAGAGGGTTTTGCTCAACAGCATCACCCTGGATAGGCTAACAGAGCAGCTCCCACCTCAAAGATAGGCAGTTCAGAGTAAGAGGACATGGGAGGGGAGGGTCTTACATAGCAACTGAATATCCTTGAATATCCAGTCCAGAGAGTATATACATCTTCCACTCATAACCCAAGGTCATTCCCAGTCACAAGGGGGCTAGGAAGCTTAATCCTACTATATGCCCATTTTCCAGCATTTCTGCCTCTTTCCCCCTCTTGCTGCCATTTTTATTTTATTGTAGATAACCCTCAGAACTTTCAGGATAGGGCAACTCAAAAAAATAACTCCTGATTATATGATTTACAACACTCTTTTGTTTTTTACAATACTCTTTAATGTTCACATCAACCCTACCAACTAGTTTTTATCCTTCCCAATGAGCAGATGTGGAAATGAGGGCACAGATATATCTGTAGGATGCAGAGGACCCCACAACTAGAAGACAGAGAAACTAAGATTTTAGGGCAGGCACAGCTACAAAGCCATTCTTATTCTTTCCACAACACCACACTATTATTTATGGCCCTACTTTCCCTTTAAAATGAGTTGGCATTTTCATTGCAGGTCCATCCTGGCCAAACCAAAAAAAAGAGAAGGGATATTTAGGAAAATATGTTTAATCAGAGAGAAAGAATAAGTGTAGCAAATGTAGAATTGGCTTGATTTTCTTTGGCTGTCTTTGTCTTCTGTGAGCTGATGGAGAAAGGAAGGGGAATCGAACACAGAGCAAATCAGAGGCCTCTGATAATTCTGGGGAAGCGTACGCTTACTTTTAAAGATTCTACAGGGATTCAGATATGTGTACCCCAGCCCCATCTGAAACTCATGTTTCATGGAGTTGATTCCTTATGAACCATAAAACCGTTTTCACTTCTCCCTAGTGTTATTTGTAGAAATACATATCAGAGAGATCAGAAAATGATTATATAGTCCTTTTTCAAATGGCCCCAATAAGCAGCCTGTTGTATTTCTTGGTAAAGGCGGCATATTTGGTTGTGTTTCGAGTTCCTGCCAGTTGGGACTACCTTCATGCAAAACTTTGCACAACTTTAGATTTCAGCTAGGACACAGAATCTGTGTCATTTCAGAGATCTGATTTAAACATTCTATAATTCAATGGGTTAATTTGTTGTGCTTATTTGTGAAAGATTCTCTGACACCTTGTTACAATTAATTTATATCCCCAATTACAACCTGAGTCCTAAGGGAAAAGTCTGATCCATTGGCCTGAGCCACCTGTGGCATATTCTGCTATTTCATTAAAAAGTCCCATTTCTCAAGGCTCAAAGATACGACATGCTAAACCAAAAGCTCCCAACAAGGACAAACCCCAAGCCAAAAAAAAAGAACAGAATGTAGAAGAGAAACGTTATGCTATAAAGTTTTAACTCATAAACAGTTTAAACTTCCAGAATCTGGTATTTTTATCTCTAATTTATATACTAGCAGAGCAAGGCAAGAAAGTAAATGAGCCTGGACCTCTCACCAAAGGCAACTGTCTTTGCACATTCCACAAGGCAATTTATGAGACATACCTACCAGGTGTTTGAGCAGAGAGAAACTGTCTGTATAGTATAAGGTTGATCCATAATGTCTTCTCAATAAATGGGAGTCAAATCTGAAGACTACAGGCAAGTCACCACCATGTCAGAAATGGGAGGAGCCTTCTATACTATCACATCCCAGCTACTCTAGCTATACAGGCAGAACTCCAGCCCACTGAGGTGAAATGACATGCTTGATCTATCTTGGCTTGCTAGTTACCCAGTTAGACCTGCATCCAGGCCTTTCATGAGGGTTCAAATGACCCCCTCTAGGAAAGAGCTTTAGGTTCAGTGTTAGTTCCCAGTTATGACTGATTGCCAAAGTGGACTTGAATGGTCCCAGCTCTCTCTGAGCATAGACTTCCTCAACTGTAAAATGGGGAGAGTAACATTTACCCATGTGGAACTGATGGGACCACTAGAGAAGTTTATATTCCCATAATATACCCTTCGTATTGCTCATAATCCACTTTGTGACATCACAGAAAATGCATGTATTGGTGTCTGTTCCCCATTCCTGGCACAGGGTTCCTAAAACTTTTGTAATTCCTAAGTCCCTTGGAATTTCTTGAGTGATAGGAGTGTCTTTTGTTCTAATGAGGGGACTCTTGGTGAGCTCCTGGATGGAAGCTGGTCACCAGAAAGACCAAGCCATGATTAGAAGCCCCACCCCATGCTCCAGTGATGGGGGAAGGGCTGGAAATGTGATGAAGTCTCCATAAAAATCCCAAAAGGATGGGGCTGGGAGAGCTTCCAGGTTGGAGGACATATGGAGGTTTGGCAAGAGCAGCATGTCTAGTGAGAGCATGGAAGCTCTGGGCCCTTCCCACATACCTTGTCCTATGCATCACTTCCATGTGGATGTTCATCTGTATCTTTTATCATGGGCTTTTATAATAAACATAAACAGTAAGTAAACTGTTTTCCTGAGTTCTGTGAGCCCCGCTAGCAAATTAACTGAACCCAAGGAGGGGGTGGTAAGAACCTCTGATTTATAGCTGATGAGTCAGAAGCACAGGAAACCAGCTGGCCGTGGGACTGGTGTTTGAAGAGGGAAAGGTCTTGTACACTTGAGCCCTTAGCCTATGGGACCTGATGCTCTCCAGGTAGATGGTGTGAGAATGAGGTGAAATTATAGGATACCCAATTTGGCGGGGAAATCTCCCACAACTCGCATCAGAAGTGTTGTGAGTGTGGTAGAGGTGTCAGCAGAAAGGAGAAACATTGAAAGTATGGCTTTCCCTGTCACACACACTTAAAATTACATTGGTCCTTTTATGAGTCTACCTACCCCACTAGACTAAGACCATCTCAGAGAAAGGCCCCTACCTTGTTCCTGTTTTTGTCCCTGCACCTGGCACATGGGTGGTCAAATATTTGACAGATAAGTAATCAATTAGATGACATGTGTAAATTTCACACACCAGGTGTCTCCCAGCTTTCCTTCAATTCCAACTTAAGGCCCATTACTCTTTGCACTATATTATTCTGATACCCAGCTGGGAAATTCCACCTGTATCTTTGGCCAGAAGCTCTTTCAACAGTGTGAGAATAAGTTTATATTTAGTCTAGAATTAAATAAGCATTTAATATAGATAAATCTAGCATATTCTTTTAATTTAGTAACATTCAAAATATATCCATCCGATTTATGTATTTTGAAATTACATAGAATTATATATTCTATCTTAACACTCATCCCCACCAAGGGCTTTTTCCTGCTACAGCTTTCCCTGTCTGGGAGGTCATCTGCCCCTCCCTCAATCCAACTCCAAACCATCTTAAAGATCTCAGTTAAGCTAGCCACCTAAATCCTCTAAGTCAGATGAATTTTTTTTCCTATAGGAATGTTAGTTTGTGCCCCACAACCTCCCAAGTCTTTATACATTCATTGCGGATCTCCTTAGATCCTACTCAACTCATGCAGGCCTCATCTATCAATCCAGCTTCTAAGTTTCTCCAGGTCAAAGAAGTTTCCTCCTTTTTTTTTTTTAATCCCCTAGCCTAAGAATACCGAGTAGGTCTTATTCTATGAAACAACTCTAATCAGTTGGTGGGGATTACCTGGGACTCCAAGATGAAAAGAATCCAGGCTTAGCAGGAAAATGCAGTGACTTTATGTGTCCTGACCTTCCTTACATGGTGTTTCACCTAGAATTGAACATACAGCTTGTGAATCACGCAGTGTGTTTAGACTTAGTATAGCCTCCAATTTCTAATACACATACACAGCAGTCTCAGAATTGGTTCATTCTATAAAAAGATGGTCCAGAAATTAAATCTCCTATTTTACAGAGTAAGAAACTGATATAGAGAACCCTTAATTAGATGGCTAAAAGATATTCAGATGGAAGAGACCAATTACTACCAATGAAATTGGATCAGTAAAGAAAAGAAAAAAAAAAAAAACTCCCAAGAAACAAAAGCCCAGAACCAGATGCTTTTGCAAGTGAATTCTATCAAACATTTAAAGAAGAGTTCATACCTAGTCCTCTCAAACTATTCTGAAAAATAGAAGAGTAAAGAAAGCTTCTAAATTCACTTCATGGGGCCAGCATTACCCTGATACCAAAACCAGATAAAGACACTACAAAAAAAGAGAACTACAGGCCAATACCTCTGATGAATGTAGATGTAAAAATCTTCAACAAAATACTAGCAAACCAAATCCAACAATACATTTAAAAAAAATCATTCACCACAATCAAGTAGGATTTATTCCTGGGATACAAGAGTGGTTCAATATTCACAAAGCAATCAATGTGATATAGCACACCAACAAGAAAAAGGATAAAAACCATATGATCATTTCAAAACATGCAGAAAAAAAAATCTGACAAAGTACATCCATTCATGATAAAAAACTCTCAACAAAGTAGGTTTAGAGGAAACATACTTCAACATAATTAAGGCCTAATATCATCCTCAATGGGGAAAAATAGAGCTTTTCCTCTACAGTCAAGAACAAGACAAGAATGATCAATTTCACAATTTTATTCAACATAGTACTGGAAGTCCTAGCCACAGCGATCAGACAACAAAAAGAATTTAAAGTCACCCAAATTGGTAAAGAAGAAGTAAATCTTCCACTATTTGCAGATGACATGATAAAAACTCTACCAAAAAACTACTAGAACTGATAAGTGAATTCAGTAAGGTAGCAGGATACAAAATCAATGAACAGAAATCCATGGCATTTCTATACACTAATAATAAAGCAGAAGACAGAGAAATTAAGAAAACAATCTCATTTACAATTGCACAAAAAATAATAAAATACATTAAGAATACACTTCATCAAGGGAATGAAAGACATGTACTCTGAAAACTATAAAACACTGATGAACAAGATTGAAGAAGACACAAACAAATGGAAAGACATTCCATGCTCATGGATTGGAAGAACAAATATTGTTAAAATGTCTATCCTACCCAAAGCAATCTACAGATTTAATCCAATCCCTGTCAGAATACCGACAGCATTTTTCACATAACTAAAACAAATAATCCTAAAATTTTATAGAACCACAAACGACCTCAAATAGTGAAAGCAATCTTTAAAAAGAACAAAACTGGAGGTATCACAATCCCATATTTCAAGAGATACTACAAAACTGTAGTAATCAAAACAGTATGGTACTGGCCCAAGATTAGATACATAAATAAATGGAACAGAATAGAAAGCCCAGAAATAAACCCACAATTAATTAATCTTTGACAAAGGAGTCAAGAATATCCAATGGGAAAAAGACAGTCTCTTAAACAAATGTGGTTGGGAAAATGGACCGACAGTAACATGCAAAAGAATGAAACTGGACCACTTTCTTACACTATACACAAAAATAAACTCAAAATGGATTAAAGGCCTAAATGTGAAATCTGAAACCATAAAAATCCTAGAACAGAGCACAGGAAGTAATTTCTCTCACATAAGGCATAGCAATATTTTTCTAGATATGTCACCTGAGGCAAAAAAAAAAAGCACAAATATAAATTATTGGGATTACATCAAAATTAACAGCTTCTGTACAGCAAAGGAAACAATCAACAAAAGTAAAAGACAACCCACTGAATGGGAGAAGATATCTGAAAATGACATATTGAATAAAGGGTTAGTATCCAAAATCTATAGAGAACTTAATACAGCTCAACACCAAAACAAACAAACAAACAAAACACAGATAATCCAATTAAACAATGGGCAGAAGACATGAACAGACATTTTTCCAAAGAAGACATCCAGATGACCAACAGATGCATGAAAAGATGCTCAATGTCACTCATCATCAGGGAAATACAAATCAAAACCACAATGAGATATCATCTCACACCTGTCAAAATAGCTAAAATAAAAAACACAAGAGGCCTTTCCTAAATCCACAATTCCAGCTCGGCGAGGATTCTCCCTGGTTCCCCTGCGAGTCCCCAACATCCCTTCCGTTGCAGTGGTTGACTCGGGGTGGAAGGGGGGATAGGTGAAGAATGGAGCTGGGGATCGTTGGGAATCAATCCACAGGAATTAACAAATAGGAAGGGAGCGGGCAAGATGGCGGAAGAGCAGGGAGCTCTGTAATCCGCGCACGCCGGTATGGATTGAACTGAGAAGGACTGAAGGGATAAAACTCGGATTTGCAAGTGGGGGAAAGAAGAAACAGATGCCAGAAAGAAGACAACCTCAAAGATGCCTGAGT
>CM053567.1:182734669-182779392 GCA_028646485.1 Cryptoprocta ferox | reverse complement strand
CTGAAAACAAACTGAGGGGGGAAGGGGAAGGGAGAAAGGTAATGGGGGGTGATGGTCTTGGTGGAGGTCACTTGTGGGGAAGAGCACTGGGTGTTATATGGAAACCAACCTGACAATAAACTATAAAGTTAAAAAATATATAAATCATTTCTATTAAAGGTGCAGGCATTCACAGCTATGCAAGACAAAAATACCTTCAGCTATGTTTGCAATTTAGGCTTGAAGATAAGTAGGGCAGACAGTGGAATAAATGGTAAATGGGAATTCAAAAAAAATAAAAATAAAAATAAAAAATAAAGGAATTAACAAATAAAAAAATTTAAAAAAATTTAAAAGAATAAAAAACACAAGAAAAAAACAAGGACTGGTGAGGAAGTAGAAAAAAAGGAAACCTCATATACTGTGGGTGAGAATGCAAACGGGTGCAGCCACTGTGGAAAACAGTACGGAGATTTCTTGAAAAATTAAAAATAAGTTACAGAGAGGGAGGGAGGCAAACCATAAGAGACTCTTAAATAATGAGAACAAACTGAGGGTTGATGGGGGGTGGGGGAGAAGGGAAAGTGGGTGACAGGCATTGAGGAGGGCACTTGTTGGGATGAGCACTGGGTGTTGTATAGAAACCAATCTGACAATAAATTATATTAAAAAAAATAAAATTAAAAACAGAACTACCCTATGATCCAGTAACTGCACTGCTGGGTACTTACTACCCAAAGAATGTGAAAACACTATTTCAAAGGGATAGATGAACCCCTACGTTTATTGACATTTACATTATTTACCTTATTTACAACACCAAATTATAGAAGCAGCCTAAATGTCCATTGATGGATGAATGAATAAAGAAGATGTGATATATATATATAGAAATTTATATATACAATGGATATAAAATATCATTATATTTTATCATGAATGAATAATGGAACATTATTCAGCCATAAAAGAGAATAAAAGCTTGCCATTTGAAACAACATGGTTGGAGCTGGGGAGTATAACACTAAGTGAAATAAACCAGTCAGAAAAAGACAAAAACCATATAATCTCACTCACATGTGGAATTCAAGAAACAAAACAAAGGTACAAAGAAAAAAAAGAACAAACAAAAAAAAATAGACTCTTAACTACAGAGAATAAATTGATGGTTACCAGAGGAAAGGTGGGGGTGGGGTGGGATGGTTGAAATAGGTGAAGGGGATTAAGAGTCTAGTTATCATGATGATCACTGAGTAATATAAAGAATTGTCAAATCACTATATTATACTCCTGAAACTAATATAACACCATATGCTAGTTACACTGAAATTAAATTTTTAAAAAGACATAGAAATTGAACCAGAAGTCAAGAATATAACTCAGTCATTGTCATTATCCCTTAGCAACCAAGTTGGAAGCAATATTCAAAAGAAGGGAGGGGGACTCTAGTAGAATCAGTAGTACCTGGTCTTCATCTAGTTAACTCTGTAAAAACATGGGAATTTTTTAAAATCACAAGTATTTTCTTTCTTTAGGACAACATGGCAAGAATATCAATTGGGAGAATCAAGCCTCTTAGAGCTTTTCATCTTACCAGCCAGTATTCTAACAGATTCCCCTCCATCCTGACCATGAATGCCTAGGTCAGCCTCCCAACAGAAAAACCAAGTAGGGAGAAGACAGAGCAGGGAAAGTACATGCTCCTGCAAGTAGAAATTTAAGCTGCTCTGAGTGTGTGCTAAGTGAGTGATCACAGTGACGGAGCACCAAGATCAGAGCCTCCCGGCTCCATCTGGGCCCAGGTGCTGAGCAGGCGCTTCAGACACACAGTCCAAATCACTGGGTCCTTCACTCTCTGGGTGAGACATTCTGTCTCCCCAGAATGAAGTGCTCGCTCTCAGGGGAGCCCCCAGCTCTGCTCTGCATGTAACTAGATACACTCAAATTTCAGTTTCTCGTTGCCCGTGCAACACTTTATACTTCAACTGTGAGAAATTGAATTGTGTCAAGAGAGATTTAAAATAAATTAATTCCTAAAGAATAACTCAAAAGGAACAATGTCCTAAGTGAAGACTTTTCTAAATATTCCTTGATTCTTGTTTCCCTCCAAAGGACAAAGGGATTAACTCTAACGATCCTAAGAGGGGGTTTTGTCAAGATGCTCAATTAATGGGTGAATTAAAACTAAATATAGCCGCCATTTATCCAGGCACCATGTCAAGAAATTTATCGACATCATTTTATTTAATCTTCATGGCAATCCCAAGAGATAGTTCTTATTGCCTCCATTTTATAGATTAGGGAACAGACTAAAAGAAGGGGGTGTCTCTATGGTCACACACCAGGGCCAGACTAGGGTAAGGAAAGAGAGGCATGGGAGTACAGAATTTAAGAAGGCACTCACTCTCAAGGTGGTACAAGCACAGGGCCACCACCTGAGTGAGAGTTCCACCTTAAGTTTACATTCTAGGAACCTCTTTGCCTCACTGTAGCCTTGTCCTGTGTAGCACAGCAGTCGTACACCTGGGATTTAAACTCAGGTCCATCTGGTTCCAAAGCCCTGGGTCACACCCCTTATCCTGTTGTGGAGACAAGTGACTCTATCCATGATACTTGGTTCTAAAAGAAGAGTCTCCACTCGAGAGAATCCTGAGAGCTGACATCACTGAAGGGTGGCTTCAGGCACAGGAAGCCAGTAAAGTAGCATGGGGGTGTGGCAAGTCCACACCTACACACACACACACACACACACACACACACACACACACACACACAGCCAGCATCACAAAAGGCCCTTCACCATCATAAGAGAACCAATCCCTGAATCAAACTGTAATCACAGAGTAACCCAATATCCTAAAAGGAAAAACCATTTTGTAGCTGTCTGCACTATGTAACCAGAGAGTACAGAAAATCTGCTATATCTATTTGAAACTTAAGTTATTGATCAATTTGTTCTGGGACAGAGGATATAGTGCATATTTTTCATCAATGTAAAAACCAAAACCAAAGTTATGATTCAATTTCCATGGCCAACTCCCCAGCCCAAGCTCTACCCTGCTCCTGGCTTAAGCCATAAAATTTCTAATTGCTCACCAGGGGTGGAATAAAACATGTTTGTAGAGAGCAGTCAGCTTGACTGCCATGAAGCTCACCATCACTGCTATGGCCTAGGAAGGGGAGAGTAAATTAGACTTTTGCCTGGTAGAAAGTACTCTTCCCTCACCTGTTGTTGGTGGAGAGGATGCATGGAAATTTTATGTCTGAATTTGTCAAAATTACCCCAATTATGAGAGAGATTATTCAAAATGGCTCTTTTCCCTTGACGGCCACAATTTCCCATTGTAATTTTCATTTTCATTTGAAGAGCATTTTTACCAAAAATAAAATGGCATATTTAGATTAAAAATGGGTATCATCCAGATGCTGGACATGTGGCCTACTGGTCCAAAGTGACTTGGCCTGATAGGCATCTGTCAGAAGCCACCGGCCTCAAGACAGTTAGAGGTTGTGGGGGGTTGGCTCACAGGGAACATAGGAGGAACAAATGTTTTTGAAACACCATACAACGGAGAAAGGTTTCTTTCTAACAGCAAAATACCAAAGATTTGGCCTGGCAAACTGACAGAAAATTGGCCCCTGAATGTCCACTGTTGTTTTTAGCTTCATCTGAGAAAACAATGAAATCGTGATATTTCAATTCAGTTTTTTAACCCAAGTATCATATTTTTATCTTCCCCAGCAAAGGAAAAAAAATGGTGGAACTTGCACAGCATATAAGGGGACACTTTGTCACTTTAATTCCTGAAGATTCATTAGAGCCTTGAAGTTTCTGGCATCCCCTAGGAACTGGGTAGAAATGCAGCCCATGGGACCCTGCTCTAGACTTCCTGAATCAGACAGTGCATTATAACAGTATCCCCAGCTATTGGTGGGTATGTGAAAGTCTGGGAAGCATGGTGTTGATTTTAAGATTGAAGAGGAAGACCAAAGGGGTAATAAAAGTAACAATCATCATTACAACTGATGGAGCCCTTGCACTGTGCCTAAGTCATGCCACACTTTTTTCCACCAACTGTCATTTACTCTCTACAGTAACCCTGAGAGGGATGCATTTCGCAGATGAGAAAGTTGACATTCAACAAAAGTAAATAACTTCTCAAAGCTCACTATTTAATACACAGCAGAGACAAGTTTCTATGTCAAGTTTCTCTGATATCAAAACCAGCATGTTGCCCACTTTCTTTGGTTGTGTTTCAGCATGCTCTTGTGATAAAGGCCATACCAACTGCCAGGAATTACTTAGATTCCATGATGTGGTTCGTGGGCTGGAGGATAAAATGCCGCATCTCTTTAGGTGGTTCTGAAATCTTTTCTTTTGAATAAAAACCTTCTTCAAAACTTCACGAGAGGTAGACAGTTAAAAAAAGAAAAAAAGAGTCTTCCTCCCTGCTCCTGCCAAATCACAAGCCATAAATATAATCAATATATTATAAGCTATTAAATAAAAGTTAGTGGAGAAAGATCACTTCAGTGTATCAGTCCACTGAAAATTGTCTTTTTCAGCATTCCATGAAAGAATGATTTCAGAATTCGTATCATTGATGAGTTCTCTTATCACTGACAAGGAGAAGTGATAAGCTCTCAATACCCTAGCCCTACCCTTAGACCATGAACCCCTCAGTTTCAGATTCACAACTAAATTGAGAGTAAAGTACAGAGGTTTCCCATATACCCTTCTGACCCCACGCATGCACAACCTTCCCCATTACCAACATCCCCCATGAGAATAGTACATTTGTTACCACTGATAAACCTACACTGACACATCATATTCATCCAAAGTCCGTAGTCTGCATTAGGGTTCACTCTTGGTGTGTGTTGTACATTCCATGGGTTTGGACAAATGCATAATGACATGTATCCACCATTACACCACTATCATACAAAGAAATTTACTGCCCTAAAAGCCTCTATGCTCCCTCTGTTCATATTTCCCTCCCCTACCCCCTGATAACTGCTAATTTTTTTACTGATTTCATAGCTTTGCCTTTTCCAGAAAGTCATATAGTTGGAATCATACAGATTGGCTCCTTTCACTTAGAAATATACATTTAAGTTTCCTCCATGTCTTTTCGTGGCTTGGTACCTCATATCTTTTTAGTACTAAATAATACTCCATTGTCTGGATGTACTAAAATATATATACCCACTCACCAAGGAACACGATTGCTGGATTTTATAGTAAGAGTATTTTTTTATGTTATCATACAGTAAGAGTATGTTGCACCATTTTGTATTCCCATGAAAGTATCTTTTTTATTTTATATCCCTAGTTCCTTACACCATAGCACATAGTCAGCACCCAGCACACAGCAGATGCCCAATAGATATTTGTGGAATAATGAAAGAATGAATTGTTGTATACTTTTTTCCAATCACAAAGTACTCACTTGGTTAGCAAATATTTATGAAGCACCAATAAATTCAGATAATGTGTTACATATTAGAGACACAAAAATGGAAGACATTAAGCTTCATTTTATGTTTTCTAATACTCAGAACTTGGGTCATACGGCTCAAGGGGTGCATCCTGGCTTTGTCATCATGTCAGCCTCTATAGGTCCATCATCTATTGAATGGGGTGAAAATGAGTTTACTTTTTAAGGTGGTTGGATGGAGTAACTGAGATTATGGCAATAAAATGGCAATTGCATGCTTGTCACATAGTATAAGCTCATAAGTAGTAGCTAGAATTATTGATACCATTTGTTTATGATAAAAGATTTTCCATCGTTTAAACATTCACAAAAATGGGTATAAGTCCATATTCCTCACAAGTCCATTCTTTTTTTTTTAAAGGTGCAGTCCATTTCATGAGGGCTTTCCTCAAAAAGAATAATGAATTGGGAACTCCAAGAAGAAGCTACAGACATCTCAAATGGCACCCAGCAATCCTGACTTGAAAGCATCCTTGGGAGTTCTAGAGAAACCAAACACCAGGCTAAGGGAAGGGAAAGTAGCATGTCCCCTTCACTGCTGGTGGAGCCTCCTGCCACAAGCCTACAGCAACATATCTTGGGGCCCTTACAGAGATCCACCACCTCCCAGAGGAAAAAAAGAAAACAACTCATATTTACTATGACATTATCACAGTAGGAGAGGGAATCCTTTTTTCCAACAGTTAATGGGTGTGACTCTGCAGGTGGACCCCTTGCTAGACATATCTGAAATGGGAAACTAGATAAGTCACTTTCTGAGAGTTCTGGTAATTTCTCTACTCCTCAACAGAAACTAAGCAAAAATAACTTAACCCTAGGAATCAAGATTAGCGGCCACCGGGAAGTAGTCTCAGCCCTTTAAGGCATGGTTTTCATATGCATGTCTGCTAGCCCTTGTGCACTTTCTGCCACCCCCACACATCCGGGCATCTCTCTGCCCTATGAATATTCACTGTTATCAGGGCTCCCCCAAGCAAGTTCCAAGAGGCCCTGATGTTGTGTTTTTGGAGCAATGTTCAAATAAACCAAGACATTTTCTTGCACTAGTTAAAAGTATGGCCTCTGGAGTTACACTGGCTATAATTCACATCAGCTAGAGAACCTTGAGCGAATTATCTACATTTTCATAGCTTAGTCTCACCATAGGTAAAATGAGGATAATATAGTATCTAATAATAGCATCATTTTCAAGAAGTTAAAAGACATAACACACACGTAGGGTACATAGCTATCAAAGCTTTTTCTAAGTTATTAGTAGGGGACAGACAGGTTGGTAAAAATGGTGTGAAGGATTGAGATTTTATAGATGTTAAAGAGAATTATCAGAATAAGACCGCTAGATTAGCTGTAACACTGATTAATGTCCTACAGGCAATAAATCTATAACCTTTGGAGTTATCTTTTTCGCTAGACAGAAAACTGTTGCATCTCTACCAGACAAAACCTACACATTGACAGGTAATTTGAAGAGTCTGGGCCCTACCTAATCAACAATTAATGGTAAATGAAATGAAGGTATTGCATAGAGCCACATCATCAAATATGGTAGCCACTAGCCTCATATGGGGCGACTTAAATTTAAATTAAATTAGAAATAAATAAAATTAAAAATTCATTTTCTTGGTAGTCACATTTTAAGTGCTTAATCGCCAGATGTAACTAGTGGCTGCTGTCTGGGAGAGGGTAGAATAGAGCATTTCCATCACAGCTGAATGCTCTAGTGGATAGCATTACCCTCAAGAACTCTTGGGTGGCAGTAGTAGTTTCCTACGGGTGCCAAAATAAATTACTACAAATTTAGTAACCTAAAACAACACATATTTATCTCATGGTTCTTTAAGTCACAAGCCTGTCTGAGCTCAATTGGTTTCTTGGCTCCAGGTTTCCCAAGGCCAAAGTCAAGGTGTCAGCCAGCTGGGCTCTTACTGGGGGGCTGTGGTTAGACTCCATTTCTAAGCTTCATTAGGTAGAAAGTAGGACGGACACCCACCTCCTTGCTGGCTGTCAGCCAGGGGCTGGTCTTGCTTCTAGAAGCTGCTTGTGGTCCTTCACCTGCTTTCCACGTGGCCCTCTCTAACAACACAGGTCAATCCGATATCTCTGATTCCTCTTCTGCTGTATCTCTCCGACTGACAACAGCTGGAAAAGGGTCTCTGCTTTTATTAAGGGCTTCAGTGATTACATCGTGCCCTCCCAGACAATCCAGTATAATCCCCCTGTCTGAAATTCTATAACCTTAATTATACCTGCAAATTTCCTTTTACCATAAGACATGATAGATTCTCAGAATCCAGGGATGTGGACATCTTTGGGGAGCTGATGTTCTCCCTGACACAGTGGGCTTGTTAGACAATGTTGAGTGTGATCTCAAGAGACTGTGAAATCCAACTTTTGCCTTGTTTGTAGATATTGGGTAATTTTTCTTAACTTCTCAGGGCTATCATGAGGATTAAATATATGACCCATCTAAAGTGACTAGAACAGGGCCTGGTACAGAATAAGGCCTACAGAAGTATACATTAAACTTTCTGTGCCTCAGTTTCCTTACCTGTTATATTTGAGTAGCAACTCTGTCTTCATCATGAGGTTGTTTAAAGGATTAAGAAGCTAACTCATATTAAGAATTAAGCACAGAGGCACCTGGATGGCTCAGTTGGTTAAGTGTCCAACTTCAGCTAAGGTCATGATCTCACAGTTCATGAGTTCACACCCCACATGGGGCTTTCTGCTGTCAGCACAGAGCCTGCTTTGGATCCTCTGCCTCCCTCTCTCTCTCTTTCTCTGTCTCTCTCAAAAATAAATTTAAAAAAATTTTTTTAAATAAAATAAAATAAAAAGAATTAAGCACAGTATTCTAAACCCAAAGAAGGCTCAGAATATCTCTGGTCTTGGTGAAGGGAGAAAGTCAGCAGTATTGGCAAGCAATAGTCCTGTCTGTGGGGTGGAGAAAGATCCAGCACTTCCCTGTCCACCCACCACACCCTGCATTTCAGGTGCAGATAGAGGGATGGCAACCAAACCTACAGAGGCCCATTGAGGACAACCACCCCCACCATGAACTGTCTCTCTCAAGCAAAACATCTCACGCTTCCTCCCTGAAGAATGGGAGCCTGCAGGGTTGAGGTCAGACAGGACACAGGGAACAGAGACTATGGCATGATGCCTCTTGGGTCCCCCCTATGGAAGCCAAAAAGGCCACTACAGGTTTGGGTCATTCTCTCTGTAGCCTTTTGAGATGTAAAATCAATGTGAAAAGAGCCATTTTTATTGGCCTGGTGTTAATAGCTGAACTCAAGCACTTTGGATCTTGATCTTATCTCGTCTCTGATACTGCTCCTGCCTCTTCAACGGGCGCTATCCCTCCTTCTCTTGTGTCTGCGCTGCATCCCCACAGGGACTTCCAGTGATAGCAATTCTGTCATTTCTTTGTACTCATATTTGTTGCGTGTATAAATCTCACAAGGGTCGTGCACACATATATGCTAGAAATGTGCCTTTCTTTTCTAGAATTCAAAATAATCTTTATTCTGAGCCCCTAGTCCCACCATGAGGCCATTTCAGTCGGTATAGGGTATCCTGCTCCTCTGCCTGGAGACTGATGCACAACTTGAGGTTGAGGACAACCTGAAGCAAAGCTACAGGAGGTGGCAGGTCTTCACTGCCACCAAGCCACACCCTCAGCGGACATGTCCAGCATCAGGAGGACCCTTGGTGATCGGTTCCTACAGGATACTCCTGGGCTTATCTCATGTTCTGCCTTGAGAGTGACTTTTCTGTAAGTCTGTGCTATTCTGCACACAGAGAAGTACTTTATGATTGCTCAGACACAGTCTCTAGAATCCTTCAGAGCCATCACAGACCCATCTGCCCAGGCATGCCACACAGCCGTTTACACTTGACTCATGCAGCTTTTTCTGAAATAATCTCCTGACACAAGTACACACATGCATACAACCTTCCATATCTCTGGCTTCTCTCTCTAGTTGGGGTAACCATCCAAGCCCACTTCTCCAGTCCAGAGCGGCGAGCGCGCTCCCAGACTGGTCACATGGATAATCACTTAGAACAAATTACTCACTGTGTCAGAGAGATGACCCCAAACATCTGGTTTGGATAATCCTCCCCCAGCCCAGCCTGAAACGTTCTACCAAATGTTGCAGGAAAACTGCATCCCAGCTGTCCAGGACCAATTCTGCAGGCTGACCCCTGGGAACAAATCTGCACCCGGCAGGGACCATCTGATTTCAGGGTGGTCATTTTCCATGACTCAGAACTGCACTCACTCACCTCCTCCCTCTCCATCACCCCCTGGAGAAGAACCTCACCCTGAAATCAGACTCTAAACTCTAAGGAACTGCCACCAGGGAGACTGCCCTAAAGCTTTGTGAGGTGGGTATTTTACTTTTCACGTGATGCCTCCAAATCACCCTGCTCCATTCATTCATTTACTCAATGAAACTTTAACGGGATTCCACACTTGTAGGAATTCTAGAGAAAGTCTAAAAGATCACCTATTACAACCCTCTCTTGCTATAGAGCAGTCTTGGAGAGGAGGAGGTATCCGCAGACACATAACTACTTCAATAGGGTAGCCTGGACTAGAATCTTCTGTGCTGACCACTCACACTCAGAGGGAAACTGAGGCCTAAGGCTCAGGAGCACAGCTGGCTGAGGAGGTCACCTCAGACACACAGACCTTCTCTACATCCTCTTCTCTCCCTCAGCCCCCACCGACCAAGGAGAAAACATCAATTTTGTTTCATGCTGTCTGTTGTTATTGCCACAGCAACTCCATTCACACCAGCAAAGAGATCCTTGTTACTAATCTGGTTGCTGTACAAAGGAATTTAAAACTTTCCAGAACTTTCAGGGTATTACCACATTGAGATTTCTCTCAGACTTACCAGCAGTTGTCACTTGGCTCCTCCCACTGAGATGCCATCTGCCTGTGAGGAGTGGCTTGAAAAGTACCTCACTGTTAGAAATGTCCCAACAAGGGCTTAATTCCATGTGCTTCTCCAAACCCTTACTGTTAGTCGCCCCCCTGCCCCCCGCCCTGCTATCTGGGTCTGGGCCTGGAGAGCTGTCTCTACTATCACCTCAGCCCATCTCAGCAGCTCCCCAACTGACCTCTTAGCTTCTACCCACCACTGTCACTGAAATCATCTCTATAAAATGTAAATCCAAGCAGGACCCCTGCCCCACCCAACCCACTGAAGTCATCCTCATAGCCTCTTAAGCTAGATATAATTTTGAAGAACTTTACTGGCAAGACCTTACACGAACTTGCACCCACTGGCCTTACCAGCCTCACCTTCCAGCACTCCCTACGACCCTCCTCTTGGCCCTGTGACCCAGTGAGACCAAATGCCACACTGTTCTCCACTACCCTGTTTCCTGTTTTCATACCATTCCACAGACCCAGAATTCCTTTCCCTATACCTCCCCCCGGAAATCTCCAAGTCACCCTCACACATTCAGTTGTCATCACATTGGTTAACTATTCACCACTGTCCTAAGAAAGTGAACTGTGGCTTCCTCTACTCCTGTATTACTTTGCCCACTTATCTAACATGGTGTACAGTGTTTACTAAACTAAACATTGTGTACTGTTTAGCACAATTATTTTAATAAACCAATGACAAGACTTGTATTTTTTAATATCTCCATTTCTTATTCCTAACATAAAGCCATAGCATATGGTAAGCACTCAAATTACATCTGAGAAAGAGAAGAGGGAGGGCAGGGAAGGGGAGGGGAGGGAAATAGAAAGGAAAGGAGGGGAAGGGAAAGGAAGGGAAAGGAAAAAGAAGGTGAAGGGAGATGAAGGGAAGGGAAAGGGAAGGGAAGGGAAAGAGAAGGGGAAGAAAGTGGAAGGGAATGGAGGGGAGGGGAGGGGAAAGGAAAGAGAAGTGGAAGGGAGTGGAAGGAAAGGGGAGGGAAGGGAAGGGAAGGGAGAAGGAAGGGGGAGGGGAGGGAAGGGGGAGGGGAGGAGAGGGAAGGAGAAGCAGGGGAAGAGGAGGGAAGGGGAAGCAGGAGAAGAGGAGGGAAGGGGAGAAGGGAGGGGAGGGGAGGGGAAGGAGAAGGGAGGGGAAAGGAAAAAAAAAGAAAAAAAGACAGGCCCAGATGCCCCTAATCTAAGCTCACCTGTACCTTCTTCTGTCATTTCCACCCTCTACCTGCATCTGACAACAGTGGTGCGTATTCATCAGGCCGTGTCTTAACTTGGGTTACTGCAGATGCAGGCGTTGAAGCAATATTTGCAGCGCAAGGAAGAATTTTTTTCCTATATGCTCCTATTAAAACCATCAATAAATTAGATTAGTGGTTTTGACATTTTTCTGCCTACTTGCTGACCTAAGCCTCTAAATAGAGCCTCTATAGTCCTTTCTCATAGCCCATCTCAGTGTTTATAAGGTGGTAGAAGTTGTGGGACTTACCTGTCGCTGGGCCAAGGTCAGAGGGAGCAAAGTACGGCTTTATTAGACTTTGGAAAAGTTCCCAATAGGAGGCTCCTTCTCACATATGTGTGTCGTAGCTGGTAAAATAGCTTCTAGCAGCTTCTAACCCTGCTGAAAGGGGGGATCGGGGCCACTAACCCTCACCTAATATATCAGCAGAAATCTTGCTCCTACCTCCTTTTGTTCCGTACTCCTTCTCTCCATGACCAGGCTGTGTGAGGCCACTAGGAAATTGTGAGTGTTCCCTTTTCACAGGACAAAGGAATACACTTTATGTTTCAGTTCTTGCCACTCGGATTCACTACAGGTGGGGTTTGGGGGGTTATGTGTTGTGGCAGAATTATAGGCTCCTAGAAACAGGGGTACCTTAAAAAATCATCTATCTGAGTTTCTCACTTTACCAAGGAGGAAGCAGGGGGGTCTCCCAGGGAATGAGCAGGAATGAGCCCTCCTCCGTCACTAAGCAGAAGCGAGTGAACTGGCTAAAGAAGCATTCTGAAAGTCATTTCCCACCTGGGTTTGATCACTCTGGGCACCAGAATCTTAACTGAAATAGACAATTCTGCTCACACAGCTCAGGCATCTCTACAGAATAATACCTTTGGACAGGGAGGGGAGGGGGGTAACTCAACATCTTCTAATAACAGAGTTCATTCAAAAGCACTGATCTCCAGGTGCCTGGGTTGCTCAGTCAAGTTGAGTGTCCAACTCTTGATTTCAGCTGAGGTCATGATCCCAGGATCAGGGGATCAAACCACGCATTGGGCTCTGTGCTGAGCATAGAGCCTGCTTAAGATCCTCTTTCTTTCCCTCTGCTCCTCTCCCCCACTCGTGCTCTCTCTCTCCAATAAATAAATAATAAGCACTAGCCTCTTGCTCTGAAATGAAAAGTAGCTATATTTTTCTTGAGTGACAATCTAAGCTTGTAGTCCTACAAAAACAATCAGCTTCTGATTCTTCCTTACTAGGAAATGGGTGGAAGTCCTGAGCTACAAAGAGGAGGAAAAACTCTCTGTTCTGGGTACTTGTCTCCTTCCAGGCTATGTGAACCCTCTTAAGGACCCAGAGTTCTCCCTTGTGAATGCCACTTCCTTTCCTGAGTCAAGTTCATAAGTTTCAGCTTCAGCTTGTACTTTTCTGTAAGCTTCTTTGCTCTAGCAATAAAAGGTTTTTTCTATATTTGACAACTTTCTACAAAGAGGTTAGATGGGGGAGAGGGGGTTCCAGTGTACAAATAGATCTGATCCATTGGCTGGAAGCAGGGTGACTTGTTATTTCCTGTGTAATATTAATAAACACTCAGCCTAAGTGGAGGGTATTTCCTGCTTAACTATTTCATGCCTCTGCTCCATGGACTACATTACCGGGGAAGTGTATGACCATGAGGAGCTGTTGGGATTTCTTTTTTAGAATAGCTTGATCTGGTGCAATAACTTTCCAGGAAATGATTCACCTAAATTAAAAGAGTGATGTTTCCCTGGAAAGAACTCTGGATTCCAGCCTAATGAGAATTGGTAACTTTGAAAATCACTTAATCTAATAGTACTGGACTCAGAAGGCACTGAGCTAAAGGCTTAGTGCTATTATTTCATTTGTTCTCATCATGGCCCTATGAAATAGATACCTTCATCATTACCATCTTACAAATAAAAATGCTAAGGTTAAGCTGTACAGTATTGTACACGTTATGTGTCAGGATTAGATCCATTTGGTGCTACAGGCAAAGCAGAGCATTTAATGATTGTACCAAAATGTTCAGGCACTTACAGTAATGGATAGTGGGGTACTTCTGTGTTTAAAAGTGAGAACCTATTCTTCAAATACAAGCCAGGTTTCTACAAAGGCACTCTTCCCTGACCACCAGCTCAAGTGCCATCATCTTCAGAATGACCTATAACTGCATACATTCTTTCATCTCTGCTACCTTTACACCATTTGTCTTCAGTCTTCCAAGAATCAGAGAATGCATTAAACCCAAGGTTTACCTGTGAAGGAGCGATCATGACTTTGAGTGACTGAGTAGAAGTTAGATCCCGATGAAAAAGATTCATGTCAGAAATAGTTGAGTGTTTTTGAGGTCTGAGGTACAAACATGTAAACCCACTTTGTATTTTTCATATGCCCTTAAGTGCACCCTGGCTTTGTAGTTTCCATTCTCTATCATTTCCAATCCTACCTCTTTATATATCTTCTAGCTAATTCTATACTTGAGACTTATTTTGATTCTGCTGTTGTTGGGTGGAATGTTCCTTAGACGTCTGTTAGATATAGTTGATTCATAGTGTTGGTGAAGTCTTTTATTACCTTGTTGATCTTCTTCCTGGTTGTTCCATTTATTATTCAAAGTGAGGCATGGAAGTCTCCAGTTATTGTGGTTGTGAATTGCCTATATCTCCCTTCCATTCTGTTACTTTTTGCTTCATGTATTTTGGAGCTCTAACGTTAGGTTTACTTCAATTATATGTTTATAATTGTTGTATCTTCTTGGTAAACTGACTTTTTCACCTGTATATAATTATTTGTTTGTCTCTTGTGACAGTTTTTTTTTATTTTGTTTTGTTTGTTTAGTCTATTTTGTCTGACATCAGTGGAGAAACTCATTTCTTTTTTTGATTACTGTTTGCATGATATAACTTTTTCTATCCTTTTACTTTCAACCTGTTTGTGTCTCTAAATTTAAGTTTCTCTCTTAGAGACACCATATAGTTGAATGATTTTTAAAAATCTATTCTGCCCAGCTCTGCCTTTTAATTGAAACATTTAATATATTTATATTTAATGTAATTTCTTATAAGGTAGGATTTGTGTCTGATATTTTGCTGTTTGCTTTCTGTATGTCCTGTATCTCTCTTTTCTTTGTCTACCCTTAAATCATGACATTCTTTTGTGTTAAAGAGATATTTTTAATTTCTTTGTTTCTTTCACTATTCTTTATTCATTTTCTTAGTGGTTGCCTGGGAATTAGAATATATATTTTAATTTATAGCAATCTAGCTCAGATTAATATCAACTTAATTTGAATAGTATACAAAATTTTGCTCCTACGTAATGCTATTCCTTCTCCCCTCCTTTGTGCTGTTATTCTCATACAAATTATATCTTCACATGTTGTATGCCCATCACCATAAATGTGTAATTATTGCTTTATGCAGTTGTCTTTTAAATCAAACTGGAGAAAAAAAGGTACAAACCAAAAATACATTTATAGAACGTTTTATATTTATCTATGTAGTTACATTTACTGATGTTCTGTATTTCTTGTGATTCAAGTTACTCTCAGGTGTCCTTTCCTTTATTTCGGCCTGAAGGCTTCTTTATTTTTATAAGGCAGATGGGTTAGAAAAACATTTTCTCAATTTTTGTTTATCTTGGAATGTTTAAATTTCACCTTCACTTTTTGAAGTACAGTTCTGTGAAATGAAGAGTTCTTGGCTGATATGATTTTCTGTCTGTACCTAGAATATGCCATCCCCTTCCTTTTTGGACTTCATGGTTTCTGATGGAAAATCAGCTGTTAATCTTATTGAGAGTCCTTCCTACATGACTAATCCCTTCTCTCTTGCTGTTTTCAAGAGTCTCTGTCTTTGATTATAATAAATAAAATCATATGTCTTTTCAATTTTAGCCTCTTTGGAGTTCATTAAGCTTCTTATAGATTATAGCTTTTCATCACATTTGGGAAATTTCCAGCCATTATTTCTTCAAATACATTTTCTACCTCTCTTTTCCCACTGCACATCCAACACCCCATTCCCAACTTTGCAGATTCCTGTTATTGTTTATGTTGGTATTTTCGATGATGCCTCACAAGTCTCTCAGGCCCGATTCATTTTTCTTCATTCTTCTTTTGTTTCTCTTCCTCAGACTAAATAATTTCCATTACTTATCTTCAGGCTTGCTGATTTTTTCTGCATCTGCTCACATGTCGATACCCTATAGTGAACTCTTCATTTTAGATATTGTATTTTGCATCTCCAGAATTTCCATCTGGTTCCTTTTCATAATTTTTATCCCTTTGCTGATGTTTTCTATTTGGTGAGACATCATTCTCATGCTTTTTTTTAGTTCTTTAAATATGTTTTTCTTCAGCTTTTTGAACCTGTTTAAAATAGTTGATTTAAAGTCTTTGCCTTGTGGGGCACCTGGGTCGCTCAGTCAGTTAAGAGTCTGACTGTTGATCTCGACTCAGGTCATGATCTCACAGTTCATGGATTCGAACCCAGCATTGGGCTCTGTATTGATGGTGCAGAGTCTGCTTGGGATTCTCTCTCTCCCTCTCTCTCTGCCCCTCCTCAGCTCTCATTCTCTTTCTCTCTTTCAAAATAAATAAATAAATAAATATTACATAAAATAAAGTCTTTGTCTTTTAAGTCTAACATCTAGGCTTCCTCAGTATATAGTGCCTCCATTGATTCCTGTATAAAAATCATACTTCCATGATTCTTTGCATATCTCATACATTTTGTCAAAACTGAATACTTGAAATAATGTAACAATTCTGGAAATCAAATTCTTTCCCCATCGTCCAACCAAGGTTCATTCTTGCTGCTGTTTATTGTTATCACTATTGATGGTTTAGTGACTTCACTGAATAAATTCAATAAGGCCTGCATTCTTTGATATGTATTAATACTGAAGTTTCTGCTTGGTTAGCTTAGTAGTCAGCTAATAATTAGAGATTTCCTTAAATTCCTGGAATCAATAAGTCTCCCAGTCTTTGCCAAAGACAGTGCATGCTGACCATTCTATCAACACTCAGGTGAGTATTTAACATAATTAACAACTCAGCTTTAGTTTTTAGTTCTTCCTGAGAAGAGTCTCAAAGTCAACCACAACTGAAATCGGAAAGCCTTCTCAGGTCTTTCCTGAGCATTTACACAGGCCAAAGCATGCACATGGGCTTCTAGACTCTCGGGAACATGTTAAAGCTCTTAAAACCCACTTATCGAGCTATCATTCCTGAGTTTTTCCTTTTAAGATTTTTGGTACCCTACTATTTGCCCTAATTGTTATCCACTATCTCAGGCAGCCATGATATTAAGCAATTGTCCCTCATTGTTTTCAACAAGTGCCCCCATGGAAAAGACTTTTCACACCAGGTGAGCTCTGAATCAGTTAATTAAGATCAGCCTTGAAAAGGGGCTCTTCCAGGAAACCATCAGACAGATCAAATGACAATTCTCTAAAAATAGGTCTTTGAAAGAGTTCCAACCCTCTCTGCTCCCTCTAGTGGATGGCAGACTGCTAGTTTTCACTGTGATTACAGGTTGTTGGTTTTCAAGGTTACCATGGACTTAGAAATAAGGGGATGAAAATAGGGGAAATTAAAACTCCATTGTTCATGCCAACTTTTCATAGAATAGATTTAGCTCTTTTTCTTGAATAAATAATTCTCCACAGATTGCTTCAAGTCTTTGGTTAATTTCCACCATTCTGAGAGAGTTGATTATGGCAATTTTGCCAGTGTTCTCATTGTTTTTATTGGAGAAAAGATCTTCAGAGGTTCTTATTCCATCATTTTCACTGAAGTCCAACCCAGATTAGTTTTATATCAGTGTGTCTTTGGTCTATTTGATCCACTTTAGTGTTGATCCACTTTAGTGTTTAGTGTTTGATCCACTTTAGTGTTAGATTAGTGTTGGCTGCTCTGCTTCTGCTCCTTCCATTCTGGTTTCTTCATTTCCTTCCCACATTTAATCAAAACATTGTTTTTGTCAGATCTCAAATCTTACAAATATTCCTTACTTAGGGGGTTTGTCACCTCTCCTCTAGACTATTACAATAATGTCTGAATTGGCCCATTTGCAGCCTGTGTTATTCTCTTCTGATCTGTTCACCATCCCACAGCTAGAATAATCATTTAAAAATATAAATATGACCTGGTCTTTCCTAGCTTAAGCCCTTCCATAGATCCATATAACCCTCAGGGTAAAGTCCAGTCATTTTCATAGCAGGACATACAATGCCCTCTTGATTTGGCCCTAAATCTATTCTCAACCCTTACAGCTCCTACCCCGGCCATATATAAATATGAAATTCCATGTGAATTCTGCAC
Source organism: Cryptoprocta ferox (assembly GCA_028646485.1). NCBI lineage: Eukaryota > Metazoa > Chordata > Mammalia > Carnivora > Eupleridae > Cryptoprocta > Cryptoprocta ferox. The sequence continues at coordinate 182,761,396 of CM053567.1, read as the reverse complement.
TCTCACATTAGTATTCTTGTCCCTTGTCCTCTTAGTGAATTCATTCACTCAATGCTTATTTTCTAAAGACCTAGTAGGTGTCAGGTTCTATGTAAGTCACTGGGTAAAAGGAAGTGAACAAGACAGGAAGATGTCACATCAGAGGAAGAAATGACCGTGATCAAGTAAATTAATTTTTTAAAAAGTGGATCATTACAAAAATGCCATAACTTCAATGAGTAGATTACATGGGGGTAATAGTAACTAATCATTTGGGGAGACATGTTCTCTCTGAAAAAGAAATATTTGAACAGGACCTAAAGAAGCTGATAAGGCATGAGAGGGAAGAGACTCTGTGCGAAAGCCTTGAGACCAAATGAAACTCAGATAGAAATTAAAATAGAGAAAAATTGTCCCCCAGACATGTCCCTCCACACATTCCAGTGAACACACACACAAGCTTACACATGCGCACACTTAACTTAGCTTCCCAAAGTGAGTAACTGCTGAACGGACCAGCTGACAGATGGGAAATCCTCGCACGGAGCTATGACAAGGGGAAGTCTGTGGGAAAAGGTGCTGTTATTTAGCTGGCCCACCCCTGCTGAGTGAGTCCAAAGTTTCCCTTGGATTCATTCCCACCTGAACTTCCACACTTATGAGCTAAAAAGACCTTTAACATTCATGTTTTATACAAAGAAAGAGATGAGGATTAAGTAGCAGCTGCTTAGGGTTTGGTGTGGAGAAGAAACATATATGCTTGGTTGTAAAATGATTATATTTTAAAAAGAAACTTAAAACCCTCCATCCATGCTTCTCAGTCTTGTGATGCAGTTAAGGAGTGTTGGGTAAACAAAGCCTTTTAAGGGAGATGGCAAGAGGAATGAGAAAGTGTTCCACAAAGAGGGGTGTTGACTGAAGAGGTGATAGACTCTTGCAACTAACTGAGTATCCAGCCCACACAGACCCTGCTGCATTGAGTATTTCTTGTAGAAATAGAACCACAGCCTGATGGTCCTGGAAAATTCTTCCTGATGCTGCCACTCTCTATGTTCATTCATTTAATACATAACTATTGAGTACTTACAATGTGCTAGCTCCTTCTCTAAGTCAAAAGGTACATCAGTGAACAAATAAAGATCCGTTGTAGCATTACCTCCTATTGGGGGAAAAAACAGACAATGAGTAAATAAATAAGTAACATATAGAATGTGTCAGATGTTATTAAGTGCTATGAAGGAAAACTAAAGCAGGAAAGGGAATTAAGAAGTGCTGAGAGGTTCTGCTTCCAGCCAAGATGGAGTAACGGGAACCAGATTTACCCTTCCACTTAAAACAACTATAAAATCTGGACAAAACATATAAAACAAAGGTTTTTAAGTCATCAGATATCAGGCGGTGAATGACAGACTAGGGACGAGAAACAAACAAAGCCAGGGTACTTCCTGGAGAGGGTTTCCAGGCTGGAGCACAGGGAGGAGGAGCCCAGGCCAAGCCCAGCGTACTGCCTGATTCGAGAAGATGGAGCTGAGAGTCTGGGGACACCACAGCAGCTAGAGTTTCCAGGACAAAGTACCAGAGAGGACAGAGCCATCCGGAGAGAAAACTCTGGAGATGTTCAGAGGGTCCACCTCAAGTATTTAGCCAAGTGCTGATCAACACATGCATGCGAGGAAACTCCCCAAGGCTGGGACAAGAATGTCTGGTAGTGAAAGTGTGCCTGAAGAGTGTGAGGCACAGAAAGAGGCCTGGTGTGGCTGTGGTGATCCAGGAGAAAACACTAGGAGGAGAAATCAGAAAAGTAATGGCAGCAAGGGACAGTTTAGGTAGGGACTTGTAAACCATTGGAAAAACTTCAAGTTTTGCTCCAAGTGAGGTGGGGGCCATAAGAGGGTTTTGAACAGAGAAGTGGCATAATCTGCCTTATGTTTTAATTTGAAAGAATCACTCTCAAGCAGTGGAGAGTAGATTTTAGGGCAACAGCAAAAACAGTGAAGCTCTTTGGAGGCTGTTCTTATAATCCAGCAGGAGTTCATGGTGGCCCAGGATCATGGAATAGAAGCAGAGGTGGTGAGAATATATAAGATTCTGGATCTACTTATTAATGGGTTTATTCTAGAAAGTGAAACTGTCTTAATATTAGGGAAATCTTTCAAACAAACCTGACTTCTACCTTCTTTCTTTCTATCCATATAACAGATGTCATGAGCTAACTTAGGCCTTCCTCCAATAAAGGCCAGTTGTCCTCTCTATTTTTTTTTTTCATGGAACCAGAATGTAAAGATTTGAGATTTGGTTTGGGCTTGGGTATAGTGGAATAGAAATAATAGTTGCCTTTGCCTACTTTAGTCTGAAGCCTAACTAGCTTAAGGAAACCATTGGTGTTCTTTGTGGCCCAGCCTTCTTTTCCAGAGTTCTTTAAATTGGATTATGATCTTCTTTGTAATTATTCCTTGTGCATATTTCCTCTTCAGGAATTTCATTAGGAGGAGTAACAAGAACTTGAGACAAGACTCAGGTATTCCTAGTTCCTCTGATCAATCACCATAATGTTACTGAGATCGACATATTATTTCTAACAGGATGTTATTAATATAATTCACCACATTAATTAATTAATAAATACAACTCTGTATTCATTTTAACAAATTCTTAAACAATGTAGAATAAAATTCAAAACCTGTTGTTGTTTATTTTAATCTTATTAAAAGTGAATAGAAAACTATATATATATATATATACATATATTTACTTTCTATTGTTGATTTATTTTTTATAATTTACATCCAAGTTAGTTAGCACATGGTGCAACAATGATTTTGGGAGTAGATTCCTTAAGCTCCTTTCCCATTTATGACAAAGGATATTGATTTCAAAATTAACTGACAGAAGTATCCCTAACTGTAAGATGAACTCCTATGAAAGCCAAAGATAAGACAAGAACAGGTATCCCCTACTTTATTAACCATTCTTGCCTAATTTCTGGATAAAACAAGAAGATAAAATAAAGAAACAAGACTTATACGTGTCTTATATGCTTTATAAATGTCTTATAAATTAAAAGCTTTACTTATTTGAAGAGTATATCATTGTATAGTTAGAAAAAATGCACAAAAAATATTGAGTGGGGTGGGAGAATGGGCAAAATAGGAGAAAGGAATTAAAAGATATAAACTTCTGAGACACCTGGGTGGCTCACTCAGTTAAGTGTCTGACTCTTGATTTTGACTCAGGTCATGATTTCACAAACTGTGAGCCCTGTGTCCCCATGTTCTACTTGGGATTCTCTCTCTCTCTCTCTCTCTTTGCCTCTCCCCTGCTTGCACACATTCTCTCTCTCTCTCTCTCTCTCAACTTCTAGTTATAAATAAGTCATGAAGATAAAAAGTACAGCATAGGAAATATAGTCAATAGTATTGTAATAATTGGTGCACCTGGGTGGCTCAGTTGGTTAAGCATCCGACTCTTGATCTCAGCTCAGGTCTTGATCTCAGGGTCATGAGTTCAAGTCTCACACTGGACTCCTTACTGGGCATGAAGCTGACTTAAAACAACAACAACAACAATAATAATATTGTAATAATGTTGTATGGTGGTGGATGGTGACTACACTTACCATGATGAGCACTGAGTAATGTATAGAATTGTTGAATCACTTATGTTGTACACCTAAAATCAATATAACACTGTATATCAACTACACTTCAATAAAAAGGTTTTTAAATAAAAATTGTAAAAATTGAATGATAAACTTTTGAGCTAACAAGATAGTTCAATAATGTGACTGGTTACAAATATGTATTTTAACATAGTTTTTTCCTATCTCTCTACAACAATAAATTTTAAGGTGTTAAGAAGATCCCTTTTACAATGGATCTATGATTAGACCTAAAAAGAAAATTTCTGGATTCGTATTAAGAGTACTTATATGCTATTTATAGAATTTATACTGTGTTGACAAACTACCATCTGCAAATGAACACCTTGATCAGAGGAAAATCAAAGGGCAGGGACAATAATACAGGCTGGCAGGTCGGTTGAGAGGTCATTGGTATCGTCTAGGCAAGATATGATAAGGCTCTGAACTAGAAGAGTGGCAAGAGGTATGGTAAGAAGAAGAAAACTTGGCTGCTATTTAAGAGCTAGAGTTTGACAGAGGGTAGTAAATGAGTGAATAAGAGGTGAGGGGAATCGCTCAGAATAATTCCTAGCCTTATGCAAATCACTGACTGAGATAGGGAATATGGGCACAAGAGCAGGATCTGGAGAGGAAAATAGGTTGAGACATGTTATATTTGAGTTGGCAATGAGATATCAAAGTGAAAATCCAGGTACCTTAATGTGTGATTGTTGACTAAGAGATCATTTCCTTTATTCTATTTATTTATGAATATTTATTGAGACCTTGGTCAAAGATGAAGACGTAAGAGTCATCAGTCTATGGAATTTCAAGAATTAGAGGTGAATACCAAGGGACAATGGATAAAAAGGGATGAGAAAATGGACAAGGGCAGAGCTCTAAGGGATCACCAACACTTAACATTCAACAGGAAAGAAGCAACCAGAAAAGAATACGAGGAGTGGCCCAAGCGGTAAATGGAAAATCAGGTTGCCATGGTGCCACAGAAATTACAGGTGGCAAATTACAGATGGCAATTAATTGTACCTAACAGCAGGGAGCAGTTAAATGAGACTTTGAAAGAGCCTCAAAATCAGAAAAATATTAGTGACACTGGATAAATGAGTTGAAAACTAGAGATAAAGAGATGAAGAAAGCAAAAGAAGATAACATTTTCGAGATTTGTCCATGAAGAGGAAAGCAAGTTATTAGGCTTTAATTATATATAGGTGGTAAGAGTCCAGAGGTGTTTTCTATAATAGTCATCATCTCATAGTGGCTTTACAGGAATTCTTATCCAAAAATCAAGGAAGATTCCTCTCTCTTTGCCATGCCCCCAATTATTACATTTAAAAAAAATTTTTTAATGTTTATTTATTTTTGAAGGAGAGAGAGACAGAGCATTAGTGAAGGAGGGGCAGAGAGAGAGGAAGACACAGAATATGAAGCAGGCTCCAGGCTCCAAGCTGTCAGTGCAGAGTCTGATGCAGGGTTCGAACTCACAAACTGTGAGATCGTGTCCCTGAGCCAAAGTCAGATGCTCAACATACTGAACCACACACGCACCCCCCTATATATATAATAAGGCATGGAGTGCATGATTCAGAGCTCATATAGCCAGGCATAAGTTATACTGGGTTAATCAAGAAAAATATCCCTTTATTTTTCATTCAAGATAACATTAAGTAATATCCAAAAGTTGTCCACAATGGTTTCTCAGACTTAAGTAAATATGTCCTCTTATGATATTTTGGGCTACAAGTAACAGAAAACATCAATTCCACTTGCTTAAATAAAAAAATATTTTTATTATTTCACACAAAGGAAGCCCAGAGGTGGGAGAACTCTAGGGTTGGTTAAATCAGAAAACAAAAAATATCAAGTTTTACTGGTACAAGAACCTGGTTTGGATAATGGACAAGACTGCGGGTTTTCCCTGCTGCCTATGCCTAAGAATGTAAGTTTCATTCAGAGTGACATGCCCATGTCAGCAAGCTCATATGGCTGTCACACACAAATCACGCTCTCTACCACTTTACGAGAAATGAAGATGATACGTGAATATCTTTCCTGATTCTTGCTTCTATTTCTCAATCAGTTTACAATTGCTCAGGGAAGAAAGGTGCTATTTGCTGGAACTTGTCAAATCCCAACACCAATGATGAATATGTGACAGGATGAAACTCTGACAAAGTAACGGAGGCTTTACTTTCCTGACTCAGTGGCATCCGTTACCACAGGAGGCAATCAATAATGAAGTTTTTAAATAATTTTTTTACTAACTCATAACATAGAAAATGGTCTCGAAGCCAAGGCTTAAAGGTACAGTATCAAAAGTCTGTCTTAGTTCCCAAAGTTTAGCTTGAAATATTAAGAGCCAGTCCCCAATGGATTCTGTCCATAAAGTTAATACTCTACACCAGTATTTTTCAGACTGCAGGTTGCAATCCATTAGTGGATTGTGAAATCAACATAGTAGACTGCAACTAGATTTTTTAAAAAAATTTTTTGGTTTATATATTTTTTGAGAAAAAGAGGGGGAGAGAGCAGGAGAGGGGCAGATAAAAAGGGAGAGCAAGAGCCCCAAGCAGGCTTCACACTGCCAATGCAGGGCCTGATGTGGGGGCTCGAACTCATGAACTGTGAAATCATGACCTGGACCCAAATCAAGGGTTGGACGTTTAACCGACTGACAGGTGCCCCTAGATTTTTTTAATGAGAGACTAGAATATAATAAAACCCAAGAGTATGTTACATAGACAAGTATAATTATTGTTTTTGGAAATTTTATTTTGCATACATGCACATGCACGTGTGCATATATTGGGCCTCAATGTAAAATATATTTTTTACTATGAATTGTTGTCAAGGACTTGAAAGACACTGCCATAAACAATAAATTTGAGAAAACATTGAGGAAGAGTCTGATTGCCCAGCCTCTCAATGGACTAGATAAAGGATCTCCAACTGAGAACATGGTTCAGATCAGAGGTGACAAGACTATGAATGACTTGAAGGCATTGCAGTAGCCTCCTCTTCATCCTCGGCATCACTTTCTACAGTTTGTTAATCAAAGGTCAACCCTGGTCCAGAAGCAAGTGATCGTCCTCCTGAAAGTCATGAGTAGCCTAATGTTATGTCACATGCCTACATCATTCATCTCCCTCATCTCATCATGCAGGCATTTCATCATCTTACCTCATCACAAGAAGAAGAAGGATGTAAGACAACAAAATATTTTGTGAAAGAGACCACATTCACACAACTTTTATTACAGGATACTGTTATAATTGTTCTATTTTATTATTGTTGTTAATCTGTTACTGTGTCTAGCTTAGAAATTAAACTTTCTCATAGGGATGTATGTATAGGAATAAACATGGTAGATACAAAGTTCAGAACCATCCATAGTTTTAGGCATACTGGGGGTCTTGAAACATATCCCCTATGGATAAGAGGGGGATCCTATACATCGAAAATGCAGCCTGAGTATGAGTCTTGCATCCTAAGTTGGACATCCAGGAGAAGGAGGAGCATTTCCAGGGAGAGGGGCAGCAAATGCAAAGATTAGAAGGTGGGGAAATATAAAGGGTATTAGGAGGATAAAGAAGAGGTATATCTAGCTGAAGCCAAGTTAGACCGAATGGCGGAGGGCTGAGGTCAAATTGGATTCTCGTAAAGTAGGAAAGTTGTTTTTGTTGGCCAGTGGGATCTTATGGAATATTTTCTCCCTGGTGAATGATAGGAAGATAGCAGGATGGCCTGGGAAAGAAAAGAACTAAGGGCAAGATTTTTCTTTAATCTCATTAATAGGTAGGCCCAAGGACATAAACAATATTTGTAGCAGATGCCATAAAAATAATGACTATGATCTATTCTAGGGTGAAAGCCTTAAAAGTTCTCAGGAATGGGCTACATGGGAAGGACAAAAGAAAAGAGTTCTAAGATAAAAGTCTCCTTCTCTTGGGCATTCCAAATAAGTCTACTTGTTTGCATTACTGGAATAATCCATACTATTAATATCATAAATAAGTGGTTTACACTTCAATTACACCTCAAAGTGTTTTCACAGCCATTAGTCATATGATTTCCACAATCGCCTTAAGAGGCAATAAGGAGATATACCACTCTTTCTGTTTTGAAGATGGTGACACTATATTCCAAAGAGGCTTCTGGTTTTCCAAGGCCACACAGTTAGTGAGGAGACTAATTCACCAGGGCTTTTTGCTCTTAGCCCAGGATTCTCTATACAATGGGCCATACCTCACAGATTGTCATGCTCGAATAATGACCCATCAATGTGTTGATTAAAATTATTCCAAGAATTGAAATGGCCTAATATTTCAAGGAGAAAGCCCATTCGAAAGGCCACTGTGGCTTGGTGTAAGTTTATTTAATAAATATTTTTCTTATTTGGAGGTTTTAATTTTAAGTATGCGGTCTACTCTTTTTGTATGATTATTTGCTCAAAAAAATTTTAGTCAGCAACACACCTCATAAAAATTTAATATGTTTCAGAGCTCTTTTTACTGTTTAAAAAAGCACAAATCAGGCATTCTTGCATTTTGAATGCGGCGCCCCTGTAATTGGGCTCTCTCTAAGGAAGGCTCTTCCAAACCTCATAGTGAAATTGCTCTTTTTAAAAGAAAACAACACTTGAACAGAGGGTTGTCTCAGCCTGGTCCTCCACTCACCATGAGTCTGAACATCAACCACTCAGATATGTCATGACTTTTCCAGTCACCTACATATTTCTTTCTTTAATCTTGAAAAGGCCCTGCTCTCAAGTGTGCCACTGGCTTCCAGAGATGTGGAGCACAAGGATGACTCAGCAGCCAAACAGCCCTGGGTTTGGATCGCATCTCTACTTCTCCTTGGACAGGTAACTGACTAAGTTAACTCATCTCTCTGAGCATCATTTTCTCACCTGTACCATAAAGTGGTAAAGTTTCACATCACAGGGTTATTGCATGAGCGGACTGGAAAACACTGAGCCCAAATTGAGTCCTCATGGCATATTCACTACTGGAGAGCCTCTGAAAGACAAGGTTTGCCAAGAGAACAATCCCTGGATTCATTACTTTACTTACTTAAAGGATTAGCACTTGACCTCCCAGCCTTGCTCTTTTACCCGGCTGAAAGATTTATACCCATGGGTCCTTACCTTGTCCTAGTCTATAACCAGCTTCTTTGAGCAATGAGTTGGTAAATTTATTCCAAGTTGGAAAGCAACAGCCCTGACTTCATTAATTCCTTCCATCAAAAATATTTATTGAGCACTTACTATGTGTGAGCCATTGTTCTGGGCATTGAAGGTACAAAAATAAAGATGATGGACAAAATTCTTGTTCCATTGGGGCTTACTCTCTACTGGAGGATACAGACAATAGGGAGACAAGCAAATAGCAAGAGGCAATATTCGATAGAGATTGGTTTAACATAGAATATTAAAATAAGGTGGCCTGGTAGGATGTAGGGAAAAGGTCAAAGAAGGTCTTTCTGAGGAAGTGACATTTAATCTGAGCAGATTAAATACTAGAACATTTAATTAATTAGAAGGCCCTGTCCATATGAGAATCAAGAGAAAAAGCAATGACTCTGAAATGGAAATCAGCTTGAGATTTTCATGGAATAGAAAGGACATGAGTGTGGCTGTGTGAGTGAGTACAACTGGAGTCATAGGGTGAGGAGGGGTTGATTGAAGATGAGAGTGAGGAAAGGAGACATCAGATCACTCAATACCTCATAGGCCAGGAAAGAGGTAGGGTTTTGTTTTAAGAGGAATTGAGTTCATTAGGGGATATTAAACAGGGAAGTGTCATGACTTAAGATTTTTGAAAGTTCATTCAGTCTGCTCTTTGGAGAGTAAGATCAAGAAGAAGGGTATTGTAGAGGTCCAGAAAGGAAAAAGGGGTGGTCAGACTGTGTAGGTCACAGCGGAGATGGAGACAACTGAACACACTTAGAATATATTCTGGAACTTGAGCTGATAAGATCTGGGGGTGAATGTGGTAAAGAGAAAACCAACATTATCTCTAGGATGTTGGTTTGGTCAAGTGAGTGAATCATGGTACTGTTCACTGTTACAAGGAAGATCCAGAAGGAATGGATGGAGGGAAGGAGAGAGGAAGACATTTAATTGTTCTCCTCTGGCTTTATTAAAAGATTGGATCTCAGGGCAGGAGTCAAGGCTAGTCTACATATACAGGAGCCTTCATCTTTTCATCCCCAGGCCTCAGTTAAGTGCTATACACAGCCTAGGTACCTCAGTAGTTTGCATGCATGTCATATGGAGAAAAGAGCACAACGTTGAAATTCCAGATCTGTTGTTTTATCCACAAGTCTCTTAATTTCTCCACACTTTAATTTCCTGTCCTATGTAATTGGAATAAGAAGACTTGCCTATTCCATGGAATGTTGTATCAAAATTAGACATGATGAAAAGATATTTTGAAACTATAAGCCACTGGACAAACATAAGTTTTATGGAAAGGATTAGAATTCCATGTTAGAAGGTAAGCTTCCTGAGGATAGGGACTCTGTTTCATTCGTCATCTCCAACCCCTAAAATGGAGGTTCACAAAAAATATATGTTGAATGAATGAATTAATTAATAATAATAGGTTCTTATAGAATACAGGACCAGAGGTTGTGAACATTAAAGATCCCCATAACATTATGATATAGTTAGTTTGCTACACATCTGTCTACTCCATAGCCTGGAACCTACCTTAATTCATCTTTCTGTAGGCCCACTAAAGTTCAGCACACAGTAGGTGTACAATGGACACTTATTGAATCTGATTCTCTGCAAACCAAACTGTGAAGGGCCAGCAGCCACCTCGCAAGCACTGTGTCTCACCGGACAGCCACACCAGCCAATGCCTGTGGACACCTCCTAGTTTGGGGACCTGAAACCTTATAGTTTCACCTCTCAAACCTGGGTGCTCCTGTGAAGCAAAGTGTGCCAAAGACAAAAGGGAATGCAGGAAGCCATGGGATCAGCATGGTGCCTCCTATGGAATGCTAATTTCACTAGAAAAGTAGAGTGGGAAAGTGAGGATAAAAATTCCCCACCTCTTAGGTCCAAGTTGTTCATTAACCTGCACCTAGTACTTGGTGAGTCCTAGTTCTCAAAAAAGATATTTGTTGCATGAAAGAATTAATACATTCATGAATACATAGTAAGACACACTTAAGGAGGCTATAAAACAGAATTCCTATTTTTTAAAAGATAAACAGGACCCTTAAGAATTTCAGCTTTGAAGTAGACCATGCCCAGCTACGTCCCCCAGATTCCAATGGCTACAGGAGCCTAAACAGTCTCTGCACTTTGAGTGGCACCAATGTGTATGAAATGGGATGAGAAATGGGAGGCTCAAAAGGCAGGTGCTACCTGGTGGCTGCAGTCAGCTCACTGTCTCTCCAAATATCATCTCCAGCCCCTTAAGTTGGCATTAAGGAACATGCACTCCAAAATGTAAGCTCTTTAACTCAACACCTGCATGAGGAGGGAAAAGTGAATCATCTGCCCAGGCCCACACATCTCCGAGTATGCTCCCTCATCTGAATATGGGGAACCTCCTCTTCTGTGTCACAGTGATATCATCATTATATTAGAAAGTTCAATATGTCTTGGAGATATTATACTAGAATCTTAGGGATGAAATGTCATGATACCTCTATGTCTTTAAAATAATGGAGTAGGGGAAAAAAGAAAGTAAAAGCAGAAAATTGATAAATACTGCTCATCTAGATGAAGGAAAGATGGATGTGTATTATATTATTTTCAGCCTTTTTTTTGAGTGCAAGAGAGAAACAACACAAGCAGGGGAAGGGGAGAGAGAGAGAGAGAGAGAGAGAGAGAGAGAGAGAGAGAGAGAATCCCAACCAGGCTCCATGCTGTCAGTGCAGAGCTCAGCACAGGGCTCGACCTCACAAAATTAAGAGATCATGACACGAGCTGAAACCAAGAGTTGGACGCTTAACCAACTGAGCCACACGGGTGCCCCATATTATTTCTAGTTTTATATATATTTGAAAACTTTCATGATTAAAAGTAAAAATAAATCCAAATGTCACAAAAAAGAAATATCTATCTGGGAAGACCATTGAGAGGATTAAATGAGATACTTCTGACAGATGCATGGTCTGTGCTCCATGACTGTCATTCTACTAACTCAGGAGCTCAGACATAGGCACACACTCTTAGCACCTTCTCCTTTGAGAATGTACAGCAACTCTTACTTCTTGGTGACACGATCGATCATATAACAATACTGTTTCAAAGCCTTGTATGGTAGTTTTGTATCTAAGATCTTCTGGATACAAAGACTGATGACTTCCGTGATGATGGGCTGTTGAGTGTTTCTATTGACCATTTCTTTCTGGAAGGAGGGATGAGGCAGAGACAAGAGCCGCACCTTTGACGTGAGAGAAATTTTTTTACCCACACTTTTACCTACATGAAATAAAAGCATGAACCTGGGCCACTGACTGTGCAATGGAACCTCGGGTTTGTGAGCTGCACAACAGATCACAGGGCTGTCGACAGCACTGCTCTGAGGATTAAGTAAAAGCTTGTGTGCAAAGGGGCTAAGACATATAGCACGTGGCAGGTGTGAGTGGCACTAACGGCCTCCTACCGACCCCTCGCCAAGGAGACACAAAGGACTTTTTGGCAGTGGCTTATTGAAGAGTTTAGATGCAGGTAGTGGATGATTATTGTATATATTGACCTTCAGTTAGCATCTGTTATTCCACTCTTTGTTTTTTATTAGTTTTCTTTTAATTAATGTATATTATTTAAAATTTTCCCTAAATTATATTATTTGGGGGAAAATAGGAAATGATAAGGAAAGCTATTATTTCAACAAACAAGATACTACTTTTTAAGTTTATTTATTTATTTTGAGAAAGAGAGAGAGACAGCACATGCATGGAAGAGAGAGAGAAAGAGAGAAAGAGAGAATCCCAAGCAGGCTCCACACTGTCAGCACAGAGCCCACCAACCATGAGACATGACATGAGCTGAAACCAAGAGTCAGAAACTTAACTGACCGAGCCCCCCAGGGGTCCCAACAAACAAGCTACTTTTAGAATGCATCTCAGAAGCAGGACTAACTCAAGCCAAAACTGACATCTGGTTGGCAGGCAGGACAGGTCTTAAGGTCCTCATTGTATATCAAGAAAACGGAGTTATCAACTGGCCAGAAAGTGGGAGAATCAGACCGAGCCCTACACAGTGGGTGTGGATGGAGTACAGGGGCTGTTCTCACATGGGAAGGACAGGACAAAAGCAGAGCGCATCTCCTTTCCATTGCTTCAGCCTGGAAGTGGCAAAGCTGTGACAAGGAGAACATTCCAATGACACAGACCCAAGCAGGATGACATTTCAAGTGCACAGAGTGCCTGATTAATCGGGACAAGGAGATCAAGTATCAACAGTCTTCTAAAGGCCCAGAGCAGAGCACTGAGGCCTCCCTGGGATTTGTGAATGTGCTGAAACAGACCTACAATAAATCAGACCCAGGAGGAGGGTCCCCGAGCGCTCAGAAAAGCAGGGCAGAGCGGGCTTCTTATTGCTGGCCTGTGGGGAAGGTGATGCCCATATATGAATGCTCAAGTCACATTCCGGGTCTGCTTTCTGTGGAGGAAAGGCACACCTGACAGGTGCAGAGAGCCCCAAGGGCAAGGCTTCCTCTAGAACTGTCAAGAAGAGTAGACAAGGACCCAAAGAAATGTCCTTGTCCCAGAACCCAGAGGTGAACCCAGGTAAGGAGCACATAACCTCCCGCCCCACATCTGAGCCTCGCAGAGGCACGCACTCATGCATTCACTCACTTACGCTGGCCCCAAATGTCACCAAGCATTACTGCACGCCAGAAACCATGCTAGGCCCTGGGGGATCCAAATATTGCTGCTAATCTCCATTCAATCATTTGTTCGTTCATTCATTCATTCATTCATTCAGGGGACATGAATGAGCACCACTTGAGACATACCAAGTTCTAGAGTTGCAGCGGTGAGCAAGACAGACCTCATTCCTGACAGCACTGATAGTCTCATGGTTAGAGGGCATTCTGGGGGTCAAGTGGCCTCAGTAGAAAGTCCTTGGACAGGTAATTTGGCCTCTCCAAGTCTCAGTTTCTTCAGCTGTAAAATGGGTATTTCCCCCCTCCCCCACAAGACTTGCTATAAGGTTCAGAAGTCAAAGATGTGAAAGCTCCCTCCTGCACTCACAGGTTGGTGAGTAGTCTATGCAGAGAGGGGCTTTTGTAAATGCACCCTGGGCTATTTACCTACAGACAAAGAAGGCACCAAAAAGCTGTATCGAGTTACTGGCTCATAAATGGGGGAACAGGGAATTTCATAAAGAGGCCACTGTGAATGCAGTGACTTATTGAGTGTAGAAGGCTGTTGGGGCAGGGCAGGAATCATTTCCACCTACATTTGAGGAGCATTTTGTGGTTTATAAAGGCGTTTTTGTAATGCCTAGAGCGCCTCAACAAGGGGGAGTCTTGCTCAGGTGTGACTGTCCAGTGGCAGAAGCCGCGTACCTGGCACGCCCACCCTGGAGGAGAGACACTTAACTCTGATATTCTGTCAAGATCCTTATATCTGATAAAATTTGAGAGTAACTGAATTCAGACTTGGGGGGACGGGGGGACAACTACACGCCAATCTCTACACACAGGATAAAAACTGGTGCGTACCTTACAGACAGTCCACGACTTCTCAGACTTTCTCGGACACCAGCATGTACCCATCGGTAATACTTCCTGCAGGTAGCAATTTTCAGTTGCTGAAATAAGGAGACAAGAGGAAGGAGAAGGGATGTCACAAGGGAGAAGTTCATTAACATCTGCTGGGGTGGGCAGACGTAAATGAGCAAAGCCTTGTTGGAGGTTCTGACACTCAGCCCCCTAATCCAAGATGAGAGTCTCTACAGGACAGGGTGGGGTTCGCATTCACATTGTCTCCCTGATGGGACCCTGTCCATTTCCTCCTCTGGGACTCGAATGTTTAATTGATAAGAATTCCCAGTCTCCTGGGGCCCCTGGGTGGCTCAGTCGGTGAAGCGTCTGACTTCAGCTCAGGTCATGATCTAACAGTTCATGGATTCGACCCCTGCATTGGGCTCTGTACTGACAGCTCAGAGCCTGAAGCCTGCTTTGGATTCTGTGTCTCCCTCTCTCTCTGATCCTCCCCTGCTTGGTGTTCTGTCTCACTCCCTCTCAAATATAAATAAACATTAAAAATTTAAAAAAAAAAGAATTGCCAGTCTCCTTATCTGCAATTGCTTAGTTTTTCTCGGCTATATTTTTATGATTCTCACTGTTGCTTTCCTAGGTGACAGCACAGCTCTGTGTAATACCAGAACTTGGAGATGCCCGTTATCTTCCTCTAGACTTCCTAGGTGCCCACTGCACATGTCTGTAACTGAGGGTGACGTCGATCTACTTGTCCCTATGGTGTAGCGGTGGGAAACACGATGTGAGTAGCCCTGATTTTTAGCACCAGCAGAAAGTTCCGCCTCACTGTGCATACCTCAACAACTCTGTGTTTTTCCTGTACTGGAAAAAAAAAGATAGAAAGAAAGAAAGCAAGCAAGCAAGAAAGGAAGGAAGGAAGGAAAGAAAACTACAGGGGCATGCTCTCTGTCTGAGGTATTCTGTGGCTTTCTGGCTGACCGTTTTCGGCGTATTCATGGGTATACTCCCCAGCCGGTACCACATTTAAGCCTCAAGACAACACAGTCGTGATCACAACATAGAAAGCCGTATCAGTGTAAAAAGAAAAAAGGAACAGAAATAGGTGGTCTTGTCATTCCATCTCATCGGATTCCAAACTTTCTGAGAGCCCCCAGTCAATCACTTAGCATCTTTTAGAACCTCTCTGACTGACCCTCAGCCTCTTTGTCTCTATGTAACCTAGAGGCTCAGGTCATTTCATCCATGCATGCTGTTTCCACTTTGACTCTGGCTACAACTTGGTGCAGAAATCAGCTTCTGTGCCAGATTCCACAAGAAATCCAGTCAGCATCTCTGCCGTAGCCGTCTTTCCCAGGCCTCAGTAAAATGTGTCTCCACTCTCTGCCCCTTGCTCACTTGTGCTCTCTCTCTCAAAAAAAAAAAAAAGTTTCTCCAAATATAGTCCCTTCTAGAAGGGAGGGTTGAGGATGCAAGTCTCTCCTCTTCCATGAGAAGAATAGGAAGAGCAATAACATGTCCCCACCCCAGGTTGTGATGAGGACCCCATTACGGCGTGGCCGTGAACTTTCTCTGCAGAAGGCAAAGAAAGACCTATCAAACACAGTGCATTAGAGACTGGTGACAGCAGTGTGACACTAAAGGCCAGGGGGCGAGGCCAGGGTTTTTCACACATTTCAACCACAATGACACTAAAAAACATATTTGGTTTGGGTTTGGGTTTGTTTTTATTTCAAAGAGAGAGAGGGAGCATGCACACGCATGAGTGGGGGACAGCCAGAGAGAGAGAGAGAGAGAGAGAATCTCAAGCATGTTGAGCCCTATGTGGGGCTCTATCCCATGACTCTGGGATCACGACCTGAGCTGAAATCAAGATTTGGACACTCAAGAGGCACCTGGGTGACTCAGTCTGACTTCTGACTTCAGCTTAAGCTTCTGACTTCAGTTCAGGTCATGATCTCACGGTTCGTGAGTTCAAGCCCAGTGCCGGGCTCTGTGCTGACAGCTCAGAGCCTGGAGCCTGCTTCAGATTCTGTGTCTCCCTCTCTCTGACCTCCTCCACTCATGTTCTCTCTCTCTCTCTCTCTCTCTCTCTCTCTCTCTTTCAAAAATAAATAAACATTAAAAATGTTTAAAAAAAAGATTTGCACACTCAACCAACTGACCCACCCAGGCGCCCCAATAAGAAATATATTTGATGTCTAGACCTATTACACAAACATACACACACTTGAAAATAAGGTCTCACAAAGCAATATCCACCCTATTATGTATAGTCTACTCTAAGTGTTTACCCTGTTTTCTCCCATTGCATCTTCATATGCTAGTGGCACCCACAAAATTCCTTTCAAAGCCCACCAATGAATGAGTCATCAACCTTACCTACAAGAACCCTGATGTAGTCCCACTCTCATTCTGCAAAGAAGAAGAAACCAAGGCCCACTCCTTTTTTTTAAACATTTACTTCCAGTCTACCCATTCACAGCGAGCTGCACTTAGACACTGACAAATAATACATGGTGCCCTTGAGGACTTCACAGTCTAGCAAAGGGGTGTGAAGAGACAAGTCTGGGCAATGACTGGCTCGGGTTCACACCATTCCAGGGCAAAGACTAGAATTCATACAACACACAGTTGTTGTTGATGATTTCTTGCCTACAGTTTTTAAAAATAGCAAAACTTTTCTTTTAATTGTATTTTTAAATATTTCCATTTGCAACCACAGTTGATTTAAAGACAAAAACAACTTTCTTATAAATGCTTATGACTTTGGGTCTGTGTATATACATCTGCTAGAGCCTGAGGTCCAAGCAAAGCAGCGTAAGAGGGAAGGATTGGACTTTAGAAGCCAAAGAATACAAGTTCCAACTTTCTTATAGCATTTTATCGCTTCAAATACTCTTCCATTAACATTGCTTACTTTATTTCAATCTTCCCAACAACCCCGTGGTGTTGGTACTCCCATTTCTGAGTAGGAAGCAGAGGCAAGGGACAGGAGATTCGAAGAGGGCTCCATACTGACAGCACAGAGCACAACACAGGGCTCGAACTGAGCCACCCAGGCACCCCTACAATCCCTTATAAATTTCGAAAATTTCAAGTCATTATAAATATCATCTATATATTTCAATGTATCATAAATGGTCCTCATAAACTTTACTGTGACATCCCTTCCCTGGCATGGACTTCTATTCTCCAGTAAATGCCAGAAAACTGCAGCAAGGCCACCCCTGGATCGAGTCTCCATCCAAGAGCCCCAAGACATAAGCTAAATATTCTTTGTCTCCACACCCCCCTCCCAACATGGCACTGACTCATACTCTCCACTCCCAGAGCGGGTTTCCTTCTCCAAACTGTTTATTTATTTTCAGATATTCTCACAAGGCTAATGACAAAGAACTGACATTTGTCTAAAAGAGCTCAGACTGGGAGAAAATGCAAAGCCCCTGAAGGGACAGTTTATGAACTTGAGAGAGGGGATTTGAAACCCCAGTTGCAAGTCAGAGCAAGAGGTCACTGTGAGAACCAGACAGGAGACAAGTTCAACTGCAGTTGATCTATGCAAGGCCTAGATCCTTGCCGAGTAAATATAAATAAATAGAATATACACTCCATTTGTTGGACTTACAGAAGAGTTCTCTTGTTAAATTCCCTGTCATTAACACACACACACACACACACACACACACTGATACATAAAATAGAAAAAATAGAATTTGAGATCCATTTCATCAGGAATAGTTCATCAATTTATAAAGTAGTTTATAAAGGATGTCTTAGGCCCATTGACCTGTAAATTGCCTTCCACATAGGAGGTAATTCCAAATTTATTATTATAATATTAAATACAAGATTATACTCATTGTTTAAAGGCCATTTTCAGCATGGGAAACAAGCTGAAAAGGCAGGGGAAAAGTCAAATCAGAAAGCATGTTATGTGGCACAGTGAGGAAATTACGCTGTAGGAAAAAAAGCAGCCACCGAATAATTGTAAGCAAAGGTAGTTGCGTGACCCTGTTTGCATTACGAAAGACAATCCTGGACACAGAGGGAGATTCGGTTGGAAGAAAGCAAGACTGCGAGCAGGTTGGCCAACTGGGCAGCTGGTGTGATATTCCAACAACAAATGATGACTGTCCGGAGGAGGTGAGAGGAGACAATTCTCCCTGGGCTTCTTATGTCTCTGCACATCCTGTGAGTGAGGCGCTGACTGCCCTCCATTCCAGACTGTGTCCTCAAGGACCTTCGCATATCCAACAGCCTTGGAAGGGAGCGACTCCCTCAAGAACAAAGGGAAGGTTTGCTTACAGCAAGAAGAAGATAGAGGTAGTGTCTCCTCACTCCCTCCTGGAAGAAACAGAGGCATGGCCACTGCCCGTTATAAAATATTTGGGTTCCCTAAGCAGAGAGTTCTTCTCCTGCAGCTCAGCTCACCGTGTGCCGGTGTCTTCTGGCTGTCGCTGCATTACCCTGTGGGCTCAGAGAAGTGGCACAATAGTGCTGATGCTCTGACTCACGCTATTGCCGTGAGCAGTACACTGTCTTTTGTCTCTGACCCACGAGTCTGTGTCTTTTACCAGCATCCATGAAACTGGCAGGCTTGGCTGCTCACTGACAATTAGGGATCAATCTCTGGGGCCTTCACAGTTCCTGATACTGGAATATAATTGTTACGGCAGGAAGGCAGAGAAGAGAGTGGATATGAGAGAAATTTAAGCGGTTTTTGGCAGCAAAAGAAGAACAAATTTCTGATTCGAAATGAATGCATTCTCCCTTTTCAAGACACCCCCTCCTTTCCAAGGACATGTCTGTGAATCTCTTCAATTCTTAGTCCTTTGTGGTGCTGAAAGAGGTATGAATCAGGGGAAACCTGAGAGGTACAGACAAGTGTGGTAGTGATTTATATCAAAAACAGCCCAGAGTAGGTCGCAAAACAACAGAAGAGAAGGAGAATACAAGATCCTTTGGTTTGGGGATACTAGCAGGCTGGGTTTAAAGAATGTTAGAGCTTTTTAGGAAAAAAACAAGAGGGGCACCTGTGGCTCAGTCGGTTAAGCGTTTGATGTTGGCTCAGGTCATGATCTCACGGTTCGTCGGTTCAAGCTCCTCATCACGCTCTGTGCTGACAGCTCGGAAACTGGACTGCTTCAGATTCTGTGTCTCCCTCTCTCTGCACTTCCCCTGCTCTCTCTCTCTCTCTCTCTCTCTCTCTCTCTCTCAAATAAACATTAAAAAATTAAAAACAAAAAACAAGAAAGGAGCTATTCCTGTGTAGTTAAGATGGATGATAGATAGATAGATAGGGACAAAAATGAGAGCAGATATCAAGCTTTGCTGTATAAGATGAGTGTAACCTCCCTTTAGTTCTTTATAGGATTTAGTAAAGGCTAAAGTTGTTTTAGGTTCTTGTTTTTTGTTGCCAGACTCCTGGGCCTTTTTATTTTTCTATGAATCTAAGCCAAGGCTGACTTCGGGGCAAGAACCAGCAAGTCAGGATCTATGTGGGTTCTGGGTATGACACTTTATGGGATGGCGATTTATTAGATGCGCCCGTTTAAAAAAAAATGAGGCATCCGTGATAGCACTTGGTTTCTGACTTAAATATCTAGTTTTATGGGGTGCCATTTATCACACCAGGTAATACAGGTGGAGAGGGGCAGGTTTGGGTGAACGTTTTAGGGTTTGATCTTGAACGTGTTGAGTTGGGAATGCCTGGTGGACGTGCAAGTGGAGTGGGTTGGGCTGGAGTTGGTGTCACGTGCCGTATCACTGGGCACCACCAATGCCAAGGGCAGATCCATGGGTCTCTCCACAGAGACTGAGACGGGCCAGGGAGGAAGGAGAAAACCGGAGGAAGTGGTGTCACAAAAGCCAAAGGAAGATGGTGGGTCAGGAAAGACAGTTCAATGCTGAGATGCTCTGCGGAAAGACAGGTTTTTCCACTACTCTCCAGCCAAAGTAAAACATGAACACAAATAGCAATAAGAGACACAATATAAAAGACTTTTATTTAAAGGAACCCTATTTGTATTATGCTAAGTGAAATAAGTCAGCCAGAGAAAGACAGATATCATACGATTTCACGCATCAGGGGAATCTGAGAAACTCAGCAGGTGAACACAGGGGAAGGGAAGGAAAAATAAGATAAACACAGAGAGGAAGACAACCCATAAGAGACTCTTAAATACAGAGAACAAACTGAGGGTTGCTGGAGGGGAGGGAGGTGGGAGGATGGACTACATGGGAGATGGGCATGAAGGAGGACACTTGTTGGGATGAGCCCTGGGTGTCCTATGTAAGTGACGAATCACTAAATTCTACTCCTGAAACCATTACTACACTGTATATTAACTCACTTGAGTTTAAATTGAAAAAAGCAATAATAATAAATTTAAAAATAAATGAAAGTAACCCTATTTTAAAACAGGGTCCGTAGCCCTGCAGGCCACACACAGACGCGAAACACACAGTGAGTGGGACGGGAAGTGAGGCCCGTGGGGCTCGGGGCCAGAAGCCAGAGGCCCGGGCGGCATGATGGGGGCCCACATCAGGCTCCACGTGTGAACCCAGAGCAGAGAGGAACCTTCCATCTACGTAAGGAGGCCCACAATGCTGAGACTGCTGATGGCGCGCCCCCTCCGCTCCCCCAGGCTCTTACCCCCACGGCCACCCAGGACTCTCCGCTCTGTCCACTCAGCCCAGGTTGACCAGCAGACTCTGCCCAGCTTGGCCAGTCCAGCACCACGTCCTGGAAACTCTCCGGGCAGTAGGTGGGGGAAGTCAGAGCTCACCTGGTGGCCTTCCCTGCTCGCAGGCCACCTCCCCTGCACTGTCTGATGTGGAGCGTGGCAAGCTGCTTTCTTATGCTCTGTCCAGTGTTTCGTGTTCTCAGATGTGAGGCTAAACCAGGCTCCTGGTACTCCATGTTGGCCAGAAAGGGAAAGGGTTCCTATGACTTTAAATGCCATGTGTCTGAAGGTTCACACTTCCAGCCCTGCCTCCTCCCCACACCCAGCCACTTCTCCTACCGTCATTCAAATACCTGATAGCCATTCAGTCATACAACACCTGCAAGACAAGAGTCGCTGATTGATTGCCCCAAGCCTGCACACCTGTTTCCCTCCTCCACCGCCATATGCATGTGTTCTCACTGTGCAAGGACTTCCTGGTCCTTCCCACCCTCCCCAGGCACTCCCTACTCATGCACACATGTATGTACATGTACACACACCCAAGTGATGAACGACTTCCGCCCATCGCTCACCAAAAGACACATGCATCTGTCCTCCTCTGTCTCCAGGGCCTTCTTGCAAGTCCACACCACCCGCATCTCTTGCCTCCAGTGTCACTATGGCCTCCACATCCATCTCCTCCATTCGATCCACACCCTTTCCACACTATGTTCTACATAACAGATGAAATAATGTTTTCAAAATGCTCGCCTAGCCGTGTTACTTCTCAGCATAGGATTTCGCCCAGTGTGGCCCTTATTTCCCATCTCCCACCCTTCCCTCTAAACACCATCTGCACTGGCTTCCATTCCTTTCTCTGAACAGGCCAACCTTGGTTGTGCCCCAGGACCTTCACATGTGCTATTTCCTCCATCTGGGATTCATTCCCCCGATGGTCAGAGAGCTGGCTGCCCCACCTTCCAGTCTGTTGACTGGAAGGCCTCAGGGAGGCCTTCATTGTCCACTCCATCTGATGTAGGCCCTGCCGCCCTCATCTGCTCCACATCTCAGGCCCCGTTGGTTTCCTCGACGGCACTTATCAGAGTTTACACATAATGTGTTCACTGTGTCCCATCTATTTTTCTCACTCAACTATCAGCAGCAAGAGGACAGGGACACTGCTGGCCTTGCTCATCATTCTAATCCCAGCCCTAGCACCATGCCTGGCTCTACACGTGGAATGATGGAATGAATCAACCAATCCATCAAAACTCAATGAACTGACAAATGGACAAGAAAGTGTGACTTCATCTTGGAGGTAGTGAGCAGCCCTTCAAGGATTTTAAGCAAAAGAGTAACATACTCAGATTCATACAGTATTTCGGAGCCAGCACAATTGTGGTGTGCACCATGATGGGAGGGGGCAAGACTGGCTGTGGCCTGCAACGAGAGGGATCAAGAGGGGCATCTCGAGAAAGACACTTAAGAAGGCACTCCCTCTCCCAGCCATACAAGCATGGAGTCAACACCTGAGGATGGGTGCCACCTTAAACATTAAGTCCTAGTTGGCTCCGCACCTGAAGTGCTGATGCCAGTCTTAGGCCGGAGAGATACACTTTGGGAGACATATGCTTTGGGAGAAATAGGCTTTGGGAGGTTACTGAAGGAGTTCAGACAAGAGTTGAGAGCCGCCATAGTAATGGCCACAAGGGGGCCAATCTGAGAGATACCAGAAGACCTAGAACACCGCAAAGCCCACTCTCCGGCTCTCATTGCACACCTTTCACTCAATCTGCCTAAAAACACACTGACTTTCCTTCCCATTTTCTTGCACTGCTTATTTATAACCTTATTCTTCCATCCTCCAGAGTTCATTATCTTAGCCACCTATCACTTCAAGAGCCAGGAATAGCATTTTTGGTGAAAAGCGCTCCCAGAGATGTTAGGAAAGGTTTGAGGCTCCCAGACTCAGAGGGCTTTATAGCAGAAGAGAAACAGGAAGCCATTAATTATTCTAGTGATTCTTGAACCATGCACCCACGGAATGTTGGTGTCTGGGCCTGGGCGAGGTGTTCCAGCGAAAACAATCCAAAACTCATAAAACCCTTCCATTTTGTAGGTAATGTGACTTGGTGAAAGGGCAATAAATAAATATATAGAAAATCACTCAAGTTTTACTAAAAAACATTTTTCTCAACTGTTGAATATATTTGCCTCCATCTTTTTTCCCCCCTGCTGTTGATATTTATTTTTAAATTTCAAATAACCCTTACAGACCATGTAAAATTCCACCTGGCTGGCTCAGTCAGGAGAGCATGTGGCTCTTGTTCTCAGGGTTATGAGTTCAAGCCCCATGTTGGGCATGGAGTATACTTAATAAAATAAAATAAAATAAAGTAAAGTAAAATAAATAAATAAATAAATATAATATAATATGATGTAATATAAATAACTTAAATATAAAATAAATAAAATGAAATAAAGTATAAAATGTATAAAATAAGTTTTATGTTCATTAAAACCAGACCTGGATCTGAAAAGCTAATGAATCATTGCCATTGTGACGTTAGTAACCATCAAGTTAGTAAAACATAAAAAGCACTAAGAGGGAAACCAATTAAATGTAGCCCCGTGGGATTTACAAAGTGAACCTAAAAACCGCATCTTTGTCTTCCTCTCTCTTTCCTTATGCTGTTAGTAAACTGTGTTCAGCTAAGGGAAGAGTGCTTGGATCAGTCCCCTGCCAGGTCCCTGGTGCTCTGAGCCAGGGGACGTGGTTCTCCATCACAGCCTGGTCTCATTCCCCTGGGTGAACCCACGGCTGCTGAGATTGGGCTCAGAGAGTATGACCTGAGTGTGGCTGCTTTGTAAATCCGGGCGGCCCTACTGCTTCTGGAAATTGTAGGCCGGCGCTCAGGCGTGGGTCTGTTCAGTCAGCTCCTTTGTGCAGGACTCCAGTGCCTTCCAGTGCCTCCGCACCTGCTTTTCTAGCTTACTTGCCTCTATCTTTATCTCATTTTAGATGGTCTGACACCCAGCAGAGTATAATAAACAGCTATTTTTCATGTAACACATCAGTGTTTCCCGGCTGCTAGAAATACCGCGACTTTTGCGAGCACTGTCTCCTGAACGTGACTGAGAAATGTGACTCTACCTCCCTTGTTTTTCCAATCTAATGAACTAAGGTGTCCAAGTTTACCACATTAAGTTGACAGACTACACAAACTTGAACACTTCCACCCCTGCCACTGCGATTCCCGTTATAATCTGCTCTTTTCCCGGTTAATGCTTTCTCAACATGTTTGCTTCCCATGTCAGTCAGGATGGGCTCAGTTATGCTGCAGTAAGAGCAACCTCCAAATCACAGAGGTTTAAACATGCAAACACACACACACACACACACACCAGTTCGCCTTAGGTGCCTCTTCAATGCTAGTGCATGTGGCGGGCAGCTGAGGGAGGGCTCTGTTACCTCATCACTCAGCACTCCAGGCTGGTGGACATTCCTGCTAGACACATGCTTCCAAAAGTGGGAAGGGAATATGGAAAAATCACACATGGATTTTTTTCGTTCCTGCCCAGGAGGGACACACGCCACGTCTTTCAAATTTCATTAGCCAAAATCAGTCACATGGCTGTAGCTGATTTCAAAAAGGGCAGGGTAGTTAGAACTTTACCGTGTGGAGAAGAAAGAATTTAGGGAACAGCCCTAACGACTACCACACTTTCCTGTACAGTTCACATGAAGAGAAGGAAGAGGAGGAGAAGATGAGGAGGAAGAGAAGAAGAAATAGAAGAGGAAGAAGAAGGAGGAGGAGGAAAAGGAGAAAAATCGTAAGAAAAGGAAGAAGAAAGATTAAAAACTGCTTGTGCTGAGAGATAAGAAGGCTTAAATTTTCTCTTTTTTTTTAAGATTATTTATTTTGAGAGAGAGAGAGAGCCCGCATGAGTGGGGGAAGGGCATAGTGAGCAAGGGAGAGAGAGAAGCCCAGGCTCTGCACTGTCAGCAACAGAAACTATGAGATTTTGACCTGAGCCGAAACCAAGAGTCAGACACTTAACCAACTGAGCCACCCAGGTGCTCTGAAGCCTTACATCTTCTTAACAAGATGTGTGATCTTAGGTAATTTACTTCATCCCATGAAGTCTCAGTTTCCTCACCTATAAAATAAGACTATAATAGTACCTGCCTCATATGGTTGCTGTGAAGATTCAATTAAATAATCTCTGGCAAAGTGCCCTCCAGACTTGGCACAGAGTAGAATTCTCGGTCCATAGCCACTGTCTGTCTCCTGTGTTACAGTTTTCAGAGCACTGTCAAGTCCATCAGCATATGAGACCCCCCACCTCACAAGCCTGTAAGGTCAGTCGGGGGATGATTATTATCCACGTTTACAGATGGGGAAATGGAAGCTCTTGGAATTCGAGCTGCCCACAGTGTTACATAGGGTGAGGCCGGGAAGAGCTGGGGCTTCAAGCTCTAACCCAGTGCTCTTGTGTGCATGTCCTCCCTCCCCTTCTCCCTCTCTTTTTGGAGGTATTATTTTTAAAAGTTCACTTGTGATGGGCAAATATTTAGGCATATATCAAAGTGAACAGCTGAGAAATAAGAATGTAAACTGGTGAACTTGGCCCGGGCCAGAAGACATAACACCTGTGTTGTCCAAAGTCAGTGGAAAGCCTATGAACATATTTTTTGAAACATTTTTTACACATGTTAATGAAAAACTCACTTGGGCTGCACACAGAAGACGGACATGCCCAAAGACTTCGAGGGTTCCCGAGTGAGACCATACCCTCCAGGGAAGGAGGTCCGGGAGCCAGGGAGCCAGGCAGGTGTGGTTTCCATTCGGGACTGCACGCATTGTTGCATCTGATAAACATGAACCCAGTGGCCGTGTAGAAGGATGAGCTATGCTAAAAGGCAGACGGAAACAGATGCAATGTAAAGACCTTCACGCCTCTGTCTTAGTCTGGAGAGAGGTTGAGTTCCTAGTCTGGAAAGTGAAAGAGCAAGTCTGTCTTCTATCAATGTGAACACTTAAAGAAAGGACCCAGATTCTCCAGGTAGACCAATACAAGCTTTGTTGCCACCTCCCAGCATCTCTAGGCAACCGCTTAGGGAAGGGGGAGGCCTCTAGGTCAGGGCCAAGTAGGAGCCGTAACTGTTGTTACTCTGCAGTCAAGTTCTAGCAGATGCAGAGAGATGCACAGGATTGCGTGGTGTCCCAGCAACCTGCACATCCCCGAGAAGCACAGTCACCTCCCTCGCCAGAGCTTTGGAGCTTACCAGAAAGCCATCTCCAGAGCCACTGCTTCCAACACTCTGCCCTGATAGACCCCATTCACCCTCCACTTTTCCTTCTGCCTCACAGTGACCTCAAAACTGAGCTTGGTGAACCTCTGATTGATTCGTGTATAAGGAATCTAGAAAAAAATTCATGCCTCTCAAATTCAGGAGCTCTGGGCCTAAATGTCCATCAACTGATGAATGGATTAGGAAGATGTGGTTCATCTATACAATGGAATACTACATGGCAATGAGAGAGAATGAAATCTGGCCATTCGTAGCAAAGTGGATGGACCTCGAGGGTGTCATGCTAAGCGAAATAAGTCAGGCGGAGAAGGACAGATACCATATGTTTGCACTCATAGGTCTAACAGGAGAAACCCAACAGAGGACCATGGGGAGGGGAAGGAGGAAAAAGAGTTAGGGAGAGGGAGGGAGACAAAGCACGAGAGACTC
>CM053567.1:182668907-182734569 GCA_028646485.1 Cryptoprocta ferox | reverse complement strand
AAGGGGGAAAGGTAAAGGGGGGTGATGGTCATGGTGGAGGTCACTTGTGGGGAAGAGCACTGGGTGTTATATGGAAACAAACTTGACAATAAACTATAAAGTTAAAAAAAAAATTCAGGAGCTCTGGGGAAGGCCAGGCAGCCAGGTGGGGCTAAACCTCAAAGGAAGGACCTCGAACTTTGTATCCCAGGGGCCATGGTCAGCAAGTGCAGAAATGTCTGGGGTGTGAGATTTGGGAGACAGCCTAAGGTGGGAAGCCTTCCAGGTGGGGGCAAAGCTGGGTGCTGAGAGAGGATTCGTGTCCTTCACTCTCAAATCTTTATTAAAGTTGCTAAACTCACAACATTTACTTAGATGAGTAGATTGGGGGTGGAGGGTAAATAAAATGGCAAAGGGGCCAAGGTCTGTTTCCCACCTGGCCCAGAGCCAATACAAGATGGTACACAGAGTTACAGGAGCAGAAAGAGGCCATTAGGAAGAAGATGAAGAATTTGCAGAATACTGCAAGGAGGTCTCTGGGTTCTCGGCACCAAAACACTGGGTGTTCTGACTAAAGCTTCCAAAAGCCCCAGGGGACAGAGTAATTCCCCTTGTGTGCTTCTGTCAGCTGAGTCTTCCCAACTGAAGTATAGGCTTTTGGAGGGTAGAAATCAAGCCTTGGTTGTTACTCTATCAGCAGCACCCAATACCTTTGCACACCGTCAGTGCTTAACATCTGCTGATGCGTTGGGCTGTTTTCACATTCTCCCATTCACCACCCAGCACAGCTGGCTGAAGACCTGATAATGGCCCAAGGGGCGTGGAACAGCAGCCAGTGCTCTGAACCAGGAGTCCGGACAGCGTGAGTTTTAATCCCTGCTCAGCGGTGTGCTAGCTGTGTCACCAGGACAAGGCGCTTAGCGGCTCTGGGCTTCAGATCCCACATATGTAAAATGGGCATTAAAAATCAAATTGAGGGACCATATTACTAGCTGCTTGGTTGAGTGAAGGGATGATGAAATCATGTCTACAGAAGAGATTCATAACTTATACATTGCTATACAAATGACGTTTAAATCTTTTCTTTTTTTTTAAGTTTATTTGTTTTGAAAGAGAGAGAGAGAGAAAGAGAGCATGAGCAGGGGAGAGAGAAAGAGAGAGAATCCTATGCAGGCTCCACCCTGTCGGCACGGAGCCAGACATGGGGCTCGAACTCATGAACCATGAGATCATGACCTAAAGCCAAAATCCAGAGTTGGACACTTACTTGACTGAGCCACCCAGGTGCTCCTTAAATCTTTTCTTAATGTTACTTACCCTTTCAGAACACAACAAGGAAGAAATGTGTTTGGGCACAGGCCTTGCACGTCTGTGAAAAAGTTCTGAGTCAAGTGCTCTCAGCTGCAGTATCTGTACGTGTGTCCCCACTTTCCTGTTCCTGGGTTTTCTCATCATCTCCTGTCTGTCAGCCTCTTTTGGTCCTTCTGTCTTTGTCTCCCTCTCTCTGTGGACTTGTACTTCCTCCTCTGTCTCTCTCAGTCTCTCTCTCACTGTCTTTCTCTCTCATCTTCCCACCCCTTTCTGTCTCTCTCCTTGTTTCTTTCCTTCTGTCTGCTCTTCTGGCTCCTTGCCTTGTCTCAGTATCTCGTGTGCCCAAGACTGTCTCTGTCCCCAACCATCTGTCTCTGTCTGTCTGACCTTCTCCATTGGGGCCCCATCTCTCTCCTCTATTCGTGGGGATCATGGAGACAGACTCCACCGCAGTGTGACCTTTCTGCCACCTTCTCCCTAAACTCCCCACTGGCACCATGACCATTTCTCATCACGTCCCCAGGTCCGTGTAAATCTCCCATGTTTTCTTTAGGCAGGAGCCCGGGCTTGTGTTCAACCAAGCAGTGCAGCCCAGCCCAGCCCTGCATCAGGGAAGGCACGTGCCTGAAGGAGGAGCCCTGGCTCCCCATCCCCACGCGGAAATCAGTTCAGGGAAGATCTAAAACAAGACCACCCTGAGGGCCCACGACACATATGGACAGTATGTATCTTTCATCAACCTCAAGGATGGAGTTTTTTCCTGTATTTTCCTGATTGTTCAAACCATATGTGCTCACAGTAGAAGACTTTGACAGTATGAGAAACAGTAAAGATGCAGCAAGAGAAGTTCTTCATTATCCTACAGCCCAGAAGCGGCCATTGCTGTCATTTTGCCATATTTTCCTTCAGGACTTTACCCTCATGTTTGTTTTGTTTTGTTTTGTTTTGTTTTTGTCTTTACAAAGATACAGAACTGCACAAACTCTTTGGTTGTTTAATAATCTATCCTGTTTATTTTCCTTTGTCCTCAAAAGTTTTCTGCAAGCATGGTTTTCTCTCCTCCTGAGAGAAAAAAAAAAAAGAAAGAAGACATCTTCAGCTCTCCATCTCTCACAGGAGAAATTCAAATATTTCAATATGGCTTCCCGCTGCCACCCCAACTCGCCCCATAGCAAAGCCCTACACTCTGAACTGCAGACCAGTCAGGGCTCTCCAGTTCCCCTCCTGAGTTTGCCTCAGCCTCTGGCCTTGGCTAAGGCTCTTTCGCATCCAGAGCACACGTCCCTGCTTGTCGGAAGCGTAGCTATGTCGCCCTCCTCCCGCCGTATTGCCTCCCCCTCCCTGACATCTAGGAAAGGTGCTCATAACATCTCCTACTTCCCCTCATGGAAAGTTTGTCCCTGTATACATGACTAAGCACCTGATGTCACCCTCACCAAGTCACAAGACCCTTAAAGGTGGTCTGTGTTCAATGGCACCTAGGACACAGCCCTCATGAGCAGATCGTCAATGAATGTTGAACACTCTGATTCATAGTTAGAAATTGATGGAACCATCTCCTTAATGCTGGACTTTTATGCTGCTTTCAGCTTTTTTCAAGTGATAAATAACACTGTTAAACAGCTTATTCACAAAGCTTTGTCTGTGTTTCCACTCATTTGCATAGGGCGGATATTCTCAGGTTCTGTAAAATATCAAATAGTTTATGTATCATCATTGTTTAACATCATAAAACACTCTGACAACTTAAGATTCCTGCTATAGATTCGTTTTCTGAAAAGCTCCTGATGGATTGAAGAGAGGCAAGGAAATTAATCAGTGGGACGGAACATTAGACAGGCCTCACCAAATTTAAAACAGTTGTACCCCAGAGTTTGTAAGCTGAAGCCTCACATCTCAGACACCTCAATATGAGAAAAATGGAGCCTTGAGTTATTATAGTTACTCAAAGCCTCACAGCTCCTTTTCTGCTGATGGTACCTTTAAAATCCTGCACCCCCGCCCCCGCCGGGAAACTGCTGTACATTCAGGCAACTCAACAAACGTGATAAGTTTGCAAACAATGGTGGTCAACAGAAGACACTAGGCTACGTTCAGTCAAAACCCAAGGCAACTTCCTTATATCCTAACTACTCTGAAATCCTAAATTAAATCCTAGATATTGGGACCCTTAACTCAGCGAGTCCTTATTGTACAACTACTAGGTGTCAGATACTGCACTATTTTGCTGGGAATCAGAAATTAGTAATAGGAAACAATGAGTGTCTCCCCACAGGGACTCCCCATCTATGGGGAAGGCTGGCAGGGTTGTAAGCACTGTGATGGCAGTAAGAAGAGCTAGTCTAAGATCACAGAGCAGGACACCTAACTCAGAGAGCAGGTGGGATGAGGGAGAGGCCAGGGGAACGTGCCTGGAGATGTGTGGTCAGGTTTAATACAAGTGGGGAATCTGCTCGCATCAGCGAGGCCAATAGCATGCTAGGTGTTTGACATACTGCAGTGCCCTTCAGTCTTCAAACCACCCTGAGCGGCGCAATCAGGGAGAACACAAAGGCTAAGAGAAACATCCAGAGATAGCTCTGAGAATGAGGTTAGGCACTGAGATTCAAATCCAGATGTGTCTGACCCCAAGCCCATGTTACTTCCAAAAATGACACAGTGACCTCTATTCACTCCCTGTGAGGTTGGACAAACCACTCAATGTATTTCTTTTTTAACACTACAGATTCTACAATCGATCGTGTAACATTCTGGAAGACACAAACTGCCACAGAACCACAGAGTAGAGATACTAACTCTTCCTGAAAGTTAAGGGGGTGTGTCAAGGGGGCTTCAGAAAAGAGAGGTGACCTTTGTCTTGGGGTATAGAAACTGTCTCTGTAGAGAAGGCAGGGCAGGGCATTCCAGAAGAGGAAGAGCAAGTAAAAAGGACCAAAGGCTGACGTGAGAACTGACAAAGCACTGGGGTTGACTAAGGCACAGGATGAGCAGAAAGGGACAGAGGTGCTAGCAGGTCTAGACAAGGCCATTTGACCCTACTTCGGTGTGTATTGGTGAGTAACAAACGCTCACAAATGATAATGGCTTCAAGCAGTGATGTCATCTCTCCCATAAGACACAAGTTACTGGTGGTTATTCAGCTCCACCTTGTGCCAGCTGGGCCCCTGAGGTGGCTGCAGTCACTTGGAGGATGAGAGCCCCAGTTCTCCTCGTGGTGGGCACCCCCACTTGTCTGCTTGGCCTGCTTCACAGCAGGGCATCTGCATTCCAAACAGAAGCACCCAAGAAGGAAGGTACGGCAGCCACCAGGCCGATCAATGACCACACTTGGAACCACCATGGCATCACTCAGCCATATATATTCTACAGGTCAAAGCAGTCACAGACCCAGCCTGGGGCAAAGTGGGAACAGGAGGTAAATCACACAAAGGTACAAATACCTGTAGGTGTGCTTCCCTGTACGGGAAGTCACTGAAGTATTAGCAGTAGCAGTCACTGAACGATGAAAGCCATGGTTGGCCAACCCAAGGATTCTGTGCTGAGGCAGGTGGTTCTCAACCACAACACTGTAACACACTAGTTAGTTATGAGGTTGTGTCGAAAAAAAAAAATAAAGGAGAAAAGCTTTTTACTTCTTTATTTATTTTAGTAAATTAGAGTACATTCAAGGGGATCCCTCTTAGAAGGTTACTTGTTTTCGCTTACATTCTGATGTGCTGTCTTTTTAGGACTCAGGGAGGTATAGCTGTCAGCCCAGCACATCTGAGCACAGCATGCGTCACCATCATCCCTAGCTCCCACAGCTGACTGAACAACACAGCAGGGACCAGTGAGGTGGACTTCCATCCTAGAAAGATCACTTGGCTGCTGTGTGGAACATGAATTCTGGGGATAGAGGCATCTCTTTGAAAGGACCCAGAGATATGAGGCAGGAAGAGGGAGCCCCTACCAGACATAGAGGGGAGCTACAGGAGAAACCAGTTCTGATCTTGTACTTTTGACCTCCAGAACTGTGAGAAAATTTATTTCTGTTGTTTAAGTCCCCCAATCTTCGATATTTTGTTATGGCAGCTGTAGCAAATTAATATGCACATATTCAATATTTATATTTGGCATATTCAATATATGGTTTACTGATAGGGCTTGGCAATCAGAAAAGCGTGCTTGTTTGGCTAACTCAGATTCCCGTGAGGGTCTGTGCTCTGTAAGTTCCTTAAAACAAACCTCCATCACCAGAGTAGTCTGGATGGGTCTCTGTCCCCTGTACCCATTACAACCTGCTTAAGACTCTCATCCATCCCAGCCCTTTATCCTAGAGAGTCATGGCGGTCATGTCTGGGACTTAGGCTGGACTCCCACATCCTCCAAAGGGTGGCCCAGCCTAGTAGCTTCTCTGTAAGAAAAGGAACATCTCATCTAACCCGGACACTGAGGTACCCACCTCAACTGGTCTATTGGACAGGAACTGGCCTGTGTGTGGAAATGACCCATCTGACTGCTCGATTTAAATTGATGCAGGTGATGCGTTTTACAAGTTGTCCAGTGTTCTGTTTCCTTTTCTTTTTCTAGAATGCGTGGCTCTCGTCAGGTTCCGTAAAACTTTGGAAAGGCTACGAATATCCACTCTGTCTAGTGTGAAACTATCAGTACATTTCAGATAATGATTCTTCCTAGTGAATTAGTGAAGATGAGGGAAAGAATTTGAGCAGATATAATAAATTACTGCTCTCATTACAGCAGCTGCTATACATTAAGTCCTTTACTATCTGCCAGGCACTGTGTTAAATGTTTTATTTAGACATTATTTCAAATAAACATTATACCAACCCATAAAATAAGGGGTGCAATGATCCCCAATATACAGGTGAGGAAACTGAGGCCCAAGGTCATATGAGTGCCATATGGAAGTTGCATAATTATGACAGGGCTCTGGCTCTAAAGCTTGTGCTTTTAAATACTTCGCTATACACTGATCTTTTTGACTGCTTTTATAATACAATCACAAGATGCATGTTGACAAGTTTTACATACTTCGTACAAGACCTCGGGGTCAAGTTCAGCAGTTCTCAAGCATGAACTGCTCATATTTTGTTGGAGTAACTAAAGTCAGGCAAGATCCTAAAACATGGTTACACAGCTAACTAGATTTTTGGAATGTGAGCAGAAACATATGTGCTCATGACGTTAAATCTCACCCAGCACAAGGATCAATAGAGGAAGGAAGTGAGCACAGGAGACTGGAATCTCTGTCCTTTTTAACTCACTTACTGCCTTCTCATTCATGTCATTACATGTAAGGACTTACAAGAGACATCCAGGGAAGCCAACGGGGTTTTAGGAAAGATTGTAGGAGAAAGACTTAACATTGATCGAAGTTCATCCCGAAGAGCCTGGGAGCTGGAATGAGGCCTCCTGGATGCCAATTCTGGTTCTACTAATTCCAGCCATACCCCACAGTTCAGTTTTCTGATCTGTGAAATGGGGATAATATTACTAAGTACCTCCCATGGTTGTTGTAAGGATTAAATGGCACATGTAATGTACCTTCAACCTACGTAGTCAGTAAGCATGAGCTATCATCCCATCATCATCAATTTGCTTTTCCCACAAAATTGGAAAGGTCTGCCATTATCCTCAGTTTGCATCTGGACATTCAAGTTATGCAGAAGCTACTTGAGAATATTGTTCCAGTGGCGCTGATTGGACACCGATAATCTCAGGAGTGTGGAGCCAAAGAAGGGCATAGGGAGAGATCCGAAATGTCTCTTTCAATAGCTCTATCCTTTCACATTTATTAAAACAGCATACATCACCATTGCACATTTTGCAATCTAACAACGTCAAAATCAGGTTACCATGACCTTGAAAATCAAAAGATAAAATCATGACTTCCTCTTCTGCTCCATCCCATATTCAATAAAGTCAGGGTTTGGGTCCACGGAGATGGAAGACAGGATCATCACAAGATCCACAGCTAAGAAAGGGCACGACACTGTGCAAAATACATAACAGGGAAGAGCTCGCTCAGAGGTAAGGGACAGACTCATGGTTCAAGATACAGAGCCTGCACTGGGGTTTTGAGAAGAGTAAAAATAAGATAATAACAAGAAACCATTCCGCTTTCCAGCACAGGGCTCTCCCTCAGCGCCTTCTCTGCAAGGATGGCAGGCTTCTCCCTCAAGCGTCCCCCGCCCCCGCCCCCTGCAAACAAGCTGGCGAGGGAGGGAGGCAGCAACAGCACGTGGGAGGCGGAGGACAGAGTTCACCCCGTGAAAAATCATTAATCATCTTGAGGTCACCAGCCCTGGACACGTTTCCTTCTCAATCCCGTCCTGTGGGCGATCTGTCTCCTAACAGGTTTTGTAATGCTGAGTTGTAAAGCGTTCCTGATGAATTATTGTTGGCACTCAGTCCAAAGACTTGAAGGCTTGAGTCCTCCAGAAGAAAAAGCAGACCCTCTCCCGCCCGCGCCTGTTGTCCGTGGGGCCGGCACAGGGCTTCCATTGTGTGCTAGGGCGGATGGTCTGTGGGCCCCTCATCCCTGCAGCTCCAACCCCCGGGGGCCCGGGGTGCGGGGGGGGGCGGGGGGGGTGCTGAGCCCGACTGGGGTTTATCACTGTTTCCAAGCAGGGGCATTTGAGGGTGGGTCCCACTGATGGCCACGCCCCAGTCACAGCACACTTCCGGGTGAGGGCAGGATTTAGGTTCAGCGTTGACAGATAAGGAACCTGAGGCCAGGCCTATGCCATGGCAGGTCCAAGGTGGCCCAGCTGCTTTGGGGGCAGAGCCAGGAATAGAACTCAGGTCTCCAAAACTCCACCTCTTTCTTTTCCTCCAAGCTGCTCGCTCTAGGCTGTGTGGTCCCCCCAGTGACATGGGCCCTCACCATAGGACCTCATCATCCCACACCACTCCAGCCTCAAGTAAGCCTCTGGTGCACCCCTTCTGCCTGGGCTGCTCCCAGGTCCCCCCAGCCCCATCTCATCCGGTCATCCAGGGCCAGTGTAAGGCGGCTTCCTCAGAGAGGCAGCCATGACCCCCTAGTCTAAAACAGCCCCCATGACTCTTAATCTCAACATCCTACTTTACTTCTTCACTAGCTTACTTAGCGCTTATCACCCTCCAACCTGCCTTGTTTATTCATTTGTGTCTTTGTCCTCCGTGTGTTTCTGTTCTCCCTGAAGCACCAGCTCACCCAGAGTGCCAGCTGCAGAAGGCAGCCATCATGGTGGTCTGGTTCTCCACTGTGTGCCCAGCACTGAGAACTGTCACTGGCACCTCATGGGTACTCAGTAGTAAGCTTTCTGTTGATTAATCAACAAACGCGAATCATTAATAATGCC
This sequence comes from Cryptoprocta ferox, assembly GCA_028646485.1. NCBI lineage: Eukaryota > Metazoa > Chordata > Mammalia > Carnivora > Eupleridae > Cryptoprocta > Cryptoprocta ferox. The sequence continues at coordinate 182,725,936 of CM053567.1, read as the reverse complement.
TTCCCTTCACAGCGAGGGAAGCAAACCATAAGAGACCCTTAATTATAGAGAACAAACTGAAGGTTGATGGAGGGGAGTGATGGGCTAAATGGGTGAAGGGCACTTCCTGGGATGAGCACTGGGTGTCATATGTGAGTAATGAATCACTAAATTCTACTCCTGAAACCAATGCTACACTGTATGTTAACTAACTTGAATTTAAATAACATCTTAGAAGAAAAAAAAATGCCTTCCCTTCATATAAAGACTTTCCAAATATAAATGTATACATGGATATAGTTAAAGAGAGAGAGAGAGATGAACTTTCCAAAGCATTTCACAAGTAATATTTTTTAAATATTTATTTATTCTTGAGAAAGAGAGAGACAGAGAGCGAGTGGGGGAGGGGCAGAGAGAGGGAGACACAGAATCTGAAATAGGCTCTAGACTCTGAGCTATCAGCACAGAGCCTGATACGGGGCTTGAACCCACGAAGTGTGAGATCATGACCTGAGCCGAAGTCAGATGCTTAACTAACTGAGCCACCCAGGTGCCCCTCACAAGTAATATTTACTGCCACATGTTTCACGTAAGATAGGAAGAACAGGCTTTATTATAACCATTTTATAGATAGAAAAAATTGACCCCACAGAGATTTAGTGACTTTTTCCCCCGACCAGGGTTCTCCTGCCAGTCACTTGCTATATAAAGTTAGAAAGGTCACTTTTCCCCCGTTGGGCCTCAGGCTCCTTGCAATGGGGGATTATAAACTCAAAGATCTCTAAGATTCTTTCTGGGAATAATATTCTAGGATGGTGTTTCCCAGAATGTGTGCTTGGAACCAGTATCGGAGGAGATGGTAGTAGGTGATCTTTGCCTCCATTTGGGAAACATCATTCAAGCGTTGACTATAAGTTTACATTAAGGCAAGTTCTGTATCCCAGAGCAGGTAAGATGTGTGAAGGCTTCACAAAGAGTAAGAAATGGAAAAAGAGGGAAATGGATTAGTCCCCTCCCTGTTCGGGAGAATGGTGAGTACTCCCCACTTCCCATCAGCTCTTTTAATCTTCAGAACCCCCATACTTCTACTGTACAGCTGGGAAACGAAGTAAAACTGAGGAAACTCAGAGATGTGGTGTATAGGGCAGAGGATGGTTGATCAACACAATGACCTCAAGGGGGTCATTCAGAAACCTTAAAAGGGCTGTAGAAAACTTAATCGTTGCTATGCATTTGATTTGCCATCAACTATAAGGAACTAGTGCTTCACTTTCACCTTCCAAATCTCAAGCAAGTGCATCTACTAACTGAATGGGATCTAGAACTCTAGCTGCAAGGGAGTCTGGGAAATGTAGTTCTCTTGGCTTTACATTCTCTGTGCTACGGGATGGCAAGCCAGAAGGAGGGTGGTAATGACGCTGAGTGCCAAAGGCCATATTCATCATTCACCCTGTTGTCAATTAGGTTATCAAAGTCTCCTCGGGACACTGCGGGTCTGTGGGCTGGGGAATTAGGGAGGAGGGAGGGAATCAGTGCAGGGATGGATTTTGGGTGGGGGCTGGCAATCAGAGTCCAGGATGAAGACACAAAGCTCCTTCCCAGAATTGCAGCAAAAGCAAAAGAGAGCTGAAAATATAGAATCACAGCTGCAGAGAGTGGGTAAAATGTTCATTTTTTCAGATTAAATCCATTTCAAGGGATTTCACTCCTGGTCTCTCATCCTCACCGAGAGGTCTCAGACATCTCTCTCTCTCCCTAAAAATCACCTCTCATCACTTTTCTTTTCCCTCCAGTTTGACTATCAGGTGGGTCATAATACATGGACCAGATTTATTTTCACTGTTAAGTGATGCACACAAGAGAGAGACTGTGATTACCTCCTAACAGGCAAAGCCAAGTGGATTCACCCATTTGCCTTTTGAGCTCTGCTTATTTAACCTGAAAAGTTCTGCAAGTGACCTAGTAGTCTTTCAATATAATTTCAATTCAGAGGAGCAGGATTTCATATGATTTTTATTTCATAGTGATTTCATGAGTATGTCCTACATTTACAATCAAGAAAAAAGAAGTGAAAGATGCAATGTCTCAGGAGAACAGGTGAGAGAGATGAATAGGGCAGAGCACGCAGATTTCTAGGGTAGTGAAAATATTCTCTATGATTCCATAATGGTGGATATATATCATTACACACTTGTCCAAACCCATAGAATGTACACCACCAAGAATGAACCATAATGTGAACGAAAGACTTTGGGTGATGACGACGTGTTAATGTAGGCTCCTCAGTTATAAACAAATGTACCACTCTGGTGGGGGGTGTTGATAAGGGGCGGGGGGGGGGAGACTCGGCATGTCTAGGGGCAGAGGATATATAGGAAATCTACCTTCTCTTCAATTTTTCTGTGAACTTTAAACTGTCTTAATTTTTAAAAATAAAATGCCTTGATGGGGCATCTGGGTGGCTCAGTTGGTTAAATGTCCGACTTTTGATTTCAGCTCAAGTCATGATCTCACAGTTTGTGAGTTGAGCCCCACATCAGGCTCTGTGTTGATGGTGTGGAGCCTGCTTGGGATTCTCTCTCTCTCAGTCTCTCCCTGCCCCTACCCTGCTTGTGTGCATGCGCTCTCTCTCTCTCTGTCTCAAAATAAATAAATAAACCTAAAAGTAAGTAAATAAATAAATAAATAAACAAAAATACAATGACTTGATCAAAGTAAAATAAAATGTCCAACTGCAATCTCTTTTCTTGTATGACTATATGCACACACATAGTTTTTCACTCACAACTATGACCTAACATTTACAGTTCTACTCGTGGGCTCATAGAATCCTTGAGCCCAAAATGACCTGAGAAATCAAGCAGCCAAGTGGCATCGAACCACATTCTGAGGGCCCTAAGAATCCTCAGAGATACCTCAAGGGCCCCTGAGCACACAGATGTAGTGACTAAGTTCGCACAGTGCTCCTGCGTGAGCCCCAAGGGCTTGGATTTCATCTATTTCCTATTTTGGATTTGCCTGCAAGATTCTATTTTAAAAAGAAATCTCACTGCAACACACACACAAGGATGAAAACCAGGAAATGAGCTCAGAGCTACCTCTTTTCTGCCATTGTTCAGATGGGAAAGTGGAGGCCAAGAGAACTCAAAAGCCCACCTATAGTCCTACAGAAGCAGAAAAGCAGGGTCTGGATCTGGAAATCGGATGCCTAATCTGTTTTCCCTCTGCACCACTGCAAGAATCCCAGGCTGAGTGGCCCAGACAGATGTGGCTGTGATCCAAGGGTCACATCGTTGTTGGTGCTGTTTGTTTGCACAACGTAGAACGTTGTTTAAGACCTGAAGCTCAGAGACATCTCCTGGGGAGACTCTCTGAATTGGAGCCCGGGGGCAGTGTATCAAGAGCCTGTGGTCTGGACGGAGAGCGCGCCGGTGAAGACAGGGTGGCTCTTTCCGGGTGGTGTGCTTTGCTGTTCCACGCCACACCCCTTCTCAGTATTGTAAACACAAGTCCAGTGTATGTTTTTAAAACGTGAGAAGAAGCAGGATCCTGCCGGCGTGTTTTGACATAGCCTGCAGGGAGGGAGAATGGGACCAGGGGATCTCGCCTGTGCAGAATGTAATTGCTTCCCGAACCTGATGGTTAATCTCAGGCCAGCTGGGCTGTCGGACAGTCCCTGATCTGAACCGCCCACACTGGCCGCACAGAGCAGAGACCGGGGACCCACGTTTGGCTTCACCACTCATGGGCTCTGGGAATTTGGTCCTCAGTCTCCTCACCTGAAACATAAGAGGCTTGGCCTAGATCATGGTTTTCCACCAACAGAGACTCTGGATCGGTTTTACAAAGTGGGTGTCCTGGTAAGATTTAGGTTGAAGTTTCTGCTACTAAAAGGAAGTTGGAAATCCACTAGACTAGATGTTTCTGATTACTTTTTCAGCTCCGAGATATTGCAAGTCTGGATTTTACTTCTCTTTAAGGTGCTGGAAGAAGTTTCACTTCCACTCAAGAAAAGTCAAGAAAGACATCCTTAGTCCTTGGAAAGGTAGCTGAGGGTCTCAAGGTCTGGGGAGCCCAAACTGCCACCCCACTCCCCTCCCCCTCTCATTCCTCTCATTCCGCAGGGTTTGCTGCCTCCTACTCTGCCCCATGTGGCACCTTGTGTCCCATACCAGTGACGCTGCCATTATTGCATTGCTTCTGTCCCACCACTTACCACTGCTTCTGCTTCCTTCCTTCATCCCCAGTGAGCTCCCCAAAGCCTATAGCTGTATCTTATTCCTGGCTGAGACCTCAGTACCTGGCACAATGCCTCGTATACTGCAGATGCTTAATAAATGGATGTCGAATTTAATTGCATTCAAAACAACTGGACTGACTTTCAAACTTAGTAGTCTAAAGCTAACCTTTAAATGTATGCAATTTCAAGAAAGAATATTCTGGCCTGGTGTAGAGACAGTATGTATTCAATCAGTCAGCAGAAGTTTAGCTTTGACCATAAGCCAAGTACTACTCTAGGACCTGGAGATACAATCGAGAATTAAACCGATCCCGTCTCTGGTGAAAAGGTACCAGAATCCCATGATAGAACTGATTATACCATGAGGGCTGGCAGGGCCTCTCTTCCCAGAGCATGAATCTTTTCAGTGTCACAAGTCATGTAAAAGGTGAGGCTTAAGATGTGGTGGCCTCAGGGAAGAAGTCCCCAGAGCTGAGTTCCTTACTGAGACAAGAGCCCTCCAGAAGGGAACACCAAACCACCAGTGGAGATGGTAGAAGAGGGCACTGCAGAGAAAAGATGTAACACAGGAGGGAGAGAATGTACATTCCTCCCCAAATTTCCTGTCCTGAAGACTGTAGCAGGTGGCAGAACCAGAATGGACTTTGACAGTGCTGGCCTCGATTCTGGTCACTGTTACTTGCTGTGGGATGAGAAGTTGCCCTAACCTTTCTGTGAATGGCCAGGGAGAAGGACCTTGAATTAGGAGGGTGTTATGTTGAGTTGGGAGTGACTCTGGGATTTCCAGTGGAAGAGTCCAGGAGACACATGGACATTGAGGGCTGGAGCTCTGGGGAGGGGTTTGTGCTAGGGAGAGGGATTCTGGAGTTAATTTACATGTGTGTGTTTCTTGCAGCCATTGGTATATCCGGCCACACCCAGGAGAAGATGTAGACAGAAGAGTGGGGGGAAAGGGTGAGGAAAGAAACCTCAGGTTAGAATGACCCAGAACCTAACACCTCTGAAACCTTCTCCTCTAGGACCTATTATAGCTCCCAACAAACTGCCTCCCTCAGTACTGTTACTGAGTACTGCTACTAACTGTCTGAGGACAGGGCCATCTTTGTATCCCCCACATCTCACCCAGTGTTTACTGAATGAGTAAGTGAACAAATGAAGTCTAAAACAGGATCCTTGGAGAAACAACTGAATAATCTGTAAATGCTATCTTGGAGAAGATGTGGCTCAGGGCACCCAAAAAGGGTTGACCTATGGAAACAGGGAGAACACCATTGTGTCAATGTTGGAGGAAAATTATTTCAGTTCGACACTAATGGCATGGGCCATCTGGTGCAGGGGTAGGAACATGTACACAGAGACGAGTGACAGTCTCCCAGGGCCAGGGAACTGGGTGGCAGCATAACCACACCTTCTAGGCATGCAGCTCTGAGAATCTGCAGTTCCATCCTGGTGCCCAGGCAACTCTATTACTTACATCGATTGACTTCAGAAGAGAGGAACGGGGCCCATCCTTACCAAATAAAGATGAGATCTTTGTAGGTGTGGGCTTCCTTCTGTGGAACTTTTGGAATGCCAGCTGGCCCAACCTTTCCCTCATCGTTTTGTGCCCTCAGTATCTGGTCACTGCCTGACCTATCTACTACTCATCCAATCCACTTCCCACCCTAACCTCCCTTTAATGGGAACCCTTTGAAAGTAGGGACTAGGTGTCATTTGCTCAGGAAGCAGCTATGTGGCAATGGTTAAGCGTACTAGTACCATGTCAGCCCTCCTTGATTCCATCATCTGTAAATCTGAGACACTCATAGGACTAGGGTAAGGATCAAAGGGTTAATGCCCACAATGTGCTGAAAACAGCTCTAGCATGGAGTAGGTTCCCAAAAGAAGTTAGGTACTCTAATTATATCAATTTCCCCTGTACCTGGCACAGTACCTGGCAATAAAGGTTTGCTGAATAAAAAAATAGTTAATCAATTATTAACTAAATATTGATGTTGCAATTACCAACTAGTCAACGTTTATTAATTCTAAATAAGCACCCAGTACAGTTCTGGGTACCAAAAAAGGCAGACGTGGAAAAAATACATGGTTCTTACTTCCAAGGATTTTGCAATCTAATGATAAAGAGAAATGATTGTAATTTAGTCAATTAATAAATTTATAACGACATCTAACACAGCTTAAGGAGTGCGCTTGTGACGAGCACCAGACGTACACGTGTGTCAATATCATACACCTGAAACTAATGACACTGTGTGTTGACTAACTGGTATTCAGAAGGAAACTTTAAAAAAAAAAAAAGTCTAACACAGCTTTATAAAGTAACACCTAGGCCAGGCCCTGCTAGCTTTCCCAGGTTATTTTACATGATCAAGTTATAAATTGTGAGGGCCCTCCAATGAATGCATTAGGAAAGAAAGAAGAAATCGTGTGGGCTTTCTCCAGAGAAAGATTATGACTTTCTTTAAAAGTTCCTTTAATTTTCTTACTATTCTACAAGTTTCCCCAAAATATTCAAGCACGGTAAAATGGAGAGGTGAGGGAAGGGAGAATAAGCCGTGACAATATAAAGCAGATTGGATTCATACCCTTTATCAATTTAAGTTTACTTAATCCCAACCTTAAAGCTACTAAACAGGTGTGGGTTTTTTCTCAGGCAAATCCTGGAAAACAGAGGCAAATCCAGAGAAAACATCTCTCTGTTCTCCAGTGTGAGGATCCACAGAGAGATGCTTCTCCGGCACAGGAAGGGGCTCTGCCCTCTGACCTACCCAGGGCCAAGGAGCAAAATGGCCTTTGGCCAGTCACACAGAATGGACCCTTTGCAGTTGGTCATTAGATTATGTGCAAATTCAGCATCAATGTCCTCCCAAAAGAAAATATAAGCACCATTGATTACCTCCTAATAACCATTTTATTATACATTTTATATTTATAAAAGGGCACTGAGAGAGGACTGTTATTATTTCTCTAATCCAAAGCAGATGGGCCTGACAGAGGTAAATGGGACATTCTGGGTGTGGCCCTGAAAGTTTGTGTTTTCCCGGAAGGTTTTGGGCCAGGGCCAAGCCAGACCCAGAAGTTCCCATCCACCCGTCTCAACACATGACTTTCATTAACAAAATTGCATTGCTCTTTTCTGCAGAAAGTGGTACCATTACTCTAATAAAAACATGTCCATTATGGATCAATTGCCACCTACATGGTAGTGAGGAGGACTCAGAAGTGAGAGGGCAGGGATTGGTGAGAACAAAGAAAGGCTGGTCTTGCAGAGGGAAGCCCCAACCACTGGACCTCCTTCCCAGCCTGGGGTTGGAGAGGAAAGAGCGAATCAAACTTGTACCTCCAGCACAGATCACCCCAGGTTAATCCCCTAAAGGTAGAACTTGGCCCTTGGAAGGCTTCTCTTCTAGTCCTTACACCAGCCCAGCCCACTACATGAGCTTTGTCCATGGAGACCAACACAAGCACCACCCAGGCCCAGTCTCTGGGCTCACCTAGACCCTCTCACTTTGCTCCTGACTTGGCTTTCTTGCTCCATCCCAATAGCTGCCCCTTTAGTCTCCAGACTCATGCTCACTTTTTAAACTTAATTTGGACTTCTTGACTTGGTGGTCATGGTCATGGTATGTTCCACCCACTGACTCCACCCACTCCTGGTATGCTCAGGATACCCTGCCTGGCCAATAATGGAGGTGTTTTCTCCCCTATACCTACAATTCTCAAGCTTCTAGGTGCAGGAGAATCAGCTGGGGGGAGTTGTAAAAAAAGTCCCTGAGTCCTATCTTCAGAAATCCTGATTCTATACTTGACATTGGGCTAAGAATCTGCATTTCATATGGTGGATGGTTCCAGCAGCAGAAGAACCTGGGATGTTCTTTGAATAGCAGAGCCTTAAATAACCCCCACATGCCTTCACCAGTACATGACCAGTTGGGGAAATATCCACTTTTTGTATCTGCCCAATCTTCTGCAAGCACTTGCACATCCATTTGTTCTTTCCACCCTCTGATTCTCTCTCTCATTAAGGGTACTACTATGTCCATTTGATGAAAGAGGAAAAGAAGGCTCAGAGTAATTACATGAGGCCTCAGATGCCCATCCTGCAGACATTTCTGCTGGGCATGACTCATGTGTGTCCAAATCTAGCCTACCTACACAGGAGCTCCTTTTCTTTATCCAGATAGACTCTTCCCAAAGACTTCTCCATGCCATTAATGGTGACTCCACCCTTCATGTCATTGGCCCAAATATTCGAAGCCATCCTTAATCTGCTCATTTATAATCCACATCAATTCCTTCCAAATCTATCCAGTATCAAACTTCCCCCACCTCTCCTGCTATACTCTGTTCCACCATCATTTTTTGCCTCACCCCTGTCCGAGTGTCTTAGTCAGCTCTGGCTTCTATAAAAGAATAGCATAGGCTGGGTAGCTTAAACAACACACATCTCTTTCTTTCAGTTCTGGAGGCTGGAAGTCCATGGTCAAGGTGTTGGCCAATTTGGTCCCTCATTTCTGGGAGCTCACTTCTGGCTTGCAGATAGCTGCTTTCTCACTGTGTGCTCACTCGGCAGGAAGAGGGAGAGAGAGAAAGAGGGGAGGGAGAGAGTAGTGCTCTGATCTTGCTTCCTTTTCTCACAAGGACACAAATCCAATCCACTCATGAGGGCCCCACCCCCACAACCTCACCTAAACTCGATCACCTCTCAAAGGCCCCACCTCCAAATACCATCACACTGGGGGCTGGGCTTTAACATATGAACTTGATGGGAGACACAATGTAGTCCATGGCCCCCACTTAGGTCCATTCTCAATGCAGTGGCCACAGTGAGTCTACTGACATGTATGTCACATCATGTCCTGCCTTCACCCAAGCCCTCCAGTGACTCTCAGTCACTCTGGATAAAACCAAACTCTGAACAGGGGCTACCAGACCAAGCCATCTGCCCTCACTCCCCACTGCTCTTTTCCTCCCTCTAGTTCAGGCACATACCCTTCCTGCTGCTTCTCCCTCTCTCCCAGCATCCTCTTGCCTCAGGCCCTTTGCACCGGCTCTCCCCTCTGCCTGGAATGCTCTTCCTCTAGGGATCCCCACAACCATTTTGTCACCTCCCTCAGGTCTTTACTCAAATACTGTCCTCATGAGGCTTTCCTAAACTCTGTTGAAACTTGTTGCCCTATCACTACTCATATCTCTTCCCTGCTTTATTTTGACCTCCTAATCTTTCTCCATCACTATATAGTTTAATTATCACTTCTCAGCACGATATATAGTCCATCAAATTATTCTGTTCACAACTTCTCTAGACAATCAGCTCCATAAGGGCAGGTGTGAGGATATGCATGTTGGCCATCAGCTCCCCAGTGCCAGGAGCAATGCCTGACAAACAGCAGGCACTTAGTAAATCTCTCTTGAATGAATAAAGAAAAGCCAAGGACTTGAACAACAACTTCTCTCCCTCCTCCTGTCTCTCTGCCACTTGAACAAGGGAGAGGCACTGTCCCCTACCAAAAACTGAGGCTTGGGAAGGGATCTGTTCTGAGCTTGTGACTGTCGACTCTTTGGGGACAGAAACCATGGGCCAGGTACTTCTGCATCCTCCTGGGCATCTGAGATGGGGCCTATCCCATGCCTGATAACTCTGTGCTGACGTGCTGAATGTGATCTGGGGACACTTATTTCATTAAAATCTGGTTTCTTGCCCTAAATGGAAACCTACTCTCTATGGGAAGAATTTCAATCTGCAGACAGCAGGTGGGAGATGGCCCCACAGTTGTGTGAGAGGCAGCTCTTATCAGGAGCCCAGTGTGCTCAGAAATGTTCCTCAGCGAACAGGCTCTGGAGCCAGACAGGAGATGAATCCTGGCTCTACCCACTTGCCCTCAAGCCTCATTTACAGTCAACCGTCTGAGCCTCAGTTTTGCCTGTAAAATGGAAGTGATCCCTCCCTCATAGGCAGTTGTGAGCTTTAGGAGGCAAGGTTTTGTAAAGACCTAGCACCTGAAGGCCACTCAGTCAATGGTAGTTGTATTAAATTCTCGTTCTGGTCCCTGAAGTCAAAAATATAATCCAATTAAAGAAAGAAGACTAGGGGTTCCTGGGCAGCTCCATCTGCTAAGTGTCCAACTTGGGCTCAGGGACATAATCTCACAGCTTGTGAGTTCGAACCCTGCATCAGACTCTGCACTGACAGCTTGGAGCCTGGAGCCTGCTTCAAATTCTGTGTCTCCCTCTCTCTCTTCCCCTCCCCTGCTTGCGCTCTCTCTTTCTCTCTCTCTCTCTCAAAAATAAATCAATAAACATTTTTTAAAAGTGAAAATGTGACACCTGGGTGGCTCAGTAGGTTAAGCAGCTGACTTCAGCTCAGGTCATGATCTCACCTTTCATGAGTTCGAGCCCCATGTTGGGCTTTGTGATGACAGCTCAGAGCCTGAAGCCTGCTTCGGATTCTGTATCTTCCTCTCTCTCTGCCCTCCCCTGCTTTCATTCTGTCTCTCTGTCTCCAAAAAAATAAATAAAAGTTAAACAAAATTTTTAATAAAAATAAAAAACTAAAGAGAGAAGACAAACATGCAAGAAAACTGTCAGAGCTTGAGAAGAAACTGTGTGAGGCTCACTGGAAGAGCTGCAAAGGTCTGGAGAAGAGTCACAATGGGGAAGAGCTTTTGAAGGAGGTGGTACCTCCTTGGGCCCCGGAGGAGACCCTGGAAAGCCAGAGAATGGGTAGGCCACCAGCCTGAACCACAGTGGGGCAGCATATTGATCAAAAGGACCATTGGGAAAGTGAGTATTTTTTTTTTAATTTGCCCCTGCTTTGATATGTATAGAAAGGATTTGAAAAAAAAAAAAAGAAAAAAGTCAGGACCAGGAAAACTATATTTTTTTCAGGTGGACGTCAAGACCAAGAATGGAAAATAGAATCAGAAGGTTCAGGTCATGAGGCTACATGAACCTATTTGAGGGCCAGAGATTTTACCCTGAGTATCCTGGCAACCAGAAGGGAAAGAAACTGAGTATCCTGGCAACCAGAAGGGAAAGAAACCATAAATCTTTATATCAGAGAGAAGGAAGAAACACATACTGTTCTTCAGAAGGTAGATTACCTATTCCTAGTATTTCATTGTAAAGAAAATTTCTCACTGGAGTTATTTCAAACAAAGTTTTGTGTCTTGAACCAGATTTATTGTATATCATGAAGTCTACAAGGCTGTTACTTCAAGAGTCTCTCTATAAAACATGGAAGTACCAATCACAATCTGGCAGGACACAGAGAGGACAGGATGACATGTGGGGCAGTCACCCCTGTATCCTCCCTGGCAGATCTTGCTGACCTTTGAGCTTGAGTCAGCCAAGAGTGGGCTGCCTTGACTGCCACATCATCTGTGACACTGGCCACCAGTGCTGAGCTTTTCAGAGCTCCCCACTGCTCTTCCAAGCAAGTCCAACCTCTCCACCATGACCTGCAGAGACCAGCACAACCTGGCTCCTGCCCACTCCTCAGCTCTTCCTCCCCACCCACCCAGCACCACCATACTCAGCCACGCTGGCCTTCAGGAAGGGGGCCAATCTCTCTCCCCCACCTCCAACCCTGTGTGCTTGCTCACTCTGCGGACAAGGCTTCTCCCTCAGCTTTTCATGTGGTGCCTGCCTCCTGACTCTTTGGGTCTCAATGTACTCTCACTTCCCCCTGTTTAAGGTGCTCTGCCCATCCCTTGAAACGAGGCTTTGCCTATCATTCTCTAGCTCATCTGCAGTGTCTCTCCTCCATGGCACTGGTCACAATCTACACACTTTACTCTTGCTTTTACTCATACATTGGTGTCTCCCCACTAGAATATAAGAGGGTGGGGGGTCTTGCTTGCTTTGCCTCCACTGTGTCCCAAAGCAGTGTCTGACACACATAGTAGGGGTCCTATATATATATATATATATATATCTATATATATAGATATATATAGATATATATATATATATGTATTGAATAAGAGGGGAAAAAAACTAAAGCTCTGTGAGGGAGCCTGGAGGGCAATTTTCTCTGCATTGAATCCTGGCATAAAAAATCCAACCATTCAAGAAGATATCCTTCCAAGGAAATCAAGGAACCCCAAACAACATTCACTCCAAGGACAGCCAGCCAACTCCAGCACACTGATAGCTCACAGTCCTCTGTGCAGACATGGTAGGATTTCTCTGAAGAACTAATTTCTTGGTAGAGTCAAGTTTGTTCTTTGCTGCAGTGTTTGTCAGAGTAGCCTGGGGAATAAGACATGGAAGGATAGTGGGATTCCTTTCTTCTGTCCCTTCCAATCCAATCCCCAAAGACAGTTCCCGCAGTGGGATGAAAACATACCTCCAATCCAAAGGCACCAAAGAGTACTATATGGTGTAACAAAATAAAAAAGAGACACTGTCTGGACATGAATGGGGAAAAAATTCCTTACTTGGCCTTTTTCTGGTACCAGGGTCCACTGGCATTAATATGCAGTGAAGGGCAGTTGCCTCTCTTGAAGTGAAGATTCCACCCAGCCCCCCGCAGAGAGAAGCTGGAACCAGAGCGAGGCCACCCACTGCTGTCTGCAGCCCAGGCTCAACTGAGGGCTCATTATCACACTCCAGCCCTCTCTGTTCCTTTGGTTTCCTCCTCCTTTCCCACACTCTTCCATGGCTCCAAACAGGCCACCTGGTGCCCACACCCAAATTCCTACTCTCCAGTCTGTCTTTCTCTACAGCCACCTGAAATGATGAACGCAACTTAGAAATTTCTCCAGCTGGAGACCAAAGTGGTCAGAGGCTTCATTCCTGCTTAGCCACTCTCAAGCTGTAGGACGTTGAGCAAAACTCTTCCTTGCCTTGGTTTTAGTCATCTGTAAAATAAGCAAACTGTTCTCACTCCTGTACCCACCTTCGTGATTTTTACCCTTTCTTCATATTACCTGTTCTATTACTTAACGCATGATTATCTAATGTTTGCCTTTAAACATACTCACTTGTTACATAATACCATGCATACACTATGCATATTTTTCTTAAAATATTTTCAAAATAATAAACCATAAAAAATGAATCAATCTATACTCTAAGTCATCTTGTATTCCATTGGTCCAAAACATGCATGCTTTTGGAAATCTTGGACTAATTAGTTGGTCTCTACGATAAGTTCCTACAGTGTGTGATTCCACAACATAGAGGAACTACTTTTAATTCCTGAGGATACAAATATTGTGGCTGGGATTTCGGCACGTCCCTGGTGATGAATCCCCTGCCTGGTATTCGTGGAATCCCAAACGCACTGCTGATGGTAACAACCCCCAAGAGTGAAGGTCCTGTTCTTAGCATGACTTGATGTGTCAGGCATTGAAGCACCTCTTACATGTCATGTCTGATGATAGATGGCTGTGGAACAGAAGCAATTAAGGACATAGGTTTGTCCTCATTTGGTCTAGCAGGAGATGGCCTGTCGGAGCTGAAAACTAGGAGCTCCATTACAGTGTATTGAGAAGGCCGGGCTCAAACTCCTTAAGAGAGGAGACCAAGCAGCATTCACCAATGAGTCCTGGCCCCTGGCACAGTGCCCAGTGCACAGTGGAGACTTTCTTGGCTTGTCTGTTGAGGTTCAATAATGGAAATATTTACAAAGCACTGCAGGGGAAGAGCAAAGACAGAAATTCCTTCTGCATAGGAGGCATCATGGAAGGCTCCACTAAGCAGGCTTTTGAAAGATGACGTGTTCTCTGGTGAGGAAGTCCCTCCAAGGCAGACAAAATAGCCTAAGCAAAGACTAGGAGGTGAGAGACACCGAAGTGTAGAGATCTAGGAGTCATTAAAAAGAGCATGGTGGAGGTTCTGTTCAGGAAAGTGATGAGGGCCAAAGAGACCCAGGTAAGATGGCCGAATGGGAAGCATGCAGGTGAGCTATGGGGACTGAAGTTCATCTCTGAGTGAGTGATGAGGAGCTTGAAGATGGAGAGAAGACAGACTGGCTGGAGAATTCAGGCCCCAAGGAACAATGTGACAATGAGGTCCCTGGGTTTTCTATTTGCCTTGGATATTCTGGACTGGCTAGAGAAACCAACATTCCCAAACACCAGAGCCACAGACAAAAAAGAAAGAAAGAAAGAAAGAAAGAAAGAAAGAAAGAAAGAAAGAAAGAAAGAAAGAAAGAAAGAAAGAAAGAAAGAAAGAAAAAGAAAGAAAGAAGGAAGGAAAGAAGGAAAGAAAAGAAAAAGAAACACACACACACACACACACACACACACGCACACACAGAACTAGGTAAAGTGCAGCCTAACCAGATAGAGAACTTTTAGATACTAACTGCTCTCCTCCAGCTAAGCAGAAAAACCCACAGCCCCACTCCTACCATGGCCAGCAAAGGCCAAGGAGGAGCTAAGATCCCTACCTTCATCAGTCTGTCACAAAACACCCACCCCTGCCATCAGGGTGGTGTCAGAGAAGGAAAACTGGAGAATAAGAATGGTCAGTTCCAGGAGCTTGAATTTCTACCCCTACCTGGAGGTAAAGGGGCACCCGGTGGAGGGTGCCAGAAGACACCCAGTGAAGACCCAGATAATCCTCCACTGCTCAGGGTAACAGGCCACTCTCTGCAAAGCCTGGGGCAGGGGACTTGGGGGTCCTGGGGAAGAGCAAACCTTAAGCACCTTGCCTCTCTCAGCCAGGAAGGCATCAGCAGAGGCCAAGCAGAGAGCCTGGACTACCTCCACCGGGGAACTATGGGGTGGTGCCCCCCTCTCCCACCAGAGCAAAGTCAGAGGAGACCAATGCTAACACAACTTTGCCATAATTCCCATGTTTTTGGGGTTTCAATTAAAAAAATATCACTCATTATTCCAAAAACCAGTAACATCTCAACTGGAATAAGAAAAGACAATCACACCAAGATGGCAAAGATAATAAAATTATCTGCCCAAAATTTTAATGCAGCCATGATAAAAATGCCTCAGGGAGCAATTATGGTCTTGAAACAAATTTAAAAAAAAAAACCAGAGTCTACACAAAGAGATAAAGCAAGAGCAATGAAAATTTTAGAACTCAACAATGCAATAGCAAAAACAAAAAAGAAGGAAGCTTCAAAATCAGTCATGTCATTCAGGAGTTGGCAAACTCTGGCCCAGGGGCCAAATCCAGTCTGCTGTCTGTTGCTGTTAATGGTCTTACTGGAAGACAACCATGCTTGCTAGATTGCATGCTGCCTATAACACCTTCATGTGACAATGGCAGGATTGGGCAAATGCAACAAAGAGTGTATGGCCTCCAAAATCTGAAATATTTACTACCCAGCCCTTTACATAAAATGTTTGCTGACCCTTGGTCTAAGCTCCCACCTCTAGAAAGTAGAAAAAAGAGGCAATGAAACCCAAATAAACTAGAAGGAAATAATAAATGTAGTAAGTAATAAAGGGTCATGAGAGAAGTTTCAAGACTAAGGAGAATGTTCTAAATCTTGACCTGGGTGATGGTTTCATTGTTTTCCAAAAACAATCAAATGACACTCTTCAGGGGGCACCTGTGTGGCTCAGTCAGTTGAGGGTCCGACTCTTGATTTTGGCTCAGGTCATGATGTCACGGTTTGTAGGATTGAGCCCTGCATCGGGCTCTTCACTCTCAGCATGGAGCCTGGTTGGGATTCTCTCTTTCTCTCATCTCTCTCTGCCCCTCTCTTTCTCGCTCACTCTCTCTCTCTCACACACACACAAAATAAACTTTAAAAAATGTTTTAAGAGTCCTCAGATCTGTGCATTTTACTGCATGTAAAATATGCCTCCAAAACTTACACGGTCAGAGCACGCCGCTCTCTCGCTCACAACCTCTCAGTGGCTCTCCACGTCACTTAGAGGAAAACTCAGACCTTTCAGTGCCCCCCAAATCCCTGCACGACACCCAATACACGCTGCCCATCCTGACACCATCTTCAACCCTTCCTCCTTCACCCCTCTTCAACTACACTGACCTCCTTGATGTTGCCAGAAGATTCCAGTAACTCTCCTACATCAGAGCCTCTGCACTGGTCTTCTGTCTCCCTCAATACTCCAGGCTTCACCTTCACCTCTTTCCAGTCTCCGCTCAAGAAGTCCTAACCTCTTAACCTGCCCTGCTTTTTTCTTTTTCTGCAGCATCACCTTTAACACACTATATAATTTACTTTTTTTTCCTTTTATTTTAAGCCTACAGCACCTGGTCGTCCCAAGGAGTCTCCCATCCAAGTACTAACCAGGTCTGTTAGCTTCTGAGGTCAGCTATGTAATTTACTTATTATGCCTATCATATGTCTTCTCCTACTGTGCCAACACACTAGAACAAAAGCCGAAAGGAGGTGGGAATCTTTTTGTCTTACTGATATGTCACAGCTACTTAGAACAGCACCTGACCCACAGTGGATGCTCAAGAAATGAGCAATAGATAGAGGTTATGAAAACAATTTAAGTAAAGCAAAGTATATATAACACTTCTGTGAATATGGCAGAGCAAAAAATGCAGGTCCTTTACCCTTAGCATCCTCTCCTTGTTCCTTGATCCTTCCCATCTTGACCTCATACTTATAAAGCCCCCACCCTGAGAATCTACTTTCTCTGACCAAAACAAAAAATACTAATTTGATGAGCAGCAAGTGTAGCACCTTTGCTAGCTGGTATTCTATAGGATTTAGGGCATCTCCAAAATGGGGAGGGGGGGTCACACATACGTTAACACCAGAGCAGCCTCCCACTATAGCCAGTCTTTGATTGGAAGAGCTCTAACTCCATTAACTACTACTACTAGATCATTAATTTTTGGCACCTTTTAAAAAGCAGTCAAGTGGGGCGCCTTGGTGGCTCAGTCAGTTGAGCGGCCAACTTCAGCTCAGGTCATGATCTCACAGTTCATGGGTTCGAGCCCCGCATCAGGCTCTGTGCTGACAGCTCAGAGCCTGGAGCCTACTTCTGATTCTGTGTCTCCCTCTCTCTCTGACTGTCCCCCACTCACACTCTGTGTCTCTCTCTCAAAAATAAATAAACGTTAAAAAATTTAAAAAAAAAGTAGTCAAGAATATAAGGTACACTTACCAACATGTGCAACTCATTACTACTTCTTCAATTTTGTCACAAAATGACAACCAGTCACCTCAGTCCCCCTTGTGCTGTGCCGTTAAGTGCTCTGAACCTTTTCCTGTACCTGACGGAACACTAAGAAGGAGCACTCTTTATCCTAGCCCAGGGAAATTGCTGTTTCTCCGTCTGGAGCACATGTTACAGAAGGTGGGCCCAAGAGAAGCTAATGAGCTCAATGGGAAAGAAGAATTAGCAGAGAGGGTTCTGTTTACATTCTGACTGTCAATTCTAATCATGGTTCGAACTCCTGTCTGTGTTTACTGTTGGCATTAATGCCTGTTGGTTCTGCATTTCTCAAATGGGACCTGCTCAGCCAATATTTTCACATGAGAGCAGCAAGAGTTAATCGTGATGGCCACCCTTTGTGTATCTGTCCAGGTCACAGGGACCTTCTACTTCTGGAAATTTCTCTCCCCACCCCAGCTGCTCTTGGCTACTGTTTGCCCTTTTGGCTGTGGCCACTTGAATCAAAGTGGGCACCTGACCCAAGTTCCTTGTTTCTTTTGGGTTTTTTGTTTTGTTTTGCTTTGCTTATGGTTATAGTTTATTACAGTGAAAATATACAGATTAAAATCATCCAAGGACAGAAACCCATAAGACAGAATCAAGGAAAATTTTATGTATGGGGCTTCCTGCTGTCCTCTCCCAGTGGAACTGTGGACAGCACTGATTTCCCCAACAACAGTGCGCGACAAAACAAATGTAGCGTTGCTAACCAGGTCAGCCACCTGAGCCTTAGTGTCCAGAGTCTCCATTATGTAGACATGGTTGACTGTCTTCATGGCTGACCTTAGTCTCTACCTCCTCTAGAGATCAAGCTGATAGCCTGTGACCCAAAGTACATATGATGGGGCTTTTTTAGGAACTGCTTGAGACTCATGCATATGCAACCTGAAATTGTACAGGATGTTATGCCCCATGGGACAACCCTTGACAGATGGGCAATAAGCCAAGCTCCCTGTGTTTGAGCTAGGATTCCGGGACAGTCAATGAGTCTTTGGATGTGGTTGCAGCTGAGGAGATACAGACTCAAGCCCCTGAAGGCAGTGTTTTCCCATCATGGGAGCAAGCAGTCCGCAGAGCAAAGAACAAAACAGATGCACGAAGAAGCAAAAACCAGGGGAGACAAAGGACTTCCTGTGTTCTTGCTCATTTTCCACTTCTTGGTTTCAGTCTCCAGAGGTTCCTGGACACCATGAGCCATCTAGCTGTCTTTCTTACCATGACTCATTTTTACATAAGCCAGCTCAACCTGGTTATTGCCACAAATAAAGTTTGAGCTAAGAATTTAAAGGGTAAAATTATAGCTAAGCAAACAAGTCTACCCTGACCCAAATCATCAAAAATAAGACTCTAATTAATTTATTTACTAATTATTTTTCCCTGGTTTGTATAAAAGTCCTCAAAACAGGAATTCCTCATAAGGAATGCTGAGGAATAGCTTAATATCTGGCCCTCCGGCTTCCCCACTGCCTATTCACCCTGCCCTCTCTGCTTTTTCCCACTTGTCAAGTTATTTCCCAGATTGAGAATTCTAACCAGGTCTTCCATGCCTTCACAATAAAGCTCAGTTCTTCTGGTGACACCCATCATCTGACAGCCATCTCCCATCTCTCTTAGACCTCTTATACCCCTTTACTCAGTCCACTCCTCCCCTCCCTCCTCCCCACCCAGAAATGAAGGCCTCACAATCCCTTGTGATGCTCATAACCCTGACCATGATGCAGGAGCTCCCCAGGGCTACACCGACCAATATGGCTGTCACCAGTCACACGTGGCTAGTTACCTTCAAGTTAATTAGAACTAAACAAAATCAGAAGTTTATTCCCTCGGTCATATTGAAACATTGCAATGTTTGATGGATACATGTGGCTATTTGCTACCATATTAGATGGGACAGATACAGAACATTTCCAATACTACAGACGTTTTTACTGGACAACTATTGTCTAAAGTGTCCTTCTTGGATGTAGAGAAAGGGTACCCTCTTGCACTGTTGGTGGGAATGCAGACTGGTGCAGCCATTCTGGAAAACAGTATGGAGGTTCTTCAAAAAATTAAAATAGAGCTACCCTATGACCCAACAATTGCACTACTAGGTATTTATCCAAAGGATACAAAAATGCTCGTCCAAAGGGGCACATGTACCCCAATGTTAATAATAGCACCAACAACAATAGCCAAATTATGGAAAGAACCCAAATGTCCATTGACTGATGAATGGATAAAGAAGATGTGGTATATATATACAATGGAATATTACTTAGTGGTCAAAAAGACGGAAATCTTGCCATTTGCAACAACATGGATGGAATTAAAGTGTATTAATTAAAGAGAAAGACAAATATCATATGATTTCACTCATATGTGGAATTTAAGAAACAAAATGGATGAACATAGCGGAAGGGAAGAAAAAATAAGATAAATAACAGAGTGGGAGGAAAACCATAAGAGACTCTCATATACAGAGAATAAATTGAGGCTTGCTAGAAAGGAGGTGGGTGGGGGGATGGACTAGATGGGTGATGGGCACTAAGGAGGCCATTGTTGGGATAAGCACTAGGTGTTATATATAAGTGATGAATCACGGGGTTCTACTCTAGAAACCAATACTACAATGTATGTTAACTAACTTGAATATAAATTTAAAAAATAATTTAAAAAATTAAAAATAAAAATAAAGTGTCCTTCTTTCTCCCATCTCTACTTGTCCATGCCTGCTCATCTTTCAGGTCATAATCTTAAATGCCACAACTTCCCACATGAAAGCCATATTGCCAATGAAGTGAAATTCAAGTCTCTCATTTATTCATCTCTTGGTAGTTGCTACAGACTGAATGTTTGTGTCCCTCCAATATTCGTATGGCAAAATCCTAATCCCCAATATGATGGTATCAGGAGGTGGGGTCTTTGGGAGGTGATCAAGTCATGAGGGTGGAGCCCTCATGAATG
Source organism: Cryptoprocta ferox (assembly GCA_028646485.1). NCBI lineage: Eukaryota > Metazoa > Chordata > Mammalia > Carnivora > Eupleridae > Cryptoprocta > Cryptoprocta ferox. The sequence continues at coordinate 182,705,656 of CM053567.1, read as the reverse complement.
GGATTAGTGCCTTTATAAAGACGTTTAAGTTCCCTGCCCCTCCCACCACATGAGGCCACAGTGAGAAGACAGCCAGCTGCTAGGCAGGAAGAGGTCTCACCAGACACAGAATCTGTCAGCACTCTGATCTTGGACTTCCCAGACTCAAGAACTCTGAGAAATAAATGTTTGTTGTTTAAGCCCCCCGGGCTATGGTATTCTGTTATAGCAGCCGTGACAGATTAGGACAGTAGTTAAGTGGGGAGCCCGGGTGGCCCAGTCAGTTAAGAGTCCAAATTCGGCCCAGGTTATGATCTCACAGTTCATGAGTTCAAGCCCTGCATCGGTCTCTGCACTGACAGGTCAAAGCCTGGATGCTACCTCAGATTCTGTATTTTCTCTCGGCCATTCCCCTGCTTGTGCTCTCTCCCGTGTTCGTAAATAAATGAATAAACATTAAAAAAATAAAAGGACAGTAGTTAAGCATCCAGGTTCTGGATCCTGGCTGGAAATCTCTCCACTGTTACCAGCTATGTGACATTGAGCAATTCACTTAGCCAGTTTCTGAATCTATGAAACAGAGATAAGACCAGTACTTGCCAGTCTGCATTACTGTAAGCATTAAATAAGTTATGAATCTATGCACTAAGGTACAATATTAACATATGCAAAGCTTTGCACCAAAGCCTGACACAAAGGGAGCTCTCATTTAGTGCTGGCGGCAACAGCCGTGCGGGACTGGTACCATTGCTTCAGTCATCTCCCTTCCAGAATCCTGGACTCATGAGTCCAGTTTATTGTTGCACCTTCTACGGTGCCTGGCATAATTCCTGCCACTTAGAAGATATGCATATCTATTGTTTTAACAAATGACTTCGGAAACAATTTTGTAAACTCACATCCAGATGATAACTTAGAACAGTAACAAAAGAACGAATGTAGAGAAACAATCAAGATAAATATCAAGAATCTAGGGTGGCTGGGTGGCTCAGTCAGTTAAGCGTCCAACTTTGGCTCAGGTCATGATCATGCAGTTTATAAGTTCGAGCCCCGCCCTTAGGCTTTGTACTGACAGCTCAGAGCCTGGAGCCTGCTTCCGATTCTGTCTCCCTCTCTCTCTGCCCCTCCCCACTCACATTCTTCTCTCTCTCTCTCTTTCTCAAAAATAAAATAAACATTAAAAAAAGATAAATATCAAGAATCTAAGGATCATGAAAGCTAAGATCTAATTAGACAGTGGATTTTTTAAACAAGCTTCTTCCAAAAGGGTCCTTGCTCCTACCACCTAACATACATGGAAATGCTATGGCCAACACCCATGGCGGTAATTGCCAACCACTTGTAGGACTAAGTGCCTGACACCCACTGGCCAACACTGACTTCTGCTGGGAGTTGCCCCCAGGATTGGGAAGGAGATGAACTGAGAGAGGTCAGGGGTTAGACTGGCTCTGACCAGCAGCAGGACTCACTCTCCATTTCTCTCAACTGCTTCTCAACATGGGCTCAGACCACTTGGATGGGCAGTAGCAACAGGTTTTAACACCCAAGACTCGTTTCACTGCTCAGCCTTCAAAGGCATTAAGTTTTAAAGAGGCCCGAACCCCTTCAGAATGCAGTCCTCAGCAAAAGGCACTGAGAGAGGAGGGGGCAGGAAGGGAAGACAAAGGTAAGTACCACTGGGGTCCAGGCTCCCTTCCAGGCTTGTGCACCCCTTCAATACAAGCTCCCTTGGTAATAAATCAATAAGTAAATAAAATAAGACACTCAAATTACACAGAAACCCCTTTAGTCTGTCCTGCCACCAGGGAGGCATGAGGTGTGACCCCCAAGGACCATCCCAAATTGTCACTAAGATCTAGAGGTTATGAGTAAGAGTTCTGGCAACATAAAGAGTCTGGAGATCCACTAAATTCATCAACTCACCAGTCTGTTCACGGAACTGTTCTAAGTCCTGGAGGTTATAGCAGCTAATAAATCAAAGTATTTAGTGGTTAATAAACCAAAGAGTCTGGTCCCACAGAGCTCTTCTTTCCTTCCTTCCTTCCCTCCTTCCTTCCTTTCTTCCTTCCTTCCTTCCTTCCTTCCTTCCTTCCTTCCTTCCTTCCTTCCTATCTTCCTTCCTTCCTTCCTTCCTGTTTCTCTGACTGGATAGCTGCAAAAGGCACCATTGTTGTTCTGGTGTTTCCACAGTTGGGCAAAGCCAAAAATGGGCTGTAACCTGTGTGTGGAAGGACCCAGTTTCCACTCATTTATATTATCTAAAATATGACTTTGTGGGTCCCCAGTCCTGAGAATCTTTCTGAGAAACAAAGGCTTCTTTGTAGACAAGATCCCAGCAGAAACAAGTGTCTCGCATAGACAATCATAGTGCTCAACAAGAGGACGTGGAAGGGGATTTCATTTTACACACTTGCTCTATAAAGTAGAAGCCAGAAGCCCAAGGGATATATGCTTTTCAAGAATCACCCAAGTTCACATTTTGCTGCTTAGGAAGCTCCCTTTCACTTGAGTGCAAGCTGGTCAAGCTACATTTCCTGCCGTACACCAGGTTTCTTTGAGACAGGCTATGGTGATAGGGTGGCACAGAGGAAGAGCACTGTCTTCTGGGAAATGGAGTCCTAAGCTCAAGGCCAAGTGTCCCATTCTAGCTATGTGACCAGAAGAGAGTGCCTCAGTTTATTCGTATATAAAACAAGGATGAAAATATTGCTCATGCAAAGTTGAATGAAATGCAATGTTACATACAGAAATATCTACCATGGTGTCTGGCCTAGAATGACCATTCAGTAGGTTTTGCCTATCTTCTTAGTTATGGTGAATACCACTGACCTTTGGAAAGAAGGTTCAAGGTGGATGAGGTGACATCAAAAGTTGGCCAGCCAGTTGGTGGCCCTCAGTGGGCATGTCTTTTGAGAATGCATCTGGACTAAGGTCTGGACCTTAGTCTTTGAGGCTTAGAAACTGGTTCAGCAGACTCAGAGGATCAATCTCTCACTGATGGAGGATATAAGAAACCTATCCCTTTCCTGGGATCTTCCTAAATATCGAGGGTTAGTCATCAAAATCATCACATAATGAGCAAATTGAAAGCAAAAATACAGAAAGGCTGAATCTTCATGTCATTGAGACTACTGTTCTCTGAGGATTAAATTTTCATTTAAATTTTGTGTTTCGATTTTCATGATAGTCTTTTTAAAATTTTTTTAACATTTTTATTTATTATTGAGAGACAGAGAGAGACAGAGCATGAGCAGGGGAGGGTCAGAGAGAGAGGGAGACACAGAATCCAAAGGAGGCTCCAGGTTCTGAGCTGTCAGCACAGAGTTCAACACGGGGCTTGAACCTACAAACTGCAAGATCATGACCTGAGCCAAAGTCAGATGCCCAACCGACTGAGTCACCCAGGCGCCCCCATGATAGTCATTTTAAAAGAATATAAATATATTCTAAATTTATCATATGTGGCTATCAAATTTTCCTTTAACTTTTTATTTAAATTCCAACTAGTTAACATACAGTGTAATATTAACTTCAGATGTACAATACAGTGATTCAACATTTCCCTGTGTCACCTTGTGCTCATCACAAGACTACTAAAATTTTAAATTCAAACTGATAAGAAATTATTTTTATAAATTTTTTTTAAAAATGTTTATTTTTGAGAGAGAGAGACAAAAAGAGCACAAGCAGTGGAGGGGCAGTGAGAGAGGGAGACACAAAATCTGAAGCAGGCTCCAGGCTCCAAGCTGTCAGCACAGAGCCTGACGTGGGGCTCAAACTCATAAACCACGAGATCATGACCTGAGCCAAAGTCAGACACTTAACTGACTGAGCCACCCAGGTGCCCCAAGAATCTTTTATAAATTTTTTAATAAAAAAAAAAAACTTTTTAAAATCAATTAATTTATTTTGAGAGAGACAGAGACAGTGTGAGCAGAGGAGGGGCAAAGCAAGAGGGAGAAAGAGAATCCCAAGCTGGCTCCACTCTGCCAGTATAGATCCAGACACAGAACTAGAACCCACTAACCGTGAGATCATGACCTGAGATCATGACCTGAGAGTTAGATGCTGAACCGACTGAGCCACCCAGGTGCTCCTCAAATTGATAAGAATTTAATAAATTTAGAAGTTCAGTTCTTCAGTCACGCCAGCCCCACTCCACGTACTCATGACCACCACAGTGGACAGCCCAGAAAGTTCTATTAGATGATGATGTTCCAGATCAGTTTCATCAACAAGTATTACCCTAAGATTTAAGACTTTTGAATATGATTTTTCTTTATCGCTGAATTAGAGCCATGCAATACCACTTGATAAAGACTAAGGCTGAAAAAACAACAACTTAATTAATGTGATACATGCCTGTTCCAGGCAGGAGTGACTGCCATTTATTAAATTTGTTCTGAAGGTGTCATATTAGCACAGAGGAGAATGGACAGGAAAGAACAGAAGGGGTCGCTGTCATGGTCTCTGCAACCAGGGAGTTGGAGAAGCAGAGGGATAATCTGTGGCTTCTCAGGCTGTTGCAGCCTGAGAGTAAACTAGAGTCCCCACAGGGTGAAAACACTATTGTCAGGCTCTCTGGGAGCCCCTGCCTCCTACTTCCTCCCAATCCATTCAAAAAATCTCCACGCAGTGTCCCCTGTGTGCCCAAGGACACACACACACTGTTGGCCGGAAACAAGGTCCTCTTGGCTGAGGGACAGAACCTGCCATTTTCTTCTCCTACAGGGCCTGGTCAGGTCACATCTCTGCCTCTTCCTGCCCCAGAAGCAGGAGACCACTGTGCGCCTCCTCCCCAGCCTGGGGAATTCTGTGGAAAATCTACCGCCTTCTTGGCTGTGTCTATTTAAGTGACATCTTTCAGATATTTCAGTGATGTCCAGTGAAGATTGTTGGGTTTTTTTTGTCACACTTTCCTCTCTTCAGACACCAGCAAGAGCCCCCAGCTGGAGGCAAAACTAGTAGGCTAGCCAAGTGCTAGATAACAGGCTTTCCCCTCTCCCTCCACACCTCAAGTCCTGGAGAAAAATATGTGCATATCCATTTTATTTTTCATTAAGGTGCACTCCTTCAGGCTAAGTGGAAAAAAATAAAATAAAATAAAAGAATCTAAGATCCCATATAGAGTTATAGTAAATATACATGTAAGAAGAAGAAAAAAGAAAGTATTACCTGTGGTTATGTGTAGGTAATGAGACTCGCTTGTTCAACAACTACCTCTTGTGTATCCACTAGGTGCCAAGGAGGGTTCAGGCACTAAGGATACAGCTGTGAACACAACAGACAAACCTGTGTACCTTTATGGGATTCAGTGGAGAGACAGAATCCCAAGCCGGCTCTGCACTGTAAAAGTGAAACAAGATACACAGTCTATCAGATACTGATGAGCGCCATGATGAAAAAGGAAGCAGAGATGGAGAAAAGGCAAGGTTCAGAAGGTGGAGGTGAGGGTGGTTTGAAACAGTGTTCGCTCATAAAGAACCCCACTGACAAGATAACATTTGAGCGTAGACCCAAAAGGTAAGGGAGTAGCCCAAGCCCAGTGGAGAATATGTAGCTTCCCCCTCTGGGGAGACTCAGCCCTCTCTCCTTCAAATCCTTAAGAATCACTTCTGTCTTCCAAGTACCACCACCAACCAATATTTCCTTGAGCTCCACTTGGAGGAATTCGTATTAACAAAATAATATCTTGAATTTTTTTTTTAGCAGTCTGAATAGAAAAGTATGTTACAATACTAAATATCCTCTCTTAAATCAAACAGCCACTGCCCAGAAAGTCCATTAAACTTTCTGTCCCCAAATAACTGCTTTATTGAGGCAATACTTACGGCAGATGGTATTCTTCCCAAGCCCGCTTTGGGCTTTGGGCTTTTCCAAAACTCTGAATTTTTACATTTCCTCTCACTCACAGACATTTTTGCATATACAAACTCTTTCTAGTAGCAGTCAAGGAACAACCAGAAAAATACACTGAAGGTAGCTCACACAGGAAGGGAAATCGGTTCTAAAAAAAGGACGGGGAAAGCTGAAGAAGAGAGACCCAGGGAAGGCTTCCACCAGCCCCCTGCTACACTACTAACTTTGAAAGATCCGAAGTTGAAGGAGTCAAAGGATGACCACTAATGACAAGCACAGGGAGCAAAGAGTTAACTTGAGAATAATACCTGGAGGCCACCTGGAAGCCACCACAAAACCCCCATGTCAAAACCCACCCATCTGCTCGCTGCTACCAGAGAAGCAATAATACTGATTTGGCCTCTATTCCCCTTCTGAGTCACACCTTGATGCCCATTATCAATAATGAAATCTAAGCTGGAGGCTTGCTGCAAGGAATTCTGGGAAGGGTCATTCTCAGGCCCCTGTGATTTAGGGAGGAGCATGAAATCTTCACCCCAGATGGGAGACGATGGAGCTTGCATTGACAAGACACTCTCCAGCACGTCAACTCACTGTGATCTTTCAACAGACAAATGTGACCTGTGTAATATCCCTTCCCCAGCATCTCAGCTCTGGGCAAGCACGGGAACTGGCTCAGTTGAACACCTCTAGCATAGTTCTAGAGATTTATCTCCTAGGTCTCTGGAGCCTTACAGGTGACCTGAGGGAAGGTAGCAGGTAGAATTCTGGGAGAATTCTCCCTTCGACAGAACTTAGCTCCCTGGGGAGGTAGTCAGCAGAGGACTATTGATCCAGCAGGATGGCCCCTGAGACAAGAGAGCTGAGCAGGACTCTCTCCTGTCCCCAACTCCTTGCAACTCCATTACCCCCCACCCCCCTCCCACTTGACCTCCCACACAGAAAGCCCTGGAATTCAATATCCCACTCAATACACCCTGATAGGCCATCAGAAAGAGCCTCAGGGGAACATTAAGACGAATTCGTTAGTTTACATCAATGAAAGCTCATTTCCTTGGGTCCCTGTCCACACCACACTTTGTCTAATCCCCATTCTCTGGGGTAGGTGTTTTCTACCAATTCGGGGGAAAATGACTCCCCTCTTTAGAATGGTCCCACATATTACTTCTTTAATTCCCAAAAAAGGAAGACAAAACAAGTTGAGTGTTCATGGGATTCTGCAAAGGTTTTGAGCCCGCAGTGCAGTGCTTAGTTGGGCGGGTTCTCAGGCACGGAGGCTAAGGGAAGCAAGGTTGTGCGGTGAGACCTCCTGGGATTAGGAGGCTCCTGGGTCCCAATGGATGAGAATTGTGGAGATCCTGTAGGCATGACAGTCACAGGTGGTCAGGCTGTGACAAAATCACACGGGGTACCAATTACATCTTACAGAGAGCAGAACTGTTTTATTTATTATTTATTCCATGTAAATTGGCACGGACCCTATCTGTAGACTGCACAGACGAAGTGAAGCCAGGCACAAAATGTCTTCAAATAAGAAATGGAAATCACAAGCACATTTACATTGTAGAGTAAGTACTCAAAGCACACCTGTGTGGATGAAGCAAAACATGTGTTCCCAGATAAAAATCAAGCATCCTATGTCCTTAAGGTGGACCAGGGGAGTGTTCAGTAGGAGGTCCATAATATGGTCTTTGCCCTTAGAAACACCTAAAGTTTTTAAACTTTTTGATCACAGACCCTTTGAAAATCTGCTGAATGGTGGCCTATGCTCTGACCCCCTCCTTCTGCTATCTGGGTGGACGTCTCCCTGCATGTGATTCTGGAAGTAAGACTGTCAATATCAGGGAGTGCAGATAGTGTGCAACCCCAGGTTGATCAGCCAGAGGGGCTCAAGGCCCTAGCCCCAGGGAATGGTGAAGGCGGTTTATGTGACCCACGGTGGGAACTAAGAGTCAGTCTCTTACCATCCCCATCTGGGAGTACTAAGCTGGGAGGGGAAAGTGTGGAGTCATTGATGGCTTTTTTTGTCCACCAAGGAGAGAGAACACCAAATCAGAAATGAAGTGACAGGCAAGTTGAGTTGAGAGGTGGAAAAAGAGAAACAGAATAACCATATTCAGCCATTCTGGAAGCTATTAGTGCCCTGGGTATGAGCCCATGAAAAATAAGCCAATAAATTACCTTTATGCTCAAGGTTTCTGTCTTATACAACCAAGAGAGTCCAGGATAAACAGATCCTCTCCCTAAAGAAAACACACATACCTACCCGTGCATAAAATAATTCATGTAATATCAGAGACTGAAGTCCTTCCAAAGACCCTATGTAAAGAGCTCTGCCCACCCCGTTTTCTAGATGGTCTTAGAATAGAGCCGATTTTACCATCAAAACCTTCTTCCTGGGCATCAAGTTTCTGTGACATGTTAAAATGTTAGACCCTGGAAAGGTAAATACCACGAGTCATTACTAGTCAGTAACAACCATTTACAAACAGTTTGAGGATAATAACTATGATTCAGAGTTACCCGCATAGACTTATTTGGCCACAGATGATGGACAAGTGACACTTGGCTCTTAGGATTTGAGTTCAAGCAAGTTATTTTCCCCATTTGAGCGGTTTCCCTATTTATATAATGAGAAGTTTGGACATGTGTCCAAAGGTCCTTTCACTAACGGATCTGTTAAATTAACCACAAGTGCTTCTTCCATCTTTGATTATAATGCCATTTAAAGCCAAGTAAAAAAAGAAAATATTTCTTCAATGAGCACAGCCCTTTGCCTTCCCCCCTTCGTGAGTCCCAGTGTTATACGGCGTAGCTCTGGGTTCCTCTCCACTGGAATTGTTTATTAAAATAGTATACAGAAGAGCCTAGCAGAATAACAAATGCATCCCATTAGCCTTTAATGGCTGTTCTTTTAGTTAGTCCAGGAAAACTCTAAACTCAATTAAATTCTCTAGGTTCAGCAATTTCCCCAGGAGGATTCAGAAATGAATATGTTAGTAGGCGTGTGTGTGTGTGTGTGCATACTTAAAAACAGAGCAAAACACATTAAGATACAATGCCCAAGTATTCTCATTGAAGGAATAAAATTTAGACCTTGCAACTTGAAACATGGAAGTACTTTTTTGTCAGTATCATCTCCAGAGAAAATGAGTGAATGAATAACTATAGCTGAAATATCGTGTCTTTCTCTTCAAAATAATATACTGGAAAACAGCCACGCTGGAAAACAGTATGGATGTTCCTCAAAAAATTAAAAATAGAACTACCTTATGACCAGCAGTTGCACTACTAGGTATTTATCCAAAGGATACAAAAATGCACCCTAATGTTTATAGTAGCACTATCAACAAGAGCTAAATTATGGAAAGAGTCCAAATGTCCATCGACTGATAAATGGTAAAGAAGATGTGGTATACACACACACACACACACACATGCACACACACACACACACACACAATGGAATATTATGTGGTGATCAAAATGAATGAAATCTTGCCATTTACAACAACATGGATGGAACTAGAGTGTATTATGCTAAGTGAAATAAGTCAGTCAGAGAAAGACAAATATCATATGATTTCACTCATGTGGAATTTAAGAAACAAAACAGTTAAACATTGGGGAAGGGAAGAAAACAAAATACGATAAAAACAGAGAGGAAGGCAAACCATAAGAAGCTCTTCAACACAGAGAACAAACAGGGCTGCTGGAGGGGAGGTGGGTAGAGGAATGGGCTAAATACTTGACGGACATTAAGGAGGGCACTGGTTGGGATGAGCACTGGGCATTATATGTAAGTGATAAATCATTGGGTTCTACTCCTGAAGCCAAGACTACACTATATGCTAACTAACTTGAACTTAAATTAATTAAATAATAATAATAATAATAATAATAGTATACTGGGATCCTAATATGAGCCTCATCTGTGCCCACACTGAGGTTTATTCACAGCTGGCAATGATGAGACACGGTGGGGCCCCAAAGGGATATACTTTAATAAGGGAAAGAGATAAGAGTATTCTGGAAAAGCAAAGCTTGCCTTCGAGAGAGTGAGTTCCTGGACACAAGTGTGACAGGAGAACAACATGTTTGCATCTGTGGGGTGGGTCTGGGTATAGCTCATGTTGTCAGTTAGACAGACAGCTAGAAGTTCCCGTACACAGCGCTTGGGCTGGATTTGCAGTAAGGGGGTTGCCATAGAAAAGCAAATCTGAGAAGAATGGGACTGCTTCAGGGCAAGGTACCCACAAACCTTGATGCCAAGAGCTGAGGCACCAAGTGGACATGGTGTGTTTGAGGCCAGTTCCAGCAGCCTTGAGCAGGCACTGGTAGGTATCGGCAGACCTGGTGTGAGCTTTGACAAGCAATGCCCAGAATATGGATGGCTCCAGAAATCAAGAGTGGCAGAGGAATGAAGCTAAAGTCGCACAACACTGACTGGGCAAGTTTCTAGAGGAAACAAAGCTGAAGCCACACAACGTCGACAGGGCAAGGTCCTGGAGGACGCAAGATGTAGCTCCTTCTTGGAGTTCTCTGAAGACGTGGAGGGGTAGTCAGAGGCTGGAGTTTCTTCTCACTCCACTCTCACCTCCTCCCTACCCCTGGCAGTAAGGCAGAGTTGCTTTGTTGTTGTTGTTTTTACATTCCATGGCATTTTCTTCAGAGAGCCACCCTATTTTCCCTCAAGACGGCATGGGCAGCAGAAGTGCCAATAAGGTAAGCCAAATGGAGCTTTGCCCAACAGTGGTCAAAAGATAATTAGAACATGGAAATCTTGGGCTGGGTTCTACCATTTCAGGCCCTCAGCCCAAGTCTACATTATAGAGTCAATAGACCAGCTGCCAGATTTCCAACTCTCCTTTCTCTGGATTCCTTAGTTCTAAAACAATGCTATGCCATTTGCATGGATGTCTTCTCACTGAAATGCCCAGTGTTTACCAAGGTAACAACAGGAGATTGGAATATTCCAGACACAAATTGTTGTAAATGAAACTTTAAAATCTTGACCTAAAATGAGGGAAGGGTGGGCACGCCCGTTTACTGGTGAGTGAATACTCTGAATGTCACACTTAACACTGTTCCCTGGTCTGTTATTCAAGTATTCTGTACTGTATACAACTTGACAACAAAAAATAAACAAGCTGGCTTAAAAAAAAAAAGAGGCAAAAGACCTTAGTTGACATTTCTCCAAAGATCTGCAAATGGGCAATAAGTGCACAAAAAGATACTCAAAGTCACTCATCTTTAGGGAAACGGACATCAAACCAGAATGAGATACACCTGGCAAGAGATGAATGGATTAACAAAATAGGATATATACATGCAATTGTGTAGACACATACCATACATACTCTGACACATACTGTAACATGGATGAACCTTGAAGACATTACCCGAAGTGAAATAATATAGGTACCAAAAGTCAGATACTGCCTGATTCCACTTACATGATGTACCAAGAGGAGTCACATTCATAGAGACAGACGGTGAGATGGTATAGAATGTGGTTGCCAGAGGCGAGGAAGAGGGGAAATGAAGAACTATTGCTCAGTGGGAACAGAGTTTCCCTTTGGAAAGCTGGGAAGGTTCTGGAGACAGACGGTCTTGATGGTTGAACAACAATGTGAATGTACTTAATGCCACTGAACCGTGCACTCAAAAATTATTAAGATGGGGGGCGCCTGGATGGCTCAGTCCATTAAGTGCCTGACTCTTTGTTTCAGCTCAGGTCATGATCTCGTGGTCTTGCGACCGAGCCCCAAGTTGGGCTCTGTGCTGGGCATGGATTCTGCTTGAGATTCTTTCGACTCTCCCTCTGCCCCTCTCCCTCACTCATGCACTCTCTCTCTCTCAAAATAAGTAAACTTAAAAAAAATTATTAAAATGGTAAGTGTTGTGTTATATACACTTTACCACAAATATTTTTTTTTAAAGACCATGTACTTCTCATAATTTTCACATGCCTTTGAACAATGATCATGTATTGAGGTGGAGAGTCTTTGGCTTATGAGGATGGATGCCCTGTGACAGGACATGCCTTAAGTCACCGGAAGGAATGAAGCTTAGCTTCCAAAGGCTCCCACTGGCAGTCATGAATAAGTGGATTCCGAAGATCCTGTATAACCCAGACTACTAACATGTGGCAGAGAAGAGGAAGGGACAAAGAAAAATGGAACATCAGTGTCAGAGTGTCAGCCTGGCCATCTCCCACGGCTGAAGGAGCCAGTGGAGGCATGGAGCCGATTCCAAGGGCGCCCAGGTCTCCTCGGGCAGCTTCTCAGTCTGCTCAGCCGCATCTGGACAACGCCGGGTTCATTTATGCAGCACATGCGGTTTACAGAAAGGAGAAACAGCAGCGAAGAAACCACACCACTCCGTATGCATATGAAGCCCTTGTTTAGAGAGGCTCAAAAGGGAAGTTCTTAGTCTATAATATCTCTTCCCTGAAATTCCTTCCGGGCCTCCTCCAACCTCAGCACCATATAGAGACATCAAGTGTTTATCCAAGTCGCCCCCTGCTTCCTGTGGCTTCTCAGTCCCCCGGCCCTCCGACCATCCTGGCTTCCCTCAGACGCCCAGAGCTGATTCCCTCGCTTGCCTCGTGCTTGTCCATTCTTTTGTTCGTTTTCACATTTATTTTTACTTCACCTGTGTGCCCAAAAGATTGGTGAAGCACAGATACATACACAGGTTAGCAAAGGAGACATAATCAGGCAGAGAAGGTGGAAGGTGAATGAAAATGCTTAAACTCTAAGCAACACAGCTGCTATAGCTTAAACCTCAGAGACGCACTGTCGGGTTAGCTATCGTTGTCAAGATGAAGAAGCCTAGAAGTTTCTAAGCACAATAAGGCTTTTGAGCGTGGCAAGTTCTGCCATTTGTTACCTTATAAAAGGGACGCTGAGTGACACAGTTGTGTTCCAACTTCCCCTGCTTACCTATGGGAGGTTTACCTCGGTGACACCACAAGACCATTTGCCGTTGGGGTCTATCCTCTTTGCAGTGGCCAAATTAGGTAGGAACAGATCTCCCAGTTACAAACTTTTCTATGACCTATTTCCCGTCAGGTCCTGTGGTGAAGCCAATGAGGAGCCATTGTGTCCTCTCTTGCACCATGAAGTCCTTCCACCCTGTAGGTGACTCTAGTCTCCACATCAACATTTCTGACAACCTCACCTCTTGCCCACCAACTCCTCCCATTACAGTGTCTAAACAATTGAAAAATGGATGGAAGAGCCATGTGGGATCAATTGTCCAACAAGATTGATGGTGGATCAGTGAGAGCACCTGGCCATAATACATCCTATTACCTCCTCCTTGATTTGAAAAGAATAGTGGTCAACCTCTCACCCACCCTGCGTAAGACATGAAAGTGAGCCCAGAAACTTACCTCTTTGTCTACTACATGCCAGGAGATAGGCTAGAAACCTGAGATAAGCCCACAGAGAAAGAGAGGGAGGAAAGAAAAGGACAGGCAAGCAAGGATGTATGCTCAAACAATGACCTTTCATGTAGTAAACCCACCAATTACTAATTTAGGATAACAGCCTATTTAAAAAATAATAATAGTTACATTGACTCAAGTAGCAGACTTCTGGATTGACCTGCTTGGCTATTAATTATTATTTCCCAATATGGCAGACATTGTTGGTTGGCTGACACAACTGTCATTTCCGACCGCTACCTCCTTATTCACACTTTCTATATTGTTCTAAAAGCTAAAACTTGATCTTCCATCCCGTCTTATACCTTTGTGTATGCCTTTGTGGCAGTTCAGATCTGGTCAGTGGGAGGTAGGAAAAAGCCCCTCGGGAAGGTGTCTGTGGTAGCCAGAATAATGGCCCCCAAAGTTGCTCGTGTCCTAATCATTGGAACTTGTGAATGTTACCTTCTCTGGCAAAAGGGACTTTGCACATAGGACCAAGGTAGGGATCTTGAGATGGGGAGCTTATTCTGGATTAGCCAGGTAGGTCCAATGTCACCACAAGGTGCTCATACATGAAAAAGGGGGGCAGGGAAATCAGAGAAAGAGATGTGACAAGAGCAGGGTCCGAGTGATATGAGGAGAGAAAGACCCAGCTGGCCATTCCTGGCTTTGAGGACAGAATGAGACCATAAGCCAAGAAATGCAGTGACCCCCCTAGAGTCTCCACAAAAGAAAACAGCCTACCGAGACCTCAACCTTAGTCCAGGAAGAATCATTAAGGACTTCTGACCTCCACAAGTATAAGATAATAAATTTGTGTTAATTTTAGTCACTGTTGTTTTTGTGTTAAACTTGTAATAATTTGTAACAGCAGCAATTGGAAAGTATGCTGTGTCTCTTCCCAAATAAACAGACGTCACCCTTTTTCTCCTTCCCCCTTCTTGCTGCATGGGATGTGGATGTGGAGTCTGAAGGGACAGCAGCCATCTTGCAATCTTGCAGCCATACCCATGAGGATGAAGGACCCATATTCAGGATGGTGGAGCAGAAAGAGTCTGGATCCCCGATGACTTCACCAAGCCACCAGCCCTGAGCTGCCCATCCCTGAACTTCCCGTCACAAGAGATAAAATGGTGAGTGTTTAAGGGACTAGAGTAGGACTTTGGGCAGCAGTGTGCTGGTACTGACTGAACCAGCTCCTGAGAGAGAATCATTTTTTTCAGAAACTTCGCAAGCCAGTTAAACTTGAACATTATTAAAAATTAAGTTATAGGGGCACCTGGGTGGCTCAGTTGGTTAAGCATCCAACTTGGGTTCAGGTCATGATCTTGCAGTTCATGGGTTCAAGCCCCACATCGGGTTCTGTGCTGACAGTTCAGAGCCTGGAGCCTGCTTCGGATTCTGGGTCTCCTTCTTTCTCTGCCCCTCTCCCACTTGCTCTCTTTCTCTCTCCCTCTTTCAAAAATAAACATTAAAAATAAATAATCTCATAAAAATTAAGTTACATAATCTTACACTCAAATAAACTGGTTAAAAGTAATAAATACTGGAAACTCATCAATTCCCAAATATTTTACAAATTTTGCTATTATCTGTACTCATGAGGCTATGGACACGTATTGTATCTGAATGTTGGGATGGCATGCATCTCCCAACTCCATACTATACATGATAGTACACACTCTACCAGGTATTACATGTCTTCTCAACTCCACGTTCATTGACATCACAATGGGAGCTTGAAATCAGCCACGGTGGGAGTATTTCCACCATGGAAATGAGCAAAAACTACAAATCGGCATTTTATTTTTCCCCAGAGTGTCACTTGTTAATCACTTACTGGCTCACCACTGGTTTTGTGTTCTGCAGCCAAATACATTTCTAATGGATGCATCCCTTATGGTTTTTCATGCTACTTGTAATAACGTAAGAGCGTCAACTTGTTAACTCAAATTACATTTGTAGGAAATTGGGTTCTCCTGGTGTCTCTCTTAAATGAACATTTAGGTACCAGGTACTGTGCTAGGCAGGTTCTTTCTTATTCTACCTCACATAAGCCTTCCTAGATCCCTGAAAGGTAAATATTCTAAACCTATTTCACACATGCAAAAACCAAAGCTCAGGGGGAAGCAGGGTTTGCCGATGATGTCCAGCCAGTTAGGGGTCAAGATAGGATGTGAACGCCCTTTTGTCTGACCCAGAAATCTGTACTCATTCTCCAGCAACATGATATGTTTTGAACATAACAGGCACTGAATAAATACTTGTTGAGTTATTGAAACAAATATTAACTATTCCTTCCAAATAGTTAGGAACCCAAGATGCTGAGCTCATGTGCAAGGCAGCTTTCACACCATATGTGCAAAAGACATTGGCACTAAGCTACTTTTCCTGAACATCAAAGAGAGCCCTGAAACTCTTATGGTTAGAAGATTGAGTTTCATGAAAGTATTAAATTTATGTTTTTTTGAACAGCATCACTGGGGGAGGCACCGTGGTTACAACTCTCTCATCCTGAAATAGACACAGAGCAATTTCCTCCATAGCCGGTTGTCAGCCTGGCTCCCAATCATTGCCCCCAGAGCTGGCAGAATTTCAATGACTCTAAAATTAATCTGTGGGGCAGAGAGTTTGTCCAGTGCCTTGAAATTCTGGGAGCTTTGCTGTGGTCGAAAAGTCAGTGCCTAAAATGGTAAGTCAGGAGGTCAAAGGTGAAATCCCAATTCTTGGCCCAACTGGAGACCTTAGAGAATCCTGAGGACACATTTATTCCCTGGTTCTATCATGGGAAGCTGCACAAATTATTCTGGACTAGAGTGAGTGGCAACTAACACAGAATCTCTAGGAACATACCTGGGAGTTTTTATTTAATTTATTCAACATTTGTTTGAATTCCTAAGGAAGACAGGCATGTGAACAGATAAACAGTGTGACATATATAGTGAAGAAGACATGTACAGGCTGCTAGGATTGCACAGAACATGGGGTGACAAAGCCTATGAGATGTGGAGGAGGAGGCCAGGCAAGGCTATCTGAGATGGTGAAGGCTGAGGAAAAAATGGAGCTGGAGAAATGAAACATGAATGTAAGGCAATGCAGGGAAAGAGTAATGCCTCTACTAAGCAATTAAGATTAAACTACAAGCAGTTCAGTGTTATAAAGCATACAGTGTAACACGCAGAGTGGCAGAAAAAATAGCTAAAGGGGTAAACAAGGTCCAGGATGCCCTTAGATATGCCCAGTAGAGTAGGGAACTTGGATATCCCAGGAAAGCACTTGAAATGTACTCCATATGCAATGGGAAGCCATCAGAAGTTTCAACCAAGGGATGATGTGGCCATATTTGTGATCCAAAACCATCTTGAAGGCCCTCAAATCCATTAAAAGGTAACAGCAAAAGAATAGATAAGAGATGAGGGCCAAGCAAGGGGTTGTAGTGAGAGGCAAAAAGGTCAGCGTATAGATTCAGAAACATTCATTGACGGAGTCACAGAATACAGAGATTGAGGTTACAGCTAGTCTAGAATAAGCCCTAAGTGTCTGGCTTGGGCACCTAACTGGGAGTGATGCCAGTAATTAAGCACAGGCATGGGAGCTGGTCTGGGCAGGAAAGGAGTTGTAGAATTGTGTTCATCATCCAAGTGGAGATGTCCAATAACAAATGGACATATGAGTTTCAGGGATGATGCTTTATTCACTTTTTAACGCAATCTAGAGTGAATCCTAGCGCACGTAAAGATCTTGACAAGTGTTTGTAAATTGGAAGAATGGAAGCCTGAATAAGGCTTAGGAGAATGGTTCGAGGTAGTAATGGAGGTTTGGTGGGGGAGGTTAGCAACGACTGAAAGTGGTGAAAACTGAGAATGAATGAAATGGCAGAGAGAGTCTCTAAAGTGAGAAGATGAGAGGGCCAAGAATGAGATCCTTGGGAGCACCAACATGCAGGAATGGGTGAGACAGACCAGTACAAGGGGATGGAGACCAAGGCACAGAGAGGTTGGAGGGGCCCTAAGGCAGTGACGTCATGGAAGCCAAGGAAGTCAGGTGGAGAAGAAGGGTCCTAAAGATACACCCAGAGAAAAGTCCACAGGAACCAGCCAGTGGCCTCTGCAAGAGCAATCCCAGTGGAATGGAGGAGATAGAAGCCAGAATACCCTGGGATGTAACATGGGGGTGAGGAGAGGGATAATAGATGGGATAATAAGTGGACTGAAGGTCAAGGGGGGCATATTTTAGGACAAAAACACCTTACACATGGCTGGAAATGTTAATGGGTTGAAAATATGGGAGGAGTGCCTGGGTGTCTCAATCAGTTAAGCATCCAACTTCAGCTCAGGTCATTATCTTGTTGCTCCTGGTTCGAGTCCTGCATCGGGTTCTGTGCTGACGGTTCAGAGCCTGGAGCCTGCTTCGGCTTCTGTGTCTCCCTCTCTCTCTGCACCTCCCCACTCATGCTCTGTGTCTCTTTCTCAAAAATAAATAAACATTAAAGAAAAGAAAATATGGGAGAGAGATGGGGTCATCCACCCTCTAAGATGCTATAGGAGGTGCCTAGGCAGGAGACTGGCAACCCAAGTGGACAAGAGTCGCTGTGGCTTCACGTGAGACTGTGAGAAGTCAAGGGGAGGCATAGAGACTCCTTTGCAAGAGCAGAGGACAGAAACTGCACCATTTACTAGAGCTTAAAAGTTGGGGAGTCCCTCTATGTCCAAAAAGGGGGAAATGGCTATATAATTATATCTACATAAAATAAAACAAAATATTTTATGCTCACAAAAAATAATAGTCATGAAATTATGTGACCATATTTAAAAAGGAATTGTAGGGGCGCCTGGGTGGCTCAGTTGGTTAAGCAGCCGACTTTGGCTCAGGTCATGATCTCACGGTTCCTGGGTTCGAGCCCTGAATCAGGCTCTGTGCTGACAGCCCGGAGCCTGGAGCCTGCTTCAGATTCTATGTGTGTGTGTCTCTCTCTGCCCCTTTCCTGCTCACACTCTCTCTGTCTGTCTGTCTGTCTGTCTCTCTCTCTCTCAAGTAAATAAACATTAAAAAAATTTTAAAGGAGTTATAAATGATGCTAAATGAAAAAGATGAATGATTAGTAATTCAAGAGTTACAATTATTTTTTAAGAAACTTCAGAAAAATGTATAAATTATTAACATCAACTGTCATCATGTTAAGGTATGGAGATTTTGTGGGTGCTTCTTAGTACTGTGTCTTTGGTTTTCTACCAGTTTATTGAATTTATTTTGAAAATTAAAAAAAAACAATAAACTAGGACTTACAATGGAGAAGGTTTTCCATAGGCAATAATTCTCATCGTTCTACGTAAATGTATCCAAGAATCAGAGCTCCAGTTACCACTGCCGTCTGCTAGAAATCTTTCTCCCATTCTTCAAGTTACACATGATGGGACCATCCCATCTGCCTCATAATTTAGTCCTCACCTTTTCCTTCACTGCCCTTCCACTGGAGAATCCGAAGACCTCCTCTGCCATGAACACAGGCTTTTTGTTGCTATGTCCAAAGAACTGTATCCACACCACAGGAAAGCTTCTGTCCTCACCATGAGGCAGATATTTAAAGTGCCAGGCAGCCCAGAAGTTAGCATGTGTTCCATTGGATACTTTGCCAAAGGTCTCACCTAGTTCTGCAAACGTAATTGAGACAGGAGCTTTACCCGGAGAACCCAGGTGCTGGAATGAGACAGAACTGGCTTAGAATCTCCATGCCCTCTCCCTACTAGGACAAGATACTTACAAAAATATGGACCTACAGTCTCTACATTTGTAAAATGGGGGTAATTAAATCTACCTCAGTGACTTGGGAGAAGTTTTAAAAATTAACACATATGTGTGTTTACTTGTTATATCTACATATGACAATATCTATATCTAAATGTCTATATTTACATCTATATTGACCTTAGAATTTCACAGCCTGGAGTTTGCATTTCCATGTAGTCATTTACAAACTACCTGAGACCTTGAGCATGTTACTTAACTACCAATGACTGAGGACAAGACAGGATAATGGGGGACATCTCTATAGATGCTGGTGAGGATAGATGTAGTAGAGACCAAATGGATCAGCCTCTTTAAAAACTTCCAGAATTTGTCCATGGCCCTGGAGAAAGATGGGACACAGGATTCAAGAGTAAAAATGACTTGAGACAAAAGTTTAATTTTTTGGGGTGCCTGGGTGACTCAGTCAGTTAAGCACCCGACTTTGGCTCAGGTCATGATCTCACGGCTCATGAGTTCAAGTCCCACATCAGGCTCTGTGCTGACAGCTCAGACCCTGGAGCCTGCTTCAGATTCTGTGTCTCCCTCTCTCTCTGCCCCTCCCCTGCTCAGGTTTGTCTCTCTCAAAACTAAACATCAAAAATGAAAGACAGAAAAGTTTGTTGTAGTAGAAAAATAAAGGTATATTTCTTGTACTCCTGGGTTTGTGCACTGAACATTGCATAGAAGGTAGAAATAGGCTTAGCTGCAAATGTGGGAGAAGGTAGCAAGACAAGCCTATGTTTCATTCCTGATCTAATATTCTCATTTTACAAAGCAGTCAGTGGAAGCCCAGATGGATGAAGCAAGTCATTCTTAATCACATAGCAAACTAGAATTGAGGTCTTCTAAATCTCAGGCTCACGTTGCCTGCCGAAATAGTCTGTTATGGTTTTTTTTTTAATTTTTTAATTTATTTTTGAGAGAGAGAGAGACAGAGCACGAGTGGGGGAGGGGCAGAGAGAGAGAGGGAGACACAGAACCGGAAGCAGGTTTCAGGCTCCGAGCTGTCAGCACAGAGCCCGATGTGGGGCCTGAACTCATGGACCACGAGATCATGACCTGAGCTGAAGTCAGATGCTTAACCAACTGAGTCACCCAGGCACCCCTGGTCTGTTATGGTTTTGCCAAAAGCAATAGAATGGCCACAGGATGCCCTAGGTTGGGCAGAACCAAAGCACTGAAGCTGAGCCATTGGCCCAAATGGCAATTGCTTGAAGGAAGAGTCATTAGGAGAAAGGCAAAGCCAACAGTCTCTAAGTTTCATCTGACTCCTTAGTTAATGTCTGAGGACACCTAACCAGAGCATCCAAACTGATTGACCTGAAAGCTTATCATCTATAGAGAATATACTTATATCAGGGCTTGCTCAGCAGCATTCATTCCCAAGGCAGGGGGTTGCCAGTGAGAATCTCTGCAGATGAGGCTCTCTTGAACCTTCAACCCAAGTGACAGTGGGTTATTTTCTCCCTAAATTACTGTGTTGCTTAAGATTACTTTGGCTGAAAGTAAATGCCTTGAATTAGGTTATATAAGCATGTGAGTTTCTTATATTTTTTAAATGTCTATTTACTTGAGAAAGAGAGAGAGCTCAAGCAGGGGAGGGGCAGAGAGAGAGAGAGGGAGAGAGAGAGAATCCCAAGCAGACTCCACGCTGTCACCAAAGAGCCCAATGTAAGACTGGAACTCACGAACTGTGAAATCATGACCTGAGCCAAAATCAGGAGTTGGATGCCTAACTGAGCCGATCGAGGCACCCAAGCATGTGAGTTTCTTATAAAGATGTTGCTGGGTCTCCCTCAAGACCAGACACGTCTTTGGACTCCAGGATATATTGGCACTAGGGGTTGGAATGCCATCAGAAACTCTGTCTCCATCTTTCATTTCTAAGCCACTGTTTCTTTCCTCAATTCAGTAATCCTGGAGACGGAACTCACTGGTCTGTTTGGATCAAGAACTCACCTCCAGCTGAGCAGCTTGGCTAGGGCAGAAGCTGTCCTTCCTTCTGCTGTCATTTAAAAATGAGCTGGGAACAGACAGGCACTAAGTGTTCATTTTACTATTTATTAAGTGTAGGGCTCTGTACTAGGCTCCAGAAAAGCAGCGAGGGAAACAAAATGTTGCAGAAACAGATTCCGCCCTCAAGGAGACTCCCACTTTGGAAGCGAAAGTGACCTAGTAGGGCCAAAGCAGTGCTGCCACCATGGGGAAATCTCTTCCTACACCGGGCTTGGATTCTGAAGTTAGCAAGCAAAGCAAAAAAAGGTCAGTAGTCAAATATGACTGCCCTAAATACTTGAATCGCACCCAACACAACAAGATTCTCAGCAGAACCAAACTGACTCAGCGCAGATCCATACCTCCCACCTCTCACTTCAGGGTACGTGCTCCCTGATGGGACCTGGCAGGCAAAAATCACCTGCCATCACCCACCCTATTTATAGTAATTCTCTTCCTCTCATGCTATTTTACCAAGTGCGTGGAGTTAAAGCTTCAGAAGTTAAACACATTTACAACGTGACTCATTAACTTGCCAAAGCCGCACAGCATTGAGCTTGAGGACCAGAATCTAAGCCCAGGGTTGCCTGACTTCTCGGTCCGTGATCACGCCCCAATGCGCCGTCTCCCAGAGTTACCTCATCACTCGCTTTCTAAGTCATTTAAAGATGGGGGACCCTACCTGTTCCTCCTTGGAAAGCCCTGGCCCTCAGCCCAGGAGCAGCACAGAGCCCTGCCCAGGTAAGTCCATGTGCGTAGGGTTGGGGGGTGCTGGGCTGAGCAGCATTGGAGGGTCATCTGGACAACACAGGGGACAGTGATTCCAGGGCAGCTGGTGCAGGGACATTCATTTTCCTTGGTTGTATATCCTATAAAGAACTTAGCAAGGAGATGTTTATAAATGGGGAGGAGGGGCTTGCTTTTTTTCACAGATTAACTATAACATGTTGGTTCAGTGACCTGATAGTGCACGTCCATGAACTGTTAGTTTACACTTGACTCTTTCCTGGATGGTGGGCAGGTAAAAGGCCGCTGGGTCGACGGGGGGACGCGGGCCATGCCCAGAGATTCCATTAAGCATGGACTCTTCAGGCTCTGGTACATCCTAGAATCCAGCCAGAACTCACACTTTGCTCTTTCCTCTGTGGCCATGGAAAACCTTCCCCCTACCCCTGCCTCGGGCCCCATGCATGTCTCAGGTGGGAGGGGCTATCAGCTCCTATCACATCCTTCTTTCCAGAGCTTCCCTAGCTCCCTGGAACTGCGCCTATGTTGGCAGATTTCTTTTGGATGTCCACTCAAATGGCCATACTTCCCTCTCCAAAACTCCAAGTTGGCTAAGGTATCCTATGGCATCTCCCATACCAGGGGCTAAAACTCGGGAGAGTTACACCAATGATTCTTAACCCTAGATGCTCATTTTGGAATGCGTGTGCCACACACACACACACACACACGTGCGTCCTCACCTGAGTGCACAAAAGGATACGAATGGAGCCCAATTAAATCAATCTCTAAGGGTATAACCTAGACACCTGAATGTATTTTATTTTTTTTAATGTTCATTTATTTATGAGACAGAGAGAGACAGAGCTTGAGGTGGGGAGGGGCAGAGAGAGAGGGAGACACAGAATCCGAAGCAGGCTCTGGGCTCCGAGCTGTCAGCACAGAGCCTGATGCGGGACTCGAACCCACGAACCGTGAGATCATGACCCGGGCCGAAGTCAGACGCTTAACCGACTGAGCCACCCAGGCTCCCCCTGAATGTATTTTAAAGACTTCCCAATTCATTCTCTGCCAGAATTGAGAATCACTGGCCCTAACCAGTCCCCTTACCACTGGTCCGGGATGAGCACTTGATAAAATCCTGACCAATAAAAGGAATGAGAAGTCTTCTGCGAGGTGGGGCTTTGGGAAAATTTTTCCTCTTTTTTTAAAGGAGACCTGAAGATAAGATGGACCCCCTTTCCTCTTTCTGACCCCTGGGTTTTGCAGTATAAAGACATAAAAGCCTGGAGTTGTTGCAGCCATTTTGGGACCATGAGGTAGTCAGCCTAACAGCCAACAGGCTGAGAATAGCAAAGAAAAAAGGAAAACATCTGGGAACTTGGTGGCATCCTTGAGCAGCTTCGTTCAACAATCCTGGAATCAGCTTACCCTGAGAATATGCGTTGTAAGAGACGATTAATATTCTTAATTATCTAAGACACTCGAAGTTAAATGCTCCGTTACTTGCAGCCAGAAAGATCTCAACAGATATAACCACTAAAACGAGCTTCACCCGCCTACCGCCTGAGCCATTCCTAAAAGGGGCAGAAGTACATCAGCATCTGGGGCCCACCAGACAGTAGGGCCTTTTGCTGCCCAAAAGACGAATAACTAACGTGAGCCCCGGGCATGTCATTAAATAACCAGTTACCTTGAGAGCTGTTCCAATAATAACCCTGACATTTATTATGCACTTACTTCACGCCAGAAACTGTGCAAAGTGCGGTGAGTATGTCGTTTCATTCCATCCTTAAAATTACCCAGTGAGATAAGTATTATCTATGTGTTCCACGTTAGGAGACTGAGACCCAGAGAAGCTGAGGAATGTGACCAAGTGTGCATAGCTAGAGAGTGGCAGGGACAGAATGCTCACCTCAATCTGTCAGACTCTCAAGACTTTCCTTCTTTCCAGAAGACCATGTTGTTTCATTTCCCTATGACTTATGATGCCCCGTGTGTTCACACATTCACTGAAGTGCTTAACGATGCGAATAAAAGGCATTCATCATTGTAATCCCTAATGGAGATAACAGAAATATTAGCAAAGGCTGAAGTGAAAACAGTTCAAGTGAGGCCTAATTTTTTACAGGGCCAAGGAATGATTTACTTTATCACAGCAAAGAATTTTATTTGACAAATGCATACTTTATCATCTCTGGTCTGCTGAAAATGTAAGTTTACATTTTTCCTAGCCATAAAATTAAAATAATTTTGGCTCCAAAACCTTAAAAGAAACCCCATTCCAGGTTCAAGCATGTCCCTGGAAATGGAAAGGCTAAATGTGGAGCGTGAGTAAACTCCACTGCCGTTGGGCCGGACAGACTGGAGTCACTGAGAGCCGGGTTCAAATCCTGGTCCTGCCTCTTGCTGACGGTGTAATATTGGACAAGGACCCATCATTCCATTGAGTCTCTGCTTTCTGGTCTGTAAGATGACAGTCACAACTGCCACGAGGATTAAACCAGATGGCCTATGTAAATACTGCCTGGCAAAGCAGATGTGCTAGAAAGGCTGCCTGTGATTAAAAATACGTACAAAGTGCTTAACGGTACCTGACGCAGAGTAGCTACTCAATAAACCTCTGATGCCTTCCCTCTACCTTCCCTCTCCTGCCCCTCATCCTCCACTGCCTTGAGGAGTGAGCTTTCAAAGACAACCCAGACTAGATCCCCTCTGTTCTCGGTTGGGGAAGGAGCTGTGGGATGGGGTGCACATCTTGGTTCACTCAGCTTTCTGTCAGCCTCGACGGCATCTTCCCTCCACCCTGTCCCAAACACAGGGCAGCTAGCCAGTCTGTTAGTGGGCCACCTGCCAGTTTGGAAGACAAATCTGAGAAAGTGTCAGAGGATGGGGATAAGGGACAGAGCAGGGGGTGCGGCGGGGTGAGAGGAAATGGTTAAGCTGGCTCAACAGCCAGAGGTCTTTGAGAAGCCAGGAGGAGACAATCCACCCCCGATCCCCAAATTAGAAACAATTGAGGGGATTTCAAGGGAATCTAGTCTGCTGGTGGGAGAAGCAAAAGAGCGGCGTCAGCAGGAGATTGCCTATCCGTAACAAGGGAGGGGGGGTGCTGAGCAGGAGTGGTGAGCAACTGGACTCCAAGTTGCACCAAGAAAAGCAGACAGAAAAGGCCAACGGTTCACATGCTTGTTTGGAATTGGTGTAAGTTTTCCAAGTCCTGCCTCCCATGATTAGAGTCTCATGTCAGCCCCGAGAAACTCCTAGGACAGTCACCACCGTTATCATTCCATTTTACAGATTTGCAAATTGAGGCTTCAAAACTGGCAATTTGTTCTGGGTCACGTAAGGGAGTGGTAGATACACTGAGAGATGAGTTTGTCCAGTGGCTTCCTTTTTTTGTTTAATTTTTTAATATTTATTTATTTTTGAGAGAAAGAGAGAGACCGCTACTGGGGGAGGGGCAGAGAGAGAGGGAGACAGAATCCCAAGCAGGCTCCAGGCTCCGAGCTGTCCGCCGGAGCCCGACACAGGGCTCGAACCCACAACCCGTGAGATCAGGACCTGAGCCGAAGTGGGACACTCAACCGACTGAGCCACCCAGGCGCCCCTGTCTGGTGATTTCCAAACAGAACCCAGGGCCCTGCAGCTGAGGTCGAGCCCCAGAATCGGTATTTGGTGAAGCCACCCAGGTAATTCTAACAATCAACCAGGTTTCCGAACCACTGACAGCACGTACCAAATTCGCTGTGGAGGAAGGAAGGGAGCCTGACATTGGTGGAAGAATTTGCCCAAGGTCACACAGCAGGCGAGTGGCTCAGACAAGGAGAGCTCTTGGGGCGCCTGGGTGGCTCAGTCGCTTAAGCGTCAGACTTCGGATCAGGTCATGATCTCACAGCTCATGAGTTCAAGCCCCGCATCTGGCTCTGTGCTGACAGCTCAGAGCCTGGAGCCTGCTTCGGATCCTGCGTCTCCCTCTCTGCCCCCACTCCCCCCGCTCCCCGCTCACGCTCTTCTCTCTCTCCTTCAAAAATAAATAAACATTTTTAAAAAAAAGAAGAAGAAGAGGAGGAGGAGGAGGAGTGAACGAGGAGGGACTCGGCTGCGGGATGACTCAGTGATCCTACTTGCTCAGAGCTGGCCGGGCGCTTGGGCCCAGGGTCTCTGCTGGGGCTGCGGTCTGATGAAAAGCTGCAGGATTCACGTCCATGTACACGCCAGGGGCACGAGGGGGCTTAGTAACGCTGCGGGGGCAGCGGCGGTGCGGGTGGGGAGGACCAACACTTCAGAGGAAGGCGGAGAGAAACAAGAAAAACAAAGGCTCCTTATATGGAAGGCTGGTTACTTTTGGTTTAATAAAGCCACTTGCGTGCTCTGATTTTATACAACTCGGGTTAGAATCAAGGACTGTGAAGGAAAGCTTTCTAAGGATATTTACTGGCTCTATGAGGAACAAGCTGACGCACTAAAACGCTTGGGACCAAAATAGAGGCAGCAGGGAAGTGTTGCTGCAGACACGAGTCTTCATGTCGCACACAGACCATATCCGCCTTTGCTCACGGTTGTGGAAGAAAGTCCGTCTACACCCGTGCTGTGGAGGGCACTAGGCAGGTCAGAGAACCCGCTACGTTTATATGAGGAATTCACCGTTCTCCGATGTTGCCAAGGTCATGGGGAAGTGGACACTGTCACCTGCCATTAGCAGAGTAAGTTGTCCAATATTTCTGAAACGCGGTTTGGCAAAATTTATGAGAAAATAAAATTGTTTTCAAATACCCTTTGAGCCAGAATCCTACTTCTGGAAATTGAGTCCATGGATAATAATATAAAGGCAAATACAGAAAGTTATACACAGGATGCTCAACAAAGCATAGTTTCTAGTAACAGTAAAAACTTGGGAAAACAATGAATGTCCGTGGATAGAGGAATGATTACGTAAGTTTTTATACACTCAAAGACCAGGAAGCCGTTAAAAATATGACGTGTGTTTATGCTTATGGATGTGGGAAAATATCTATGATAGCACTTCGTGAAAAACATAAATTTCAAAATGAGTTATTTAATATAATGCACCTCATTATTAGGATAGCCTCTGGACTTGTGGACTGAGAGATCTGGTGAGATCTAGAACGTGGCTTTTCATCAAAATGTCAACAATAACGAGCAGGGCAGGGGTGATTGTAACCTCTAGTTTTCTCTATATTAAGTATTTCCCAGTATTTTAAAACAATTCTTAAAGTTCTATCTTATATGAGTGGATTTGTGTGAGGCAGGGATTTCATATTTATTCTTTATTCTTTATTCTTATCTTTATTCTTGTGTGAGGCAGGGATTTATACTTACTCCTTACTGCTGGCTGGTTTTCCTAATATTACTTGTTGAGTATTTTCCTAATACTTACTTGTTGATACACCCCTTCCCCACTGATTTGAAACGTCATCTAATGTTTATTGCTGAGAAATAGGAAGCTATTCATTTTTTTAAATTATCATTGACATACAGTATTATAGTAGTTTCAAGTGTACAAGATAGCGATTCAATATTTTTATACACAATGAAATGATCACCATGACAGGTCTAGTTACGATCGGTCATTATACACAATTATTACAATATTATTGACTATTTTTCCTATGCTGTACATTCCATCCCCATGACTTATTTCTTTTATAACAGCAAGTCTGTACCTACCAATCCCCTTCACCTGTTTCTCCCATCTCATCATCCCTTCCCCTCTGGCAACCACTAGCTTGTTCTCTGAATCTAAGAGTCTGTTTCTATTTTGTTTTGTTCATTTGTTTTGGTTTTTAGATTCCACATAAAAGTGAAATCATGTGGCATTTGTCTTTGTCTGACTTATTTCATTTAGCATAGGACCCTGTAGATCTGTCACGAATGACAAGACCTCATCCTTTTTTTTACAGCTAATGTTCCACTGGATGCACATATATACATATCACATTTTTAACCATTCATCCACTGATGGACACTGGGTTGTTTCCAGATCTGGGGTGTTGTAAATTATGATGCAGTGAACATAGGGGCACATGTATCTTTTCAAGTTAGTGTGTTTGTTTTCTTCAGAAAAATACCCAGAAGTGGAATTACTGGATTACATGCTAGTTCTATTTTTAATTTTTTGAGGAATCTCCATACTATTTTCCAAGGTGGCTGTACCAATTTACCTTCCCACCAACAGTGCACAAATATTTTAGAATATCTATATGATCAGAAAAATGACAGGGATCTTTTCATTGGGAGATTAAGAGTTTTGAAGGAATTAGTCCTAGGCAATAAGAAACTCCAGCCTGACTTAATGGAGATTGCAGATATTCGTTCATTATTTTTAATGATATACATGCATCTATACATGCAATTCACTTATATGTTCAGTCATGAAAGAAGTTTGTTCATTCATTTGAAATTGCTTAATAAGCACGTGCTGTGAATCAGCCACAGGGATACTAATAAGTAAGGAGAATCACAGACTACTTAAGAAGTCAGGCTTCTGGGGTATCTGGCTGGCGCAGCTGGAGAAGCATGTGACTCTTGATCTTGAGGTTGTGTGTTTGAGCCCCACATTAGGTGGAAAGAATACTTAAATAAAACCATTTATAAAAAGAAAAAAGAAGTCAGGCTTCTGAGCCCGGCAGACCTGGGTTTCGATCCCTGTTCCATCATTCCCCAACTGTACAACCTCCAACAAGTTATTAAACTGCCCTAAGCCCCAGTTTCCTCACCTGTCAGAGAGAATACAAATACCCACTGTATTGGTCACCCAGTGCTGGGAGGCAAGTTGTCCCAAGATTCAGTGGCTTAAAACAACATTAATGACTTATTATCTCTCCTAGTTTCTGTGGACTTTGGAGGCCTCAGCTGGCTGCTTCTAGCCCAAGGTCTCTGGTGAGGCTGCAGTCAAATGAGAAGCCAGAGGATTCACTTCCAAGCTGGCAAGGGGAGGGTTGCCCACTGTTGGTGGGATGTCTTCTTTCAATGGCCCCCCCCAACACTGCTGCTTGAGTGTCCTCATGGCATGGCGTCTGTCTTCCCTCAGAAGGAACAACTTGAGGGCTCACGGTGGAGGCTCTAATGCCTGTGGGTCACATGGGTTAGCCCTGATCCGGCACAGGAGGGGAGAACACAGGATGTGAATACCAGGAGGCGATGATCATAGGGCCATCTTGAAGACTGATTACCACATACACTACTGAGAAGATGTTTACAAAGAGCTCAGTATACTTGCACTACAGTCATAATGAGCCACGGTGACAATAAAGAACAAATATAATAGGACTGCGCTTCACAAATGGGTCCCAAGAAACTCAGCCTGGAGACGTCAAGTGGTTCAACTCATCGCATAGCCCATTGTTTGTTGAGCCAGCAGAAGAAGCAGGTTTTCTAACTTCCCTCTTCAGGGTGTCTCTTTCCACAGAGAAAATCCCACTGGAGACCCAGAGGAGAGGGACCACTTGCTAGAATGAAGCAGTCACCAGAGTTGAAGATGAACAGATGTCACAGAAGGAAGAACGGGGAAGCAGTCAGACATTCTGGATATCAGGCTGAGGAGGTCATTGTCCCTTCATGGAAAAGGCCATGGGGAGACACTGAGGAGTTTGGAACAAGAGTAAGTTAGTTCAAACACACGGGTCAAGTTCATTCTCACAGCTGTGTGCGACAGATTGTGGAGGTCTCTGCAGGAAGCAGGCTGCTGCCAGGCATCAGGGGATGAGAGATGGTGGCTAGGAATCCTATCCATGTGCCACCTCTGGATTCAGGTTAGTTAAGGACTGAGGTGGCCAGGTCACCAGGATTAGGTGACAGTGGCTCACTGAGCTGGCCTGTGCATGGTGCCGGTGATATCTGCCCCTCCAGCCCAACCTTCCTCACTTCAATCTACAGTGTGGGAGGCCCAGGAGCATTCAATACAACTTGGAAGCAGCACTTTAAAACAAAAATAGTCTGCCTTTCCTCTCGTTTCCAGCTCTCCGGGGTGGAAAACTGATGCGATGAAGGACCAGACAGAATGGAATGTACGCGGTTCTGAGCTTGGCCCAAAGGCCCCCCTCTACAGAAAGGTTCACTTCCTGGGGCTAACGGTGTTGGGAGGGAAGGTGTCTCAGGCCGGGTGTCAGTCCGAGCCTCACCTCCTCTATCAGATCTGTCCCGACGGCTCCCACACGCCGTCACATCGTGGCTTACTTGCTCTCAGGGCCCCGCACACTGTTCACCAGCACAGCTTCGCTCCTGACACCCAGGATGCCATGACGCCCTGGGAACTGGAGGGCAGAGAACGCATCCCTGGGCATCGCATGTCCCTAGGGCCCAGTATGAACACTAGGATTTTGCTTTCCAAGTAATAGTTTGACAAATAATTTTCTCTCCTAATTCCATCAGTTTTACATCCAGACACTAAGGTTTACAGGCACAAGGGTGGCAATCTGGCCCCCAAAGGGCTGAATTCACCCCCACCCATGGGCTGCCATTCATATCACGGGTATAGATTTATCACCCATTTATCACAGTAAAACGCCTTGTTCTAACAAAATAGTGTGCAATTTTCTTTAAGAGGGAAGCAGAGTGACTTGAGAAGGGAACATTTTGTTTTTCCAATTGGCACAATTCTATATGGGTTAGAAGTGACCCTGTCTATCCCTAGGTTTTATTGGGAAGATGTAACTTAAAAACTGGATCGGAACGTCTGTAGACAGGGCACCCCAGCTTAATACCCACTCCCTATTGTCATATATTCTTAATTCCATTTTATTCACTTATTTACCTACCTAGCCTCTGATGTCCCACGAATGTGCAGCCCTGCAATGTGACACAACACTCCATCAAGCAATCTCTTCTTTGGGAGGCAGATGTTTGCAAGGTTCTTTCTTGCTCTGGACTGAAATCTTTCTACTGCTTCTGCCTACCCATCCGACTTCTGAGGTCCTATAGCTTGCTTCTACAGTAGAAGATTAATACTTTTCTAAAGCACGGTCTTTCACCTATTCAGAGACTATGATCAGAGTCCCTCTGAGGCCTTCTCTTTTCCATATTAAGCATACTGCCTTCCTTCAACTGTTTCATAGGACATGGGATCCCCTCGCCGTTATCAGAACACGCCCTGTCATCCTCTTAAAGAGGGGCACTGGTAAGGGGGAAAATACCGCAGGCCTGGTCTAATCCCTCGCAGTTCGAAATGTAATCCAAAAGCCCGCAGCGTTAAGTAGCACTTGGAGCTTGTTGTAAATGCAGAACCTCGAACCACCCCACCCGGGATCTACTGAATCAAGCTCCTCCAGGTGATCTGTGTGCACAAACCACCATTATTTAGTTAATGCCAAGAGAAAATGGACTGTCTTGGCATTAATGTAGCCTAAGACTACATTAGCTTTTAAAGGTAATTATGTCCCATGGTTGACTCTGATCCCTGTTACCTGAAATCCTTATTTTACCATACGCACTGCTAAGCCACATCTTCCTATATTAGTTTTATTGAAGCATTTAACAGTCTGATTACATTTTGATGGGTCGTACATGTGCCTGGACTAAGATCTTGAGGACCAAACACAGATCCCATTCACCCGTCTTTGGTGCCAAGCAAAGGCCCGAGTACGTAACAGGAGGTTATGTAGGAATTAAGAATAAACCAACAGATAAACCAATAGTAGCTGAAATGAGAAAGGAAATTGAGTCACACTGTTAAAGCAATTTGTGGCATGGCTGGATCTGGGGCTCGGCTTCAGGGACTGGGACCCTCCCACTTGTCACCTCTGCTCCCCTGGCATCAGCTCCGTACCTGGGCAGCCCCTCCCTCTGTGTTCTCAAGATGGCTGCCATTGCTGCTCAGAGCCATAGCCTTGCTCGTTCAAGTCCAGTGGGCAAAAAGTAATCTGGAAACTTCAGGGGGTGGAAACTTTTTTCTTTTCTTTTCTCTTTTCGAAACCTCAGCAAATGTCCCCTCCAGTTTCATTAACTTTCGTGGAGTTATTCACTCATATCTGAGCCAATCCCTGAGGCCAGGAGAAATTAATATCCTAATGGGTTCAAGCCAGTGAGGATCCACTCCTAGAACTGTGAGTGGCTGAAACTGGAGGAGGGCTCCACCAGGCAACCAGGGAATACTGTGGGAGGTGTGGTGGCGTGGATGCTGGGGAGGCAGCGAACAGATGTCTACCACAGTGCTCGGTGGGTCTGCATTTCCGTGGCCTTTGAGTCTTGCAACGGTTTTCCAGGATGGCCAACATCACAGCAATCACTAGCCTGGGCGATGGCCAGAAAACTTTCCTATTTTTAAATTGGACACACAAATTATTATGCTCCATCACATTGTTTCAGCGATCGACTTTAAAGGGCCCTGGCTTACCTCCTCCTGGAATAATAAAGCAGTCACAGGGGTTCTTTGGGCCACTCCAAAAACCACTCCAGAGCGGTTTGCCACACATAATAGAGGGTGCACTTGAAAGGCAGCATCCAATGACCAGTTCTGGCTGAAAACTTTTGTGTTTTTTGAAAGTTCAATAAGCAGCAGAAGTGACCACAATGTGTTTGAAACTTTATAGCATGTGTCTTCAGGAGATGAAGTGCCTAAAACTAGATGGAAAGACTTATAATTTTTTAAATTAAAAACTGTAGACAGGAGAGGTAACAGTCAAAGTAAAATAAGCATGAATCCTAAGTTTTTCTTTCAAAAATAAAACCCGAGGTATGGGGAAAATTGTAATATGGAATTCAGAAATCTGCTTTGGCCATATGCTACATTGCATGTTCGCTGTGCCGCTCTCCTTGGGCCAAAAGGCTCTCAATGACAGGTCAAGCTTAGCTGGGAAAGACATAAAACCAATGGGGCCAAAGGCGCAGAGTGGGGTTCGGGGGGCGCACTTTCTGTCCTCACCTCGGTGATCAGAGGGCAAACCTAACCACCACCAGCCTCTTTAGACCACACTAGTGGCCTAGGTGGTTGGTGTGAGAAGGTGGAGGGACCAGCAGTGGACGTCACTACTTCTTGAGACACGCAGGTCTGGCCAACGCCCAGTAAGGAGGTCGGTCAGCTGTGTGATCTGCACAAATGGAAGGCAGCCGAAGTCGGTATCCAGCCTTGTCCATCCAGTCTCAGAAATGGTTTGTGCAGATCCTGGCTCTACCAATTATCAAGAAGGGAGTTGGTGTAATCGCTCCCTCTCAGCTTCGGATCCTCGTGTATAAAATGAGGGCCATCATGTCGTAAACTGATGTGAGAAAAAAAAAATGGTTCATGTGACAAATGCCTGAAAATGTCCAGGACAAAGCAACCCTACAAAAACCATTCTCCCTCCTGCCCCTGCTCAGTCCCATTCGGTGCTCTGACTTTATAAACACACAACTAAAGTGCTCTGGGGTGATCACAGACCTTTCGTAACTTCTGTCTCTGCTAGAATGCCTGTAGCACTCAGCTTGTACGATCATATGTATTTTTCAAGTCATACCTTTTAGTGCTGCAGTAATTGGATTAGAAAAAGAACTGTGAAAATCTTCCGGTTTTCACACGGATGTGAAAACAACACAGAAGGACCCCAGGAGCATGGCTTCGTCTCTTACCAAATGTACCATCTTGGGCAAGTTTAGTTTAATAGATTTTCGCAGCTTTTACAATAGCAGCAACAACAAACATTTTTCCTATTAGATGGTAAGATCCTTGAGAGCTGAGCTCTCTTTTATTCAAACGTCTATTCTCCTGAGGAATATAGGGAGAACACAGTCTCTGTCGAACCCTGGCCAGCATGGTGGGGGATACTGAAGGGAAGGATAAAATGAAATACCCTGAAGGGCTTACTGCCTTGCAAGGCTGAAAAGGCTGCTTAATTGCTAGAAAACAAAAAATCAGTAAGTCACAGTTGAGAAAGCGTGGACTTGCTGCCTGAGGACTACAGAAGTCATGATTTCTTAAATTTCTTCAGCTTCAAATCACTCTTGAAACAGGGTCGCCCTGGCCTTGAGACAGATTTCCTATCGGGTCTAGCTTGGATTCCGTGACCTCTGGCCAGTTCCTTTTTCTCCCCAAACTTCAGTTTCCTCAGCCACGAGTTTCCTCAAATCCCTTACACCTCTAAAATTGGGTGTCCAGACTTCTGCACCTACTTGTGGTAGGTCTCCCCTGAGAAAGGCACCCTGCCAGGTGCTCGTGGGAGGCGTGAAATAGAAGAGACCTGGACTGTCCTTCCACAGGCTCATGGCTTAACAAGTAACGAAACGCAAGGACACAAATGACTGTGATTCAAGGCGGGAAGGGGTAACGGCCATCCAAGAGGTGCTCACGCAGAATGTGCGCCGTGTAGACGAGGGCCGGCTTTGTGGTGGGGCGGCATCCGCGCCTGTTTCCGTGTGGCGGATACGGAACACCCACTATGCCCGGCGCTGTGCCTCAGTATGAAAAACATTTGAACTTTCAAAAAACACAAAAGTTTTCAGCCAGAACAACTGGGGCCGAGAGAAACAGAGCCATGCCCTCACCGTGCCTGAGGCACACACTGGGAGCGGGAGGGAGGCTGGGCAGAAGGACCTGGGCCTCAAGACAGGAGGGCAGGGCCTCCGGAAGCACACAGGAGTGAGCCCACTCTCGGCCTGGACACAGGCCAGGGCAGGAGGAAAGGCGGTCAGGTAAGGCTGGGGCCCCTGACGTGCCAGGCTGCAGGGTCTGGGCCTGAATCGTCCAACAGAACAACCTAGCAATTCGAAGTGATGGAATGCTTACGAAACGTGACATGATCGCTCATCCTGTATCCAAACACACGGTTTACTGTCACTAAAAGGAAAACAGCTGAAAGAAAATACCCCACAAAAAGTAACTGAAATAAGTTTATTTGCAGGAGAAGAACATCTGAACATCAGGTACAGTCTAACCCACAATGATCCAACAACCGTTGTGACTCGTGCCGGGAGGGCTCTAGCGCGGTCTGCGGGGCCACGACCGCACGCGACACCAGCGGGACAGTTCTCCAAATTCATAAAGCCATCGAACCTGAGTGGTACACAACACACCATGACCATGATACAGTAATAAAAATACAATATCAAATACTCACTACTTTGTGAGCTATAGCTACTATATAAACAATTTAGGCCCTTTTTTAAAAAATGAAAAATATATATCTATTACAGCTTTATTTCAAGCATTTTCAGTTGGATACAACTTTAGATATTTTCACTCATAAGAGATAGTAAAAGAATGCCTTCTGAAGTATCTGTAGATAAAATATGTTACTTGTTTAAATGTTCGCACTCCGACGCCTACTTTGCCAAGGTAGGAGTTCCGATAAGAGAACAAAACGGCGCTATGGCCAAATCGTGGCTGCTGATCAAGACTCGTGCAGTTTTCAGGTTTGTCTAAAAAAGTTTACATCAGGTGACAAAGAAGGGAGAACGTATGAGAACCAACATTACTCTTTCTCAGTGGAGCAGTCCAATTCCAGGCAGCGGCTTTCCATTTTGGATTCCGAGTGCGTGTCCAGAATTGGAGCGCCCTCCAGGCCAGGGGGTGACCTGCGGCTGGCTGAGGGAGCTGGGAGGAAAGCGCTCACTGGACAGCAGGGATGGCCATGGGTGACACAAGCCCCCGGAGGCGCCGGGCCCACACAGAGGCGGGGGCGGCCGGGCCCACGGGCACACAAGCCAGCTGCGCTCACTGAACTGCACACATAGAGCTCCTAGGAGGGTTAGCCGTTCTCGACATGGGCTCCTGGCTGTAGTTTACAATATCTGCCTTCACCACTCTCTGTCATGAAAGAAAGCAGAGTTATTATCAGGACATCAGAACATTTAGAAAGAGCTCCTTAAAGTATATTTTTATTTCCTAAACTCTGGTGAACTCCTGACGACAGACACCATAAATGAAGCCGGAGCAGATATTAAAAGAATCAATCAGAGAACAAACTCATGTAGAGCTGAGATGTTGGGGAGGAGAGGGATCTGCGGGGGTTTTTTTGGTTTGTTTTTTGTTTTTTAAGGATGGAATATTAATTCTCTCACCGAGTCTTCCCTGGTTTTATGACATTAACTTGAGGTCACCAAAAGTCTAATAAAAAATTGACAAACCAATATGAAAAATTAAACCCTGGTTATAATTTAAGGCAAAGGAATTGAAATTAATCATTCAGCATATTTTCATTCATAGGTAAGACCTCATAATTTCAAAGTAAAAAGTCATTGTTATTAATATTTAAATCGACCATTATTCCCAGCTGTAACTTGTTTAGAATGTTTGCAGCAATTTGTGAGTTAGTAAGAAAATGTGTAAATGTTAAACAGGAGTCACATATAAAGGAGAAATGTTTTGAGCAACCCAATTTTTAAAACTTTCCTCCCAAATCCCTAACTTACTTCCAAAGAGCTCACTATTGGGTTATGAATAATGATTCTAACAAAATACAGAAAGAAAAATTTAGAAGATTACCTCATATTCGTGTTTTTAAAATAATTTAAATCAAAAGACACTTTTAACTCTTCTTTCCATCCCTCTAACCCACATTTCAAGGAATATCTTCAATGATGAATTTAGCAATTATGCCCTAAGTAATAATTTAAATTAAAACAGCTCCTTTACTGTTCTCGGCTCTATTACTAAGTCTGCACACACAAGCAGACAAAGAAAGGTAATTCAAGGCAAATTTTAAAAATACTCTTTTGATTACCATGCTATTTCAGGAAAAATGGGAAGGAATGAATAATGAAATAACTGTCTCAATTCTCCACTTCACTGCACATGTAATAAACACAACCATAAAGACAAATATGTTTGAAAGAAACTGAAATGTTATTTTAATTTGTTCCAATTCCTTGTTTAGTTTGTCAGTCTCCTGGCAAAGAATCAATTTTTCAAAGTTCTAAAAGAGGACTTACACAATATTAATTCCCAATAATGTACAGTAATCACTTGACCTCCATAATCAAGAACAAGCCAGCATCCCCTAGTGCTCCCGCCCCCCTCCCCCAACTGCAACCATCT
>CM053567.1:182614214-182668807 GCA_028646485.1 Cryptoprocta ferox | reverse complement strand
CGCTATTTAGTTATTGAAACAGACATGGCTACTGAACCTCCCACCAAGTTGTGAGTTCTATTTTTGGTATCACAATTACACATAATATATTTAGAGCCCAGAATTTCAAAGGACAACAAAGAATTACAGGGCTTTTCTATGCTTAAGTGCAGTGAAAGTACTTAATTCCATCTCCTTCGACATAACCGAGGTTCTCTCTATGTGCCGGTCCCCCTGTACTGGGAACGCACAGAGGAATTCCACAAGCTCTGTTCACAAGGTGCTCTGGACTTAATGGGAGGAAAAACATGGACACAGCTAATTGCCATACAAGATAAGTGCTCTACTAGTGAACTTATAATACGCTGTGGGAACTCAGGGGAAGGAGTAATTAATTTTCTTTGAAGGTGGGGAGAGGATGCATAAATCCAAGGAAGCCATTTGTCACCTACAACCTTTACATTTAATAGTGTCTATTACCTGCCAAAGACTTCATTTTGATGCTCATTCCCTCATCCCATACAACCCTTACCTTCATGCTTCCAAATTCCATATACAAAGAAACAAGTTCAAACATACTTTTCTATCATTAAAAAAAAGTCCTGACATACAATATTTAAGCACAAGGGCTGTTGTTTCAAATATCTAAGAGTTTGCTTAAATACAAAAGCACAACTAGTTTGTTTGATTTTGATCACTGGGACCCTGAGGATGAGAAAAGCATGTATGACCAGCAAGTATGATACAGATAATATGCTCCCCCTCAAGTTTTTTAGACTTGAAATTATCCTGTTTTTTTTATGATTTCAAATATCTGATTTCAGAAAATCTCTCTTCATAATAGGATCTATCAACACACACTGAAAAAGCGTGTTGATCTGGGCAGCTGTTTGTGAAAACATTTATAGAGACGGGCCCAACAACTGAAAGTAAATGAGGAGGATGTGCTGGTGTATGAGCCTCGGTCGGGCTCCGCTCCAGCTCTCCAGCAAGCAGCAT
This sequence comes from Cryptoprocta ferox, assembly GCA_028646485.1. Lineage (NCBI taxonomy): Eukaryota > Metazoa > Chordata > Mammalia > Carnivora > Eupleridae > Cryptoprocta > Cryptoprocta ferox. The sequence goes on along the minus strand of CM053567.1, from coordinate 182,667,829 downwards.
TCACTTCTGGACAAGACTCATGATTTACTAGGCATTCAGCCTGATGCTATCAACAGAAGCATTACCAACTGCCACATGAGGTATTAACGTTGAACACCATTATCTGACCTCCTCAGACCTAACTGTTTCATGCCAAACTATGGGTTACAATAAAGAAAGGGGATTTTTATAATCAGTAAGCAACTCATTAATCCTCCACAATGTTGGTTTAAACCCTATCCTATAAACACAACCAGGTTACTGACCTGTGGTCAAAACATTTTGGCTAAAGTATTGACTAACATAAATGATTTGGATTTTCACCATTAATTTTCATCAAAGTAATGAAGAACTAACAAGGCAGTATCTTTTTCGAAGGCCTTGGCTGTCTGACATAAAAGCCTTATACAAAGTTTCTGAACTGGACGTCAGACCAAGGCTCCGCAGATTCGAAAACTTTGCTTTCTATGAGGAGAAAAACATAATTTCCATGGCATAAACTCTATGGTAAGTGATTTCATAGTAGTCAGCTTGTTTACAAGCCACTCATTGACGTTTTCAGAGAAAATGTCACCTACACAACACCGACTTCTACTTGTGCAGCCACAAAGCACACTCCGCTATTATTCTCTGCTATTAGTCAACGAAGTCAAAATAAAGAGGTGGCCCTAAGGGGAAAGAAGAACACCAGCTTAGCCCTTATTTGTCAAAGAGTATTTATGAGTGGATACTGGAAACCAAGTGGCAGCTATGCGGAGGGCAAGCAAGAAAGCCACGTAGGAGTTGGGGCAATACTGTGTGAGGAGTAGAGACAGGCTCTTGGGAAGACACTAAACATAAATTTGGCCAATTCTGTAATTGTGTCTTAATCCAGACAGCAGCAACACATTTACTATTGTACACGTCGTGGTCTGTCATGTGCAGGATATGGAGTAAACATACCTTGAAGGCTAAAACACTTGTCACCATCACTCATTCAAAGCCAATCACTATTCTAGATATTGAAGACATTCAAATAAATAATATAGAATCTCTGTTTTTGAGATGCCTAAGAGTCTAGCATGGAATACACGTATGTAAACTATTAAAGAATATCATGATGGATATACATTCAAAGTGCAACGAAATTAGAGATTACCATTTAAAGCATGGCTATTGCATTTTTTTAAAGCATGGTACTTTCGCACACTGAAGAACTTAAAGGAAACTACTATTCTTTTTCTTCCATACAACGTGCCATCAGATGCTGCCAGTAACTTTCACAACTTTAGGTGCAAGTTACTTGACCACTTTGGTGTTCACAACCTCCTAATCTATAAAACACAAGGTTTATATACATGGTCTCTAAAGTCCCACCTTTAGATCCAGAAACTATATGAAAAAGTAACTTTAAAAGGTGAGGAGAGAAAGAAAAATATGGGACATGATGTGGAAATCCGTTAAGCAATGTTCGGTATCTGAGAATTAGAGTAGTATGTACAAAGTGAGTAAATATGTTCCACAAGGAAGACAAGGATGTTTAGGATAAGAAAGGAATCCCAGTGCAGTTTTTGTAAACAGGTTGAAAAAAATGATAAAGATTAACGTGCAGGTTAAGAAGAATCTAAGTTCCTCATGGCTCCTTAAGGAAGGTCAGTATTCAGATAAAGCTGAAGAGAGGGACCCAAGGATCAGGGGTCAAATAGTGCGTGAGTTCTACGGTTATGTGCTGACTTAAATAAAGTCTTGAATATGCCTACCACACACCAGGCCCTATGCCAGATAAGTTCATATACAGTAGGAAAATACTCAGAGGGGACATGAGGAATATATATATTTTTAGCAAGTTTAGTATCTCAGACATGAGAGAAATTTTTGTTTTAAAGACACTAATGCTTACCAAGTTCGAACCAAATATAACAGTTTATTAAGTGGCAAGAGAAAATGTCAAGGCTTAAAAATGTATTAAGAACTCTTAACACCAAGTATATATGGCAAGACCTCCTCGCAATTCAGACTGAAAGAGGGAAGACACAGGACGATGCATTTTCTTCTTAGGTGATCTGATGCATTACTGAAAAGCTGAATGGTGTACTTTTTAGAGAACAGCAATTGGAAATTCATTTTTTCCCCTAAAGGTCTGACTACTTTGTAAACAAACCAAAAACTTAAACAATATGGGAAATGAGTACATTTGTTAACAACTAGTCCCAACTTTTATATGATGTTAGAGGAGAATAGTTGGGGTGGGGCGGGGGGAGAAAACAGATAAAGGATGTATGCAGCTATTAAATCAGGGACTGTGGAAAAGGCATCTAGAGTGCACATAAGTGTCCAAAGAGCTGTCTGCCCCTGCTTATTCAGGGAGCTCCTTGAGGACAAGGACTTTAACGTATTCCTCTCTGTATCCCCAGATTCTGCTGTGGTCCCTGGCATGAAGGAGGCCGTCAAGCGATGTCTGCTGTATTAATCAACTGTGTGCCCTTTCTTTCCTCCCTTTTCCCCTTTCCCTTCCTTGCAAAGCTTGCAAAATGTGATGGTAACTCGTTTTAAAGAACTCCCTGAAGACAAAACACGAGAGACTCTTGAATACTGAAAACAAACTGAGGGCAGGAGGGGGAGGGGGAAAGGGGAAGGGGGGTGATGGTCATGGTGGAGGACAATTGTGGGGAAGAGCACTGGGTGTTATATGGAAACCAACTTGACAATAAACTATAAATTAAAAAAAAAAAAAAGAACTCCCCGAGAGAAACAATGTAGGTTAGAACTAAAATAGCAAATCTCTTTAAGTAATCACTGAATGGAACTATGATTCTAATCTGATTATAAATACATATTATACATGTCACAAACTGAAATGCTCTAGTATCGATTTCCATGGTGTCTAGTGAGCCTACCATCCAGCTCCTTCTCCATAAAACAATACAAAACACTATCAAATGCTATAGTAAATTCCCTCAGGAATCTTTCAAATAGCATACAAAACACAGAACACAAGTGGACATGGGCTCTCCCTCCTTGCCTTGCCTCCCTGCCCCACGTCTCTCTCTGTCTCTCTTCCTCTCTCTCTCCCACTCACTGGTTAGAATGGCCATCAACAAGAAGAAAGAGAGGAATGTTGGTGAGGATGTGGAGAAACGGGAAACCTTCTGCACTACTGGTGGGAATGTAAATTGGAAAGACAGTATGGTGGTTCCCCCCAAAATTAAAAACAGAACTACCATATATATGAGTTAGTAATTCCACTTCTGGGTATTCAGCCAAAGAAAAACACTAACTTGAAAAGGTATATGCACCCCGATGTTCACTGCAACATTATTTACAATAGGCCAAGATATCCAAACAACCCAAGTGTCCATCAATAGATGAATGGATAAAAAATTATAGTGCATATATATATAAAATGGAGTATCATTAAGCCACGATAAAGGAAGACATTCTGTCATTTGTGACAACGTGGATATCCCTTGAGTCCATTATGCTAAATGAGAGATGTCAGACAGAAAAGCACTGTGTGGTATCACTTATGTGTGAAATTTTAAAACGTCAGAAAATAAAATGGTAGTTGCCAGGGGATAGGGGATGGGGAGGACCGAAGAGATGATGTTTAAGGGTACAAACTTACAACAAGCAGTAAATAAGCTCTAGAGATGAAACGCACAGTACCATGAGGGTAGACAACAGTATTGTATTATAATCATGAAATCTGTTATGACACTAGAACTTAATTATTCCAACTACTAAAAAGAAAGGATAATGATAAAATGTGACAGAGGTGCTAATTATCGCTACAAGTGCAATCATATTGCAATATATAAATGTATCAAATTAATGTGTCATACACCTTAAGTTTATCCAATGTTATATATCAAATAGATTTCAATTTAAAAAAAAAAAAAAGAAGTAACTCTGTGCTCAACACAGCTTGCTAGCTTGCAAGTAGGTTCTTAGAAATCTCTTTTTAAAAAAATGAACTCTCCAGGCGCCTGGGTGGCTCAGTCGGTTAAGCATCTGACTTCGGCTCAGGTCAAGATCTCATAGTTCATGGGTTCGAGCTCCGTGTCAGCCTCTGTGCTGACAGCTAGCTCAGAGCCTGGAGCCTGTCTTCGAATTCTGTGTTTCCCTCTCTCTCAGACCCTCCCCTGCTCACGTGGTCTCTCTCTCTCTCTCAAAAGTAAAATAAAACATTAAAAAAAATTTTTTTAAATGAACTTTCAAAAATGTTTCCACTGAGAAACATTCATTGTGAAATCATTAATTTAATTGGCAAAGGCACCAAATTCGTGAGATTCAGGAAAGAAAAATGAGGCTTCCCTACACAAAGGATTCTGAAAAACATAACAAAGGAGGGCTCTAGTAGCTTGAATTCACTTTCAAAGGAATGAATTCAAAGTAAACGCCACCAACAAACTGAAGATTAAATTAAATGTCATCGCATAATAAACAAGATGACAGGGTGCGCTAAAAAACAAGATAAGGTGTAAAGGAAGTGTAGAAAACTATGCAGTTTACACATCTGGATACTTCTTTAGTTAAAATATGCCTAGATTGCTTCGGATTGTGTCCCCCTCTGTCTCTGCCCCTACCCCACTCGTGCTCTGTCTCTCTCAAAAATAAATAAACATTTAAAAAAATCTTTTAAAAAGGGGGTGCCTGGGTAGCTCAGTCAGTTAAGTATCTGACTTTGGCTCAGGTCATGATCTCGTGGTTCATGGGTTCGAGCCCAATGTTGGGCTCTGTGCTGACAGCTTGGAGCCTGGAGCCTGCTTTGGATTCTGTGTCTCCCTCTCTCTCTGCCCCTCCCCCACTTGGGCACGCTCACTCTCTGTCTCTGTCTCTCTCTCTCTCAAAAATAAATAAATATTAAAACAATTTTTTAAATATGCCTAGATGTTAAGTCCATCTCTAAAGTCAAAACAGTAGCTTTCTGACTCTGATGACTAAGAGTACACTAAGAACCTTAATAAAGCCTCCCTAAAATTTTCCCTTCAAAAGTATCCAAGTTAGTTCAAGTTTTTCTTGAACATGAGCACTGTTGTGAAGATCAGACAGTATAGAGAATTCTCTCCCAGAGTGGCTGCCTGTAACATATCTGCACACCTTCCACTCTAGGGAGGGCCCACCAATCACCAGGGCTCCCCTTTGTCCATTCCCTTAGGAGAGAAATTTCAAAGTAATCTTGGACTTCTCTCTTTCATCCGGTCATTCCACAAGCCCTGTTGATTCTGCTCTCTTACATCCATTATTTCCCTTCCTCCCTGATTCTGGTCCTTGTCACATGAAGGCAGTATAGCTTCCTTGCTTCAATCTCTTTCCCTACCAACCACACACACTCTCACACACACATGTGTGCACAGAGCCTTTCGATTGATCCTACCTAAAAACTGCTTTCATTTTATTTCCCTGCTTTAAAAAATGATTTCCCACTCTCTGCATGTTAAATAAAATTTATCAACTTGGCATTCATAAGTCTCCATAATCTTTTTTCAAATCTCTTTCACTCTACAATGTAATGGTCATTTATTTTAACCAAACTACTCTTCTGCTTCCAAAATATAACCTAAGCTTTTCAGCTTGTTCATACCAGCTTCTCTTTCAGCCACTTTCTTCCTCCCGCTTCAAACTGCCCAGCAAATCTTCCTCCAATAGAGCAGTGTCATTCTCAAATGACCCTGAGTTCAAATCCTGCTACCACCACTGCCTAACCATAGGTTAGTGGATCAAGTTGCTCAATCTCTCAACAGTTTCCGTATCCTGCCCGTAAAATGATGAAATACCACCTGCCCCACAGAGTTAAGAAGAAGTTTGAATGAGGTAACACAGTGCCTGGCACATGATAATAATTTTCTTCACTTAAGTTAAGGGAGAAATTAAACTCCTTTAAATCTTCTTTAGACCCACCACTATACCACATATATATGATCAATAAATCATTTATGATTGTTTGATAATCACTCATGAACTCTCTAATTAACCATTGACAAACATCATTTAAAAAGAGAAGCTTAGGGGGCACCTGGGTGGCTCAGTCAGTTAAGCGTCCAACTCTTGATCTCAGCTCAGGTCATGATCTCATGGTTCGTGAGATCAAGCCCCTCATCAGGCTCCTCACTGAAAGGGCGGAGCCTGTTTGGGATTCTCTCTCTCCCTCTCTCTCTCTCTCTGCCCTTCCCCCGCTCATGCACCTATGCGCACACCCTTGCTCGGGCTCTCTCTCTCTCTCTCTCTCAAAATAAATAAACTTAAAAAACAAAAAAGAGAAGCTAAAAAGCAGAGGAATCACTCGACCTCTGGAGTCTGCCAAGTTCTATGCCAGCAAACAAATCATGGTGACTGCTCTTTCTTGTAGCCATCCCCCCAGGCCAGAGCCAAGCACAGCTGACCTTGGAATAACACAGGTTTGAAATGCACCAGTCCACTTATATGTGGATTTTTTTCCTTGATAAATACAGTACTATAAATGTATTCCCTCTTATGATTTTCTTAAAAACATTTTCTTTTCTCTACCTTACTTCATTGAAGGAATACAGTATATAATACATATAACATACGAAAATCAACTGCTTATGTTATCGGTAAGGCTTCCAATCAATACTAGGTTGTTAGTAGTTAAGTTCTGGGAACATCAAAAGTTACACGTGGATTTCTGACTCTACGGCGGAGGAGGGCAGTGTCAGTGCCCCTAGCTCCATGTTGCTCAAGAGTCAACTGTAACTATTTTTATATGTCCGAGAGCAATTTACATGGTATATAATATCTTAACACTGTGCCTGACAATAATAAGTGATAAAATAAATGTCTTGAAAACTAAGAAATATGCATATAGAATGCATAAATGTGAAAGAGTCAGTGATGAAAATTAATGTCTTTTAAGAAATAAATTGTTTTTTAAAAATACAAAGTTCAAATATAATCACCTGTGACTGTTCTATTTCTGCTTTGTTTAATTTGATTCCAAGGATTTCAGCAGCAACTTTCTGAAAACACAGGAAGACCTACATAACAAAAATAGGTTTAAATGATTTAAAACAGGCATGCTTAAGTTATCTTCAAATAAATTGAATTTTCTAAAAAATGATAAACAGTAAGAACTGCAAAAATATGATGTACCACTTTATTCCAAAAATAGCTTTGTCAAATACACATTTTAAGAGTAATAATTTTTTAAAATATTGAATCATAATTTGAAAATCATGCAATTCACTAAATTGGTCTAAACATAAAAGACATTTATCCCTAAAAATTTACATTTAAAAAATTTTAACATTAGCCAATTAATTCTAGATACCACATTAAAAACAAAACAAACAAACAAAACTACTAGTATAACAAACTCCTAGAAGTCCTGGAGAAAATGAAAATAAATTAGCCTGTACTTCAGCACCCAGGTTTTTCACTACTGATTCTATTATCAGTTTTTTGGTCTGGGTTTAGCCTATCTCAAAAGGTCTTACTTTCTAACCCTTTACTAATCTTAGTGGCTCTCACTGATTTCAATAAATCCTCCTTATATCTTGAGCAAAACAACTTAGTAATGTTTACTGTATTTTATCAGTTCACAGTAAAGAAGCAGTAAACTCTGTTATCATTAAATAGAAAACAATACTTTTCTGTAAACAGCCTTTCATACATACGTGGCTTATACTGGGCCCACTATGATTGCTAGGGCTCCAATCCAGACACTGACTGTAATGTATAACTTGTCTTTGCTTCATAAGTGGATTATCATATTCTTACTCCTACTTATCTCATGATTACTTACTGAACATTTATTGTAATGAATTTAATTTTGATTTCTAATAGAAAAAAGAGATACATATACCCAAAAGGCATATATTGTTTACACCCTATAAAGAATTATACATTATAGTCTGATGGTCAACAGTCAAGGAAAATAAGCAAGCTGGTGTGGTGGAATGGAGATAAAGAGAGGGATTGTGAAAGAAAATGAGCACAGATTAAGGCAATACAAATCATAAGATCTGGTCTATGGAAAGACTTTGGCTTTTGCTCTGAGTTAAATGGAAGCCATGGTAAGGTGGCCTGATGTGACCTCTGTTTTAACAGGGTCAATCTGATGGTTGTATTGAGTATTCTCACTGAAGAAGATCAAGGGTACAAAAGGAGAAGCCAGTAAGGATACTGATGTAAGAGATGATGGCAGCTTGAAATGAAGTGGTAGCATGGAGAGGGTAAAAAATAGTCACCAGATCCTGCACATATCACAAAAGTAGAGCCAACAGGACTTGTCAATAGAGAGATGTGGGATGTGGGGTATAAAAGAAAGACAGGAGTTAAGACTGATTCTCAAATTTTGTCAGCCTAAGCAACTAGTAGAAGATCTAACACTTATTGAACTGGGAAAGACAATGAGAGATTTTGGGAGGGACCATTGAGTTCAGTTCTGGGGGCACCTGGGCGGCTCAGTCAGTTAAGCATCTGACTTCAGCTCAGGTCATGATCTCTTGGTTCATGGGTTCAAGCCCCGCGTCGGGCTCTGTGCTGACAGCTCAGAGCCTGGAGCCTGCTTCGGATTCTGTGTCTCCTTCTCTCTCCAACCCTCCCCTGCTCGCACTCGGTCTCTCTCTCTCAAAAATAAATACACATTAAAAAAAACGTTTTTAATGAGTTCAGTTCTGAACCTGAATTAAATTAGGGCTGCTTATTAGACATCTAAGTGGAGGTGCTGAGTGGACAATTGGATATATGAGTCTGGAGTTTAGGGAAGAGGTCTGGTCAAAGACCTGAGACTAAATGAGGGCAGAAGGAAATAAGTTTAGAAAAAGATATCCAAGGACTGAGTCCTAGGGCACTCTATCAATATCAGAAGTTGGAGAGAAAACGAATCAGCAAAAGGAACTGAGAGTAGCTAGCAAGGGAAGAGGAGAATCAGGAGGGGCAGTATCCTTGAAGGTAATGAGGAAAGTATTTCGAAGAAGAGAGTGATCAGCTATTTTACAAGCCACAATGAAGTCAAGTTAAGATGAGGAGTAAGAACTGACCACCGCATTTAGCAAAAAGGAGGTCACTGGTGACCTTAGTAATAGTAGTTTGCGTGAAATATTGGGGGCAAAAGTCCAGCTGCAACTGTTCAAGAGAAACTGCAAAGAGAGAACTGGAACCTACTCTTTCAAAACATCCCACTGAAACCAGGAGAAAGAAAGAAAGAGCTGGAGAAGGATATGGGATCCAGAGTTCCTTGTTTTTAAGCAAAGAGAAGCCATGATATTTGATATGCTGATGGAATAATCCCATAGACAAAAAACAAGCAATGATGCAGGAAGGAGAGCGAACTGCTGAGCAATGCTCGTCACTGGGTAAGGAGAACGGGACTAACACACACTGGAGCTTGGGCCCCAGCCAGGAGCACAGAAGGCTTGTTCCACAGTGATCAGAGCGAAGACAGAAGACACGGGAACAGAGGCAGCGACCATGGCAAGTGGGGGTAAGTGTGGCAAGAGTATGCTGTTGTCTCCTGTTGGCTTCAAATTCCTTATAAACTAGGACAAAAGGTCACCAGCTAGGAGAATGGATGAGGAAATGCTGAAGATCTGAGGAGAGAAGAGAAGTGACGAAAACAGTCATCTAGGTGAGTAGAAGAGACAGCGGCCTAGGAACATGTGGCATAATTACTGAGCAGCATTAAGGGGACCACTTCAGGTTAGTGATTATGAATTTTGAGTGAAACAGCCAGCATGCCTCTGTTCAAATACTTGGGTGCCACCACAAAATAGTGGGGGCTTGCTGTAAACCAGAGTTAAGACTTAGCCAAGTGGGTCTGATAAACACAACGTGGGGAAATGGAATTAAGGGCATATGCATGGCCGTGATTTTGATTGGGCCTGAGATTTATTTAAGTTAGGAAAAGAGGAAAATGAGAACATGACAAGAGGTTAGGGACATTAAAAATATGTTCAGATCAGTATCTATAGGTCCTACCCGGACTGCAGATTGACTGGATTATGGCATTCAGGGGTATGAGCTGGAAAGACAGGAGGGTGGCCAGTGATTAGGATATCTGACACTGAGACAGGAGATCACAAAAGAGCTGCAGTGATTTGTAATGACAGAGCATGGGAGCCAGCGGCTAAGGTGGAGTGGAGGACAAAGATCATGAACTAACCCAGGATTATGACCAAGGTAGTCTTAGAGAAAGTACAGTAAATTAGGAGCTCCACCCCTCAAGCGATGAGGGGAATGACCTCTAGATGGAGAGGAAAAGTCTCAAAGTGATTCCATAAGAACAAACCACTTCAAAGTTGCATTTAAAAAGAAAATAATGAGGGGCGCCTGGGTGGCTCCGTGGGTTAAGTGTCCAACAGCTCAGGTCATGATCTCATGGCTTGTGAGTTCGAGTCCCACATCAGGCTCTGTGCTGACAGCTCAGAGCCTGGAGCCTGCTTCTGATTCTGTGTCTCCCTCTCTCTCTGCCCCTTTGCCGTTCACACTCTGTCTCTTTCTCTCAAAACTAAATAAACATTTAAAATACTTTTTTTAAAGAAAATGAGGATTTCTTTTAATGATGGCTCAACAAAGTACACAAAAAATACTGAAAGGTTAAACACAAACTAAAATACTGGAAGTTAAAATAATTCTAAAATGACAAAAGAGTCCAAGGAAGATAAATGAAGGTAGAAGCCCAGTCCATGGGTGAACTTATCAAGGAGTACTGATTTTTATGTATTTTTAAATGGCTGGTGTGGATATGTGCCGATGTTTGCATTATCTTAGGGGAAAGGGTTCCAATGATAATCAGAAAATAAATAGGTAATGAAATTTTTAAAAGTTTAACCTTGATAGCAATCAAAGAAATTAAAATAGTAAAATACCTTTTTTTTTTTGCCTACCAAATTGACAAATTTACTTTTAAGTAAGTAAATAAGTAAATCCTGGATGTTAAGAAACAGTGCCATGATATGGTACTCACACCAATGTTGGTGGTAGTATGGACTATTAAATCTATTTAGTAATATTAAGTGACATGGCAAAATTTTCTGCATATGAATAAATTTTTAAATAAAGTAAAACAAAATTATTTCTACATTATGATCTTAATTTTTTTTTGTTAAAATTTTTTATGTTTATTTTATTATTGAGACAGAGAGAAACAGAACATGGGGAGGGGAGGGGCAGAGAAAGAGGGAGACACAGAATCTGAGAGGCTCTGAGCTGTCAGCACAGAGCCCGATGCAGGGCTTGAACCCACGAACCGTAAGATCATGACCTGAGTCGAAGATGGACGCTTAACTAAACTGAGCCACCCAGGCGCCCCCGATCTTAATTTTTTAAATAAACACTTAGTACAGTTCACAAAGCTGGAGTTTCACCTCTTCATCCTATCCCCACAACTCATTAGCTGTTGCACCCTGGACCCCATTACATCATCTCTCCAGGACTCATCAACAGCACAGAGACAGTAAGAGACCGAGAGCAAGCATTCAGTGAGATCAAGTCACTAGCAGTGACAGCAGTTAACATGAGTATTTGTGCACATGAGAAAAAGAAAACTATAAGCAGTCATATGAGGTTGTGAGTAGTCATCTCTGGATGCTCAGATAATGCGTGATTTACATGTCCTTTTTTTTTTTTTTAAGTTCATTTTAACTCTCATGTTTTTAAATTCCCTAAAATAACCAAAAAATTATATTAAATGAATTGCAAATGTAATATAGACCAATTAAACACTACATCTATTTTATATCTTCAATAGGAATTAATTTGTTCCAAAAGTTACTTCTGGGAAGTAGACTTCCTATGAATATTATTAATAAACAAAAGATCACTTATAATATGCAGTATTCATTATTTTACTTACAGAGTCTCCTGTCTTTGCTGAGACAAAGTGGCTACTAAAACCATTTTCCTGGCAAAACCGTAAATGTTTATCAGGTTTTACTGTTCGCATGTGCTCCAAATCAACTAGAAAAGTGAACAAAAACAAACAGAACAAAACTCAGTATCAGAATCAATCAGTACACTGTTAAACAAGTTTAACTGTGGCTTACTTTCCAATACTATATCCCAGCTTAGACACTAGCTGTGTAACTTTGAGCAATTTCTTTAACTTCATGCTTGAGTCTATAAATCTAAAAACCGAGAATAACAAATAGATCTACCTCATATAGAGTTATTTGAGAATGAATCCATGAACAGTGCACAATGACCAGCACATGGAAAGAGCTCAAAAACTGGAAAGTGCTCATTCCTATTATCTACAGCCTCAGGTACACTGATGAGATGCAAAAAAGGATCTCATCTTAGCATAACATGTTTAAACACAATGATTACAGTTGACTAGTGAACATCATGGGTTTGAAGTTATGCGTGGATTTTTACTGTACAGTACTGTAACTGTATTTTCTCTTCCTTATTGATTTTCTTGATAGCATTCTTTTCTCTACCTCACTTTCCTGAAAGAGTACAACATATAATACATACAGCGAACAAAAATGTGTTCACTGACAGTTTACACTATCAGTAAGTCTTCCGGTCAATAATAGGCTGTTAGTGATTACGTTTTGGGGAAGACAAAAGTTATACATGAATTTTCGACTATGGGAGGGATGGGCACACCTAACATCCATATTGTTCAAGGGTCACTGTAATTGAAAGCAAGATGCACTTACCCAAGCACATTTAGTTACAAACAATTTAATTACTTTAATAATTACAATAGTTCTATAATCCCTTTAATGTTAACACGAATACAAAATTAATTTTGTGCCAAAGGATAGCAATATTTTGTTGCATGTTTACTTTATTTACAGCCACAGTTTGATTTCACGAAGATACAGCTCAGTTGCTTTCCAAACCTAAAGTGTACATTTTGAAAGTAATGGGCAAGCGAGTATTTCCTTGAAAGTTGTAGGTATTTTAAAGCAAAGCATGGTACTCAAAGCCAATACTGGTTTTATCCAGCACAGTCTATTTTTTCAAATGTGATCCTTTATTGAACAGTTTCTCTTTCTACAACACTACAGACCCTATAAGAGTGCTGACTCGATGCCGTCAAATTATAAGGCAAATATATTCACAGGATTTAAGGACAACTAGGCTCTTTGAGTCAATATAGGAAAAAAAACTTAAACTGATTTCCTGAGGAAGGGACCCAACTGACTTGTAAAAACTTGTAAATTTGCAAATCTACTAAGCCTACATAATAGTGGCAATTGATTATCAACTAAAAAATGCTCTTATACTACATAAAAGGCTTTATTTAATATTATATTGAAGGTCTTTAGTTTGTAGGCTCAACAGATCTTTCTCTAGGAGATTTCTGATCTAGTGGGGGATTTCTGAGTCCCATTTATACTGCTCAGCTTGGATAATGTGGAGCTTTTTTCTTTTCTGGCCACAAGTGCTGTTCCTTAAACATCACTGAGACCTTATTTACAAGAACAAGCCAAAAAATGTCCAGATACCACAGGCATCAATTTGTAGAAGACTAAAATACTGAGCTATTAGCCCTGACATTTATACATCTAGTTTATCATAATATTGAGGCTAAAATGCTTTCCTAATTCAACATGAGTAAGAACAAATCATGTCACTAAGAAAATTACCCAATGAAATCACTACCCAATTAAAAAGAAACAAACATGAAGTTTGTCATTTAATGTGTGCGTGCATTTGTCTTTTCAAATGGAATAGTCTATCAGTGTTCTGTTTTTTCTTTCTCTTTTTTCCTCTCTCCCATCTGCCCCCCAACTCCCTAACTACCACATGCACTTACCTATAGCATCAGGGAATTTACTACCCAAATATAAGTTTTTTCCTAATAAACATAACTGTGAGAAACTAGTACTATCACTGGTCAAGTGAAAACAGCAGCAACATATCCAACAAACATTTATTGAGTACCTATTATATACCAAGCACTGTGGGAGCCAGTGAGAACCCAAAGATAAAAAACATATAATCCATGAGGCACCTGAGTGAGTCAGTCAGTTAAGCATCTGACTTTGGCTCAGATCATGATCTCATGGTTTGCAAGTTCGAGTCCCACACTGGGCTCTGTGCTGACAGCTCAGAGCCTGGAGCCTGCTTCACATTCTTTGTGTGTGTCTCTCTCTGCCCCTTCCCCGCTCACATTCTGTCTCTCTCTCAAAAATAAACAAACATTAAAAAAAAAAAAGAAGAAGAAGAAGAGGGGCACCTGGGTGGCTCAGTCGGTTAAGCGTCCGACTTCACCTCAGGTCATGATCTCAGAGATCGTGAGACTGAGCCCCATGTTGGGTTCTGTGCTGACAGCTCAGAGCCAGGAGCCTGCTTCAAATTCTGACTCCCTCTTTCTCTGTCCCTCCCCTGCTTGCATGCTCAAGCCCTCTCTCTCTCCTCTCTCTCTCTCTCTCTCTCTCTCACTCAAAAAAAATTTAAAAAAAAATAAAGAAAAAAAAAGAAAAGAAAAAAAGAAAAACATACAATCCAGGTCCTAAAAAAGCCACCACCCTATTTTAAGAACATAAAAGACCATCCTAAACATTATTTTAAATAACTGAGATTCTGACAAAGGAGACAGCAGATCAAGAAAAGGCCCTCACAGAACTTCACCACAAAGTATTCCTCTGTTCTGTTAGAATTTAGTTTAAGAATTAAGAATACTTAATTCTAAATAATCCAGAAATGTACATCCTAAAGATAAAGCTATAGTGAGACACTGGTAAAATCTTTCCTTTCCTCACTTTTAAGAGCATCCTTAAGATTGTTATCTAGTACCCATCTATCAAACATGTGATAATACTCTCACTATTATGATTTAATTTCTCTTATGTCCTTCAGTGAATCACATCATCTTTCTAGTTCTCATATTTTATTTTTGAAAATGGAATAAAAATTTCCTAATAACAGTAATACATACTCATTTCCCAAACATTTTGGCATATATCCTTCCAATACCTAAGCAACGAAGGACAAAGGCATTAACATCATATATACATGCAATTCCTTTCACCTCAACCACACTACAACTCTGCTTAAACATGGGCTTAACAATCATTTTTTTTATTGTTTATTTATTTTTTAGGAGAGAGACACAGAGTGTGAGCGGGGGAGGGGCAGAGAGAGAGGGAGACACAGAAGCCGAAGCAGGCTCCCGACTCTGAGCTGTCAGCACAGAGCCTGATGCAGGGCTCCAACCCACAAACTGTGAGATCAGGACCTGAGCCGAAGTTGGATGCTCAACCGACTGAGCCACCCAGGCGCCCCTGGGCTTAACAATTTCTAAGGACAGCCACTGTATTGATCATTCATTCATTTGGTTATATATGCGTGCCTATTATGGCCAGGCACTGGCCTATGGCATATGTCCTGGGTGCTGTGGATACAAGGAGCTTACATTTTAAGAAAGGCAAGAGACTAACAACATAGTATGGCAACTGCTAACAGGTCTTACAGAGAAAAATAAAGGGCACAGGAGGGGAAGTACTATTTTAAACAGGTAAGTCAAAGACCTTCAGAAGGCTAAGGGGCAAGGAAATCTGGGAAAAGCCTTCCAAGCAGAGGGAACTCTAAGTGCAACCCCACTAAAGGAAGATTATGCATAGCAGGAAAAGAAAAGCTAGGAGACCAGAGTGGCTGAAATGAATTAGCAAGAAAGGGAAACAATGGCAAGTGAGGTTTAAAAAGCTAGGAACCAGATCACGGAGGGTGTGCAGGCCACATTTTAAAAGGTTAATTTGGGCTGCTCTACAGAGAATCAACTACAGAATTACATGTAAAGCAGAGAAGCCACTGAGGAAGCTACTGTAAAAAATCTAAGAAAAAAAAAACATCAGAGAAGAAAGCAGAGCCAAGAGAGCAGGTTGCAGAGATTATATGTATTTTTTGAGTCCCTGGATCACACCACACCTGAAGACAAATTAGTTATTGGGTTTTTCAGTAATGTAAGGCAATAAAATTCCCTCCAATTTTGGCAAAAAAAAAAAAAATTAAAAGAGTTTGGACAATACTCTAGTTCATAGCAGTAGAGATGGTAAAAAGTAGGGCAGATTCTCAATATATTTTTAGAATAAAAAGTAAATACAAACTACTAATGGTTTTGATGTGGGATATGAGCGAGTCTGAGAAATCACTTGCAGATAGTAACCTGGATTTAAAATGAGACACAGGGGATGTCTGGGTGGCTCAGTCGGTTGGGTGTCCGGCTTCGGCTCAGGTCATGATGTCACGGTTTGTGGGTTCAAGCCCCGCGTTGGGCTCTGTGCTGACAACTCAGAGCCTGGAGCCTGCTTCAG
Source organism: Cryptoprocta ferox (assembly GCA_028646485.1). NCBI lineage: Eukaryota > Metazoa > Chordata > Mammalia > Carnivora > Eupleridae > Cryptoprocta > Cryptoprocta ferox. The sequence goes on along the minus strand of CM053567.1, from coordinate 182,651,639 downwards.
ATTCTGTGTCTCCCTCTCTCTCTGTCCCTCTCTTACTCGTGCTCTGTCTCTCTCTGTCTCTCTCTGTCTCTCTCAAAAATAAACATAAAAAAAAATTTTTAATAAATAAAATAAAACAAAATAAAATAAAATAAAATGAGACACAGTACATTACAGGTCTTGTTCCAGCCACATTCAGCTGCATGGGTAGAGGTGCATTCAAGCAGAGAAATTACTTACAAATTAAGCAGAGAAATTGTACCATGTACAGTTACTGAAAAGAAGGCCAGGTAAGTTGAAGACAGTAAACATAAGGAAGTGATTGTTTTGATGAAGCATGAAATCTAAGTTGGGTAAGGAGAGGTTCAGGAAATTGAAAACTGTGAAGATGTAATTGGTAACTGATGTTAAGATTCTGTGTGGGTCTAAAAATCACTGGAGTTGAGTTACTAAAGAAGCTGAGCTGAAAAGACGGGAGATAATGGACAGATTGGGATACATGAAATTAATATCAATATTACAGAGAGGGCTCAGAAACTGTTAATGACTAGGTCTTCAGAATAACTCTGTTGGTGTCAGTCAGGGGCAAGATGACTGGAGGTAAAGGAGTCATGGAACATGAGAGACCAAGGACAGTCCATATGGATACTGAAACTACCAAGAATGGTGACAGCAACAGTAAGGGAATGACTGTAATCCAGGAAAAATTTCTCTGAGAAATTCAAGGAATGATTCAGGCAGGGGTTGGCTGATAAGGCCAACAAATACAAGTAGCAGGAGGTATAATCACATGGCTTGATATTCAAATCTAAGTGTTATAGGGAAGTCAAGGAGAATGGTCTGAAAAAAGCCATATAAACAAGGTCACCAACCCCACCTCCAGTCCTTACTGATAAGGTAGGTATTGGGTCTTTAGATATCGAGTCTTGAATCATTAGTTAACTGAGCTAACAACTCAAGATCCAATCTTGAATCTAAAGTGGTCACTTCATCCTTCACTTGGCCCTGATAATTCCAATGGAACACTACCTCCATAAATCAATGTGATGGTTCAAAATTTATCCACTTCGGTAACTTCCAGGATAAAGTGGCCTGTATATTAGGATACAGACACAGATTTTATGAGTAACAAGAAGTAAATGATGTTTAATAAACACTAATTCTAATAAAGTCACGTCACATCAAATATCATCATGAAGAGTTATTACAAAAAATTTATTCATACACCAGTAGATGATCTTTGTTACTATTTTATTGATCTGGAGAGATAGATTACATCTAAGAACTACTCTTATACAAGAAATAACTTTTCTGAACCTCTCAATTGTTTGTACTAAGGCAAATGTAGAAGAAAAAACTATGGCTCTTCAATAATCCACTGAATTATCTGAAGAAGAAGACACAGTAAGTAAAGAATGCAGTCTCCAAAGTCAGACTGCCTAGGTTTGATTTCCTGTTCTATTACCACTTGTGGAATTTTGAACAAATCAATTTCATTATCTCAGTTTCCTCATCTATAAGAGGAGGCAATAATAGTGCCTACATCATAACGTTAACTGTGCTAGATAAAACACGTAAACACATGTAAAGCACATACAGCAATGATTGGTACATGGTAAGGTGCATAGTATGTGACTGGCACATACTCAGTATTAGCTAGTGTACTGTGGTCTGTCTATCCGTCCACTTATTTGTGAACTAGGTGCCCAGCACCGTGTTAGTGCTGTAACTGCTAAGAAGGCTAAGAGAAACACATGTAGATAGACATTATTCAACGGAAATCTGAGACCAAGAGAACAACAGTGAGTGGTCTGTATAAGACAAGGTACAACAAGAGAAAAGAGAAAGGAAATTTCTAGAATTGCTCAGAGGGCCAGGAAAGATCTTACAGAGAAGATGATGCTTCAGCTGCCTCCTAGACAATGAGGGGAAAAAAACAGTCACACACCCTTGGGGACAGAGAGGAGGAACATTCCTTAACAAAGAAAACTGTGCATGAACATCTGGAAGAACCTGGCTTCTAAGAGCTGGTGAAATCAGCAGGGCTGGGGCATGAGGGTCCTGTATGGGGCGTTAAGGAGTTCATATGCATATAGGTAACATCTACACTGCCACATTTTTCACCCATCTTACCTTATGTATTCCAGTCCACCTGAGCAAAACTATAGGCACAAAAAGAAAATCGCTGTGGGTGATATATGTTAGCAAACCTTCAACTTTCCCCTGTTGGATTCAAAGCACTTCCATTCACTATACAGTGACAACTCCTTGTTTCTAAAATTCAGAGACCATTCAAAAGGAAATTACAAATGATAAAAAAAGGTTGCACTCCTATAGATTTCATGAATATGGCATTTTTTCTGTTTGGCCATCTTGTATACAGAAATAGTTGACATTATCTGTAACTTTCAAAAAATAGAAGATGGCAAGTGCTACACACATGCAGCTGATTATTCTTCCTTCCAAAAGCTGTAACAATCCTGCATTAATCAACCTACAAATGATTCATTGGGGGAGGAGGGGCAGATGGGGAGTGACAGGAGCCAAGACAGTAATGATGACAGTTTCATACGGTGGCTACAGAAGACCTCTTTCATCTGAGACATAAAGGATGAAAACAAGCCAACCAGGCTAAGAGGAGGCTGGAGGAGAGAAATGTTTCAGTCACTGGAACTAGGACAAAACCAAACAGAGGAAAATGACTGTGCACAACTGAGGAAAACCAAGAAACATAATGAGCAAGAGTAGGGACATGTAGGATGTGTAACAGGAGGATATGAGCCACATTCAGCAATGTGAAGCCCTTGCAGGGTTGGAGCCAATGGCACCATGTGACCTTGTGTTTTGAAAAAATTACTTTGATAGAAAGGATGAGGTGAAAGGATAGGAGGGCAAAAACAGAGAGAAACCATTCTGCGAGACTTCAGAAACAATCTAAGCTCCATTTCAAAATCTGCAAAACACTCAGACCTGGTAACACTTCTGGCAAATAGGTAATGCGCTCATCTAACTGACACATAAAAGAAGCTCAGAGTGACTTAACCAAAGTCCCAGTGCTAGTCATCAGTAGCGCCAGAATTAGAACCGAGCCATTTAATTCCAAATTGAGTTAATGTCTTGCAAAGAAGAATGAACATCAGCTTTGGGGATGATCATTTAGCAGTCTTTTATTTAGAGTTTTAGTTAAAAGAATATAGATGTACAAACTTTAAATTCTCATCATTATAAAAAAGTGAACCATTAAATACCTGGCTATGACCTGTTAGTACTTTAAAAGTATTCATTAATAGGGGCGCCTGGGTGGCTCCGTCGGTTAAGCGTCCGACTTCAGCTCAGGTCATGATCTTGCAGTTTGTGGGTTTGAGCCCCAAGTCGGGCTCTGTGCTGACAGCTCAGAGCCTGGAGCCTGTTTCAGATTCTGTGTCTCCCTCTCTCTCTGCCCTTCCCGCGCTCACACTCTATCTCTCTGTCTCTCGAAAATAAATCAACATTTTTTAAAAAAAAGCATTCATTAATAACAATAAATCATAAAATTGAGTCCATCACTATTATAAACTAAGATACTCTTTGCCTTAGCACTTGATTATATAAAGTCTTTTACAAAGTACTTGCAGCTGTACAAATTGTGAAATTACATAATGTTTAAAAATGATCCATCATGATTAGCCCAAATATGACAAGTAAAATACCCTTAATAATGTACTAAATTTGATTTACATGTGCTAAAAATATGTATATATTTTGACTTCTAAAACATACACACTAATATTAATTAGCCAAGTATATGAGAACTTCCCCTTTTAAGTCCTATTTGTTTACTGGTATTCAGGCATCCTTACTCAGGATCTCCACTACATCTACCAATAGGATTACTGATATAATGAACAGAACAGTCTTCAAAGTTATAGTACCAAATGTAATAAATAGCTTAAAAACTAGGCATATAAAAAATATCAAATGTGTAATAATAAGAGCTACTGATCAGACTAAATGATGAAAAATTTTAAGACTTTAAAATCTAAAAAAATAATAGTTACCATTTTTTTATTTTGGCCTGATACTTTACAATATTCCTGTTTTCCTAATACTCATTTTTCAACATGAAATAAAAACATATTCTATAATGAATGACTTTTTCATCCAAACCAGAATGTATTATTACATGTTTTTACAAAAAGGGAAAGCACTGTACAATGCTAATAATTATTAATGTCTGTTCCCTATCAGTGGAAAGAAAGCAGTAAGAGGATAAAACGTTTTTGCTCTTCAGTTCATATATGATGGCAAAAAAAGAATATTCTCTGTGAAATGACTGCAAAATATGTCATTGTCTAACTTAAAGAAGTAAAAGCAAAATACGAATACAGTGCTTGTACAGATTTTCACAGTAATTTTTAGGGTATCAAGGAAACATCTAGAGTGTTGATCTGGTTATACTCAATTCAAACAAACTACTTGTCACATTAACTACCTCCAGGAAGTTACTCCAAACACAAAATAAACTGTTTATGCCCCTACTCAGATAGATAACATGACAGATTGTTATTAGTTGAAGACAGATGAAATACATTAATTTGATTGTGAGCATGTGTTTAATTTTACCCTGCCATGTACACTCTCTAATGCTGTCTTTCTCTGATGACATAGTAAATCATACTGTATTAGAAGAATTGCTAATGCCACAAAATAAAAAATTACCAGAACTTGACTTTGACTATAGATTCTTAAACCAACCTTCTTAAAAAAACATAACTGCCTGGAAATTACTGTGTTCCAAAATAAAGAAAAAAAGGTGCCATCAAAGAAACTACTTTAGTTTCTATTATAAATTTAAAAACCTCAATGCAGTTTACCATTTTTCCTGTATACTATTTTAAATATATATACTAGTTTTTATATTTATTTATCAAATGCCTCTTCCTTCCTTTTCCATTTTCTATTGTGTTTTAAGTGTTTAACCTTATCAATGTATGTAAGCACTTGCTCTGATAAAGACATTTGCTAAATTTGTTCCAAACATTCCCCTCAAGTTAGGATTTTCCTTTCAATTGTTTCATGATGCTTTAGAAACAAAGAAATTGGGATTTCATGAAATCAAATACAGTGAGATGATAAATTCATTATTTAAGCCCTGCTTATTTGGTTCCTTTGTTATATGCAGCTAAAAACAAAAGCAGATAAGCACAAGACAGCACACAATAGCCACTCAAGTAGGTGTTGAATAAAGACAAAAGCATTTTTAATCTCTTAAATACAAAGTATCAACTGTGTCTAAAATACACAGCAGATCCTCAAAAGACTCAGGTTTGAACTGCACAAGTCTACTTGCATGTTGGCCTTTCTTTACTTTTTTTTTCTTTCTTTCTTTCTTTCTTTTCTTTTCTTTTTTCTTTTCTTTTTTTCTTTTTCTTTTTTTTTTTTTTTGAGTTCCAGTCCCACTTCCTTTTTATTTAAATAACCAAAGCCATTGCCTGGGCTGGAGTGCTGAAGCGGTGGCATTAAGTAGTACGACCTAACTGGGGGGTGGAAGGGAAGCAGGGCCTGGTGGGGCTCCCCACACCCCTCCGTCAGGTTCAGCAGTCCCCGCTGTGGGATTAGGGGCACCAGAGAGGAGATACCAAGTAGTGATGTCTCACCAAGTCCCAGAGACCTTGGGGATGGGGGCTAAGTCAGCCCTGGCCAGTGGCAGAGCCGGAGCATCCCAGTCAGGGCTCACGGGGCCCAGAAGGCATTTTTGAGCCTCAGCAGCTGCAGCGGCAGCTAAGTTTTGTCCCGCAATGTTGACGACACCATAAGCTAATTCTCGCCAGGCCTTCTGCGAGCTGGAATCTGTGCGGCAGTTCAAGGAGGAGACCTGCCTGCACATCATACTTCCCAGGACAGTGATGCTGGTGAAGAACATCAGATGATAAAACCACAAACAACAGCATGGAAAAGATCAAGACGAAGGATAATAGTCACCTGCAAAGCTAGAAAGTGGATTGACAAAGACATTTCGTGGGCCTCTGGGGTGCTTGGCAATACAATGCTCTATTTCCCAACCTAGATGGCTCTTCTTTCATCTATACAAAGATTTTACATATTCTTATGTATGTAGATCTCACAATATAAAACTTCCTATTAAAGTTATGTCATTAATAATGACAGTCTTCTCCTCAAACCTATTTTTTCGTGTGATCATAAAGAAGGTTCATTGTTTCAAAAATATTGACAGTTTTCATAGTTTTTCCCAAGGACCTTTATTAATCCTTTATCAAACCCTGTTCTTTTGACCTCCTGTATGTGCCATGAGTCCTGTGGATTCTCTCTTCAATATTTATCCCCTGACTCCACCAGAGCCTCATTTGTTAATTACTTTGCTTCTAATAATCCTCCAACACTTCCACAGATTCTCTATATTGTTACAAAACTTGCCTAATCACCTTGCATTGAATTTCTATTGTAGTCACATACGTATCACAAACCGACTTGGAAGAATTCTGAAGCGATAATGAATATGAACTCTGGAGAGTCAACGAACACCACCAACAGCAGCCAGAATCAAGAGGACAGGAACTCATGTTATTTCCTCAATTTATTTAGCTTCATTAACTCGATTTCCCACATTCTTTCTGGGGATAGATAACGGGTAACTGGTTCACCTCTAACTTCAGGCTAAAATGAAATAACAGGTCTAAATGAGAACACAGCACCACAGAGTAAGTAAATCTTTCTACATTTGTGACTGTCTACAACTTTTTATTGCTTTCTGTAACATGTGTGCATAAATCATGAAGATTAGCATTTGCCCACATGCCAAAAGCCTAAAGGGACTGGAAAATTAATTCATGTTTTAAACATTCTCCATAGGAATTCTCACTAGGGACTTTCATACCTGCACAGAACTATATAGGTTTGTTTGCAAAATTCTGCATGGTACTTACACAACAGATAGATATAATAAATACAATGAGGTCCAAGTTCACTTATGCCTTTCATACATAGACTTGCATGGAAAAAAAAGTTTATCTGTCTTGCCTAAATACCAACATATCCTGGGATCCTGCAAAGAACAGAAGCCACAGTAAGAACTGCCTTAATTGGCAATTATATTATGGTTATCTAATTCTTCTTTATATTTTCCAATTCCCCACCACATATTAGATCTACTGGGAGAAGAGAAAGGAAAGAACATCATTTAAAATAACAACAAAAGAGGGGCACCTGGGTGGCTCAGTCGGTTAAGCCTCCAACTTCAGCTCAGGTCATGATCTCACAGTTTGTGGATTCGAGCCCCACGTCAGGCTCTGTGCTGACAGCTCAGAGCCTGGAGCCTGCTTCCGATTCTGTGTCTCCCTTTCTCTCTGTTCCTCCCCTGCTCATGCTCTGTCTCTATTTCTCAATAATAAATAAATGTTAAAAATTTTTAAATAAATAATACAATAACAACAAAAGGGAAACAGTAAAAGAACTCAGAGCAGTAGGAGCAGATAACATGTACACGGCAGAGCAGTTTTCCACACGCTTTAAACCTATCAAATCCATTCATCCTCACAGCAACCATCCTTTGACAGATGAAACAACTGAGGCACAGAAAAGGTACAGGACTTATGTAAGGACACACATCTAGTAAGGAGGGGAGCCAGAATTCCACCCCAAGGCAATCCAGCGCCAGAAGTGTGCATTCGTTAACTCCCACACAACTTGCTCTTCATACATGTGGTCTTCGGAGACTGTCTTTCCTTCATACTGCATTGTTTCATGCATGGCATCCCAAGTAGAACAGTTCACTCGCGTTCACTGCCCTAGAGAATACCTCTGTATGGACACAACACAACTTAGAGATCTTTCCGCCCACTGATGGACACTCGAGTCCTTCCCAACAATGAAGCACTGTGACTATTCGCCGTACATGTCACCTGACACATATGGGAAGCAGTCGAAGGGATATAGCAGAGTAAAACTGTTGAGTCACAGTCTATGACTATGTTCATTGCTTCTTGGCCTTTTGGCTGAGATCAAGCATGGTCTATGAACGTTCTTTATTGATTAACGCCAAATCATTTTCAAAGTGATCGTACCAATCTGTAATCCACCTAGCAGTGAGTATGAATTCTTCTAGATTCATATTATGTCTCCATCATTGCTATTCTTAGGCATCTTGAGCTGTACCTTATTACTTACCTGTGGTCCTATTCTGCATTTCCTTCTTAGTGACGAGACTGCACTTATTTTCACATCTTTGGGAAATTTGTCTTTCTTATTCTGTGAAATTCCTATTTCTGTTTTATGTCCATTTATCTAGTGAGTTGTCTTTTCTTTATATATTTGTAAAGTATACTAATCGTTTGTCATTTACTTTTATTATAAATACCTTCTCCTGGTTTATGTCTTATGTTTTGAATTCTCTAATGTATCATTTGATAGAGGCAAATGTGTTTATCTTATGTGGTTGATATATTCAATATTTAAATTTAGCAACTGCATCTTGGTTAAGAAATCCTTCTACATACCAAGGTAAGAGAGAAATTCTTTTTTTTTTTCTTCTAAAAAGTTGTGTCAGGGCGCCTGGGTGGCTCAGTCTGTTGAGCATCCAACTTTGGCTTAGGTCACGATCTCACGGTTTGTGGGTTCAAGCCCTGCATCGGGCTCTGTGCTGACAGCTCAGAGTCTGGAGCCTGCTTTGGATTCTGTGTCTCCCTCTCTTTCTGCCCCTCCCCCACTTGCACTGTGTCTCTGTCTCTCAAAAATGAATAAACATTAAAAATTTTTTAATTAAAAAATAAATAGATCTAAATAAATAAATAAATAAAAAGTTGTGCCATTAACATTTCATTCCCAGTGAACAGATTTTTTGTGTATGGGGATAATATAGGGATCCATTTTCTTTCAAATAAACAACTGTCCTAAGGACTACTTATTAAACATTCTACTCTTTCTCCAAGGTCTTCAAGACCATTTTCAAAATAACATCAAAGTTCCATTTACATGAGCTTTGTTGCCAGTATCTCTATTCTGTTTCCTTGAGTGAATTCCACATGGTTGTTATTATAAAAAGTCTTGATCACTGGCATGGCAGATGCTCCTCACCTTGTAATTCTGGAGCACAGTGACTATTCTTGGTCACTTTACCCTTCCACATAGATTTAGATTTACTTAAACACCACACACACAAACACCATCTTTTACTGAAATGATGCTAGACCAATAAATCAATTTGAGAAGAAGTGACATTTCTATAATACTGAGCCTTTGTATCCTTAAATACTGTAGTTTTCTTATTTTACTGGGTTTTGTTTATGCTTATACAGTGTTCTCAACATAGAAATTTTTTTTTTAGTTTATTTACATTTATTTTAAGACAGAGAGCAAGTGGAGGAGGGGCAGAGAGAGTGGGAGAGAGAGAATCCCAAGCAGGCTCTACACTATCATAGTGCCCCTCAACACCGGGACTTTCAACATAGTGAATCACATCTGAGAATTTGGTCATTCTGTTTCATTTTTAATCTGTGTATCTTATGTATGTTTTTCTTACTGTTTTACAATAGCCAGGACACCTCAAGAATGATGCTGAATATGAGTCATGGGAGTAGTCATCCTTGCCTTGTACTTGATCTCAGGAGGAAAGTGTTCACCCTGTGACTACTAAGTACGATACTGACTATAGGTTTTTTAAACATTTAAAAACAAATTTTTTTAATGTTTTATTTATTTTTGAGAGAGAGAGAGACAGCGTGAGCAGGGGAGGGTCAGAGAGAGAGAGACACACAGAATTCGAAGACAGGCCCCAGGCTCTAAGCTAGCTGTCAGCACAGAGCCCAACGCAGGGCTCGAACCCACGAACCACGAGATCATGACCTGAGCCGAAGTTGGATGCTTAACCGACTGAGCCACCCAGATGCCCCTACTATAGGTTTTTCATAAATGCCATTTACCAGGTTGAAGAAGTTCCTTCTCATTCCTAGTTTGCTGAGAGTTTAAATGGATGTTGAATTTTATCAAATGCTTTTTATACATCTACTGATATCATCAAACAGCTTTAAACTTCTTTAGCTTTTAATATAGCAAATTATATTAATTGATTTTGAATACTGAATTAGCCTTACATTTCCAGGATAAACCCCACCTGGACATGATGTAGTATCTTTTTTATACCGCGTATTGCTAAATTCCTTGTTAGTATTTTGTTAAGGATTTTTTTGTGTCCATCTGTGTTCATGAGGGATATTGGTCTGTAGTTTTCTTATAGTGCCTTTATCTGACTTCAGTACCAGATTAATGCTGCCGTTGTATCCTCTTTGGTTTTCTGGAAGAGTGTATACAACTGGTATTATTTCTTCCATACATGCTTGGTAGAATTCACAGGTAGAACCATCTGAGCCTATAGTTTTCTTTCTGAGAACATTTTAAATTATGAATTTAACTTTTTTCATAAATACAGCAGTATTCAGTTTATCTGTTTCTTCTCAAATGAACTCTGGTAGTTTGTATCATTATAGGAATTTATTTAATCTAAGTTGTCAAATTTATGGAAGTAAAATATTTTCTTAATATTCTCTTATCTTCCTTTTAACACCTATAGAATGTATAGTAAATTCTTCACTTTTGTTTCTGATATTGTCATTTGTGTCTTCTTTTTTTTCATGTTCAGTTTGGCTAGAGGTTTATCAATTTTATTGCTCTGATTTCAAAGGATCAATTTTTGATTTCATTGATTTCTCTATTGCTTTGGATTTCTACTTTTGCCTTCACTTTTTCCTCTCTTCTGGTTGCTTTAGGTTTAATTTGCCCTTCATTTTCTAGTCTCTTAAGGTGGGAGCTTAGATCACTGATTTTGAAAAAAAAATTTTCTTTTCAAATATAAGCCTTTAACAATGCTAACAACTTCTCTCTAAACACTAACGCTTTGGCTGCATCCCGTAAATTTTGATATGCAGTATTTTCATTTTTGCTTAATTCAAAATATTTAATTTTTTGTGACTTCCTCTTTGACCTACTGGTTACTTAGAAGTGAGTTGTTTAATTTCCAAATATTTGGGGATATTACAAATATCTTTCTGTTACTGATTTCTAGTTTCATTCCATTATTAACAGAGAACATATTCATCTTTTAAATTTGTTAATACTTTTTTTATAGCCAAAATATAATGTCTTATTCCATGTGAACTTGAAAGCAACATTTACTCTGCCATTGTCAGATGGAATGTTCCATAAACATCAATCACATCAATCACACCAATCAGCTGGTTGATGTTGTTCATGTTGCTATGTCCTGACTGATTAACGGTGTATATGCCCTGTCAGTATTGAGAGGAGTGAGGAGTCTTGCCAGCAGTGGGAAGTTTCAGCTGCAACGGTGCATTTGCCTATTTCCCTTTACTATCAGTTTTTGCTTTAAGTATTTTGAAGTTCTGTTTGTGTGTTTATAGACATTAAGGATTATGATTACATTTTTGTGAATTAACCCTCTGAATATTATATAATATCATTTTTAATCCCTGAACTAAATTCCTTGTTATTAATATTGCTACTCCAATTTTTTGATTAGTTTTCAGAATATATCTTTTTCATTTCTTTTATTTTTAACCTATCTGTATCTTCATATTTTTTTTAATGTTTGTTTATTCTTGAGAGACAGAGTATGAGCGGGGAATGGGCAAAGAGAGAGAAAGGGAGACAAGGAATCTGAAGCAGGCTCCAGGCTCTGAGGTGTCAGCACAGAGCACGATGTGGGGCTTGAACCCACAAACCATGAGATCATGACCTGAGCCAAAGTCGGACACTTAACCAACTGAGACACCCAGGGGCCCCTGTAATCTTCATATTTAAAGTGGGTTTCCAGGCACCTGGGTGGCTCAGTCAGTTGAGCGACCGACTTCAGCTCAGGTCATGATCTCGCAGTTCGCAGGTTCAGGCCCCGCATCAGGCTCTGGGCTGACAGCTTGCTCAGAGCCTGGAGCTTGCTTCGGATTCTGTGTCTCCTTCTCTCTCTGTCCCTACCCCGTTCATGCTCTGTCTCTGTCTCTCAATAATAAATAAATGTAAAAAATAAATAAAGTGGGTTTCTTACAGATAGCATATAAGTGGGTCTTGCGTCTTTATCCATTTTGAATATCTTTATATTTTGTGTGTGTGTGTGTGTGTGTGTGTGTGTGTTTTATCTATTTTTGAGAGACAGAGAGAGACAGCGCGAGCAGGGGAGGGCCAGAGAGAGAGGGAGACACAGAATCGGAAGCAGGCTCCGGGCTCTGTGCTGACTGACAGCTCAGAGCCCGACGCGGGGCTCGAACCCACGAACCGTGAGATCATGACCTGAGCCGAAGCCGGACGCCCAACCGACTGAGCCACCCAGGTGCCCCGAATATCTTTATATTTTAATTGATGTATTTCGAAAAGGTTTTGGCAAACTTTTCTCTGCAAACGGTCAGACAGTAAATATATTAGAGTTTGTGGGTCATATGTTCTTCATAGCAACTACTGAGTTCTGCCATTGTAGTGAAAATAACAGCCACAAACACAATATAAAACATGGGTGTGTCTTCCAATAAAACTATTTATGGACGGGACGATTTTCATATAATTTTCGGAATATCAATCTTTTGATGTTTTTCCAACCATTGAAAAATACAAACAAACATTCTTAGATAGTGGGCCATACAAAAAGAGGATATGGGCCATAGTTGGCTGACCCTTGCTCTACACTATGGTCAAATCACTCTTCTGTGGTGATAATCCATATTTGAGTAGCTCTCAGGAGAAAAATCTAAACTCCTTAAAACATTATCTCCGTTTCTCAACTCTCCTTGCCTTACACCCTAACTTCCAGCTGGGACAAATGTAAATTTCCTTTATATTTCAGATTGTTTCCTAGCTTCTAAAGTCCTGGACTGGTCTTTCTTGGCCTTCTCTGTATGGTACATTCCTGCATATCCCTTAAGATTCTGCTTAAGTATTTACGTCTGCTATAAAGTGCCATGTGTGCCAAGCATATCACTCTAGGACAACACTATCATATGGTCTCCTCCACCATTGTGCTTGGTACAGCAAAGGCACAAATGAATGAATGAATGAATGAATACTTTTAAATGTAAGTGGAAATTGAATGTGTGCAACTATTTATAATAATAACAGTCAAATTCTAACACACAGTTGTTTTTAATGGTCATCAGCATGCATTTTAACCAAACTGATTTTAGAAAAAATAATTTAAATCTCATAAAAACTGAAAGGATTTTCTGAATTATAAAATGTCCCTTAGACTTTGATATTAAACTATAACAAACTCTCAAAAGATTGTGCTAGCCCAGTATGTCAATAAGCAAGAAATAAACATAGATAATTCCTAACAGAAAACTTCCTTTGGAAGAGGAAAATTTCACTCCTGAACCTAAGATTAAATGTAAAATTTAATCAATTTGTATAAATTCTTAATTAAATATAGAACAGTGATCAGTATTAATGCTTAAAAACAGAGATCCCAAAACAGAAGGAGCTTCACTGCAAACCTAGAACACTCCTTTCCATTGACAAAGAATTCAGTCCAGTCTCAATGTATTGGTGGACCAAGTTATAATTCTATGGCTCTATGTAGCAGTGGTGGGGAAGATGGAATGAAAAACGAAACAAAATTATACAATTGTTTTGGTGTTCAGTTTTAAACCAAAAAATACTTTTTTAAACTGAAACTAAAATGGACAAATTCAGTTGATAAGTTTTAACAACACTCACTTGTTTTTTGCTTTCAGATACCTACCATTTGGGGTTTTTTTTGTTAAGACTGAACTGACCACTCTGTACTTTTTCGCTAGTCCCAAATTACAGAAACATTCTAAAGTAGGATTTAATAAGCACTCTTGAAGATTCTGAAAACTCTACATTCAGGTATTCATCTTCAAAAAATTTATCATTTTTGTGTAGAAAAATCTCTGTCTCCTAGTAAAAATGGAAATCCATATTTGAGAAGTAAATGGCTTGTGTTGGAAGATTAAGTGAAAATTTTATGGCTGAGGAGGAGACAAATGCACACAGCCAGAATCTCAAATCTAAGAGTATCTGACTTAAAACTAGCAGTCTTTCTTTTATTGAGGTATGTTACTAAATGATCCATTCTAACTTGTGGCTCAGTTGGTTAAGCATCCAACTCTGGCTCAGGTCATGATCTCACAGTTCGTGAGTTCGAGCCCTGCGTTGGGCTCTGTGCTGACAGCTCAGAGCCTGGAGCCTGCTTTGGATTCTGAGTCTCCCTCTCTCTCTGCCCCTCCCCCACTCACCCTCTTTCTCTCTCCCTCTCAAAAATAAATGAACATTAAAAAAATTAAAATAATAAAAATAAATAAAATAAAATACATTCAAATACATACAAGTAAAGCACAGGGTGCTTCTTATTCAAAATTAAGAGGGGTGCCTGGCTGGCTCAGTCAGTAGAGCAGGCAACTCTGGATCTTGGGGTTGTAAGTTTGAGCCCCACGTTGGGTGAAGAGATTATTTAAAAAACTTTTTTAATCTTGAAAAAAATTAAACTTCAGAAATCTCTCTAATGGGTGCAATATCTTCTATTCTATAAAGCTGAAACAATAAACACATGCGTTTATACCCAAAAGAGGCAAAAGAAAGTTGTCAACCTATACGAAATATTCTGTAAGTTGAAGAGACTACAGAAAATCCAACTGAAAACTGCAGTTCTTTAGATAGGTAGCTTTACTTACGTTAATGAATCATCCGATTCTGAGACTATCAGAAAACAGACTTCTTTTGACTACGCCAAAAGAAAAACTTTTAATAAGAAAAGCTGACAGTCTTCCTTCCAATTACATGTCAGTAATAACAACAACAAGTATTTATGAATAAAATTCTGAGATTCTGAGATTTCTTTTTTTTTTTAATATTTTTTTTTTACATTTATTTATTTTTTGAGAGATAGAGTGAGACAGAGCATGAGCAGGGAGGGTCAGAGAGAGAAGGAGGCACAGAATCAGAAGCAGGCTCCGGGCTCTGAGCAAGTTGTCAGCACAGGGCCCGATGCGGGGCTCGAACCCACCAACTGTGAGATCACGACCTGAGCCGAAGTTGGACACTTAACCAACTGAGCCACTCAGGTGCCCCTAAAATTCTGAGATTTCTTAATGAATACTGTAATCATGAGAGAGCACTGAAAGGGAAATTACTGAACTCTGATTCCCCTTTTCCAGAATACTCACTATTTGAAAAATAAATGAAGATTACACCTTGAGAATTTAGAATGAATAAGCATTAGAGCTTTTCAGGTGAGAGCACCTAATAAGAACTTTCCAATCCTCTTTTCAACAGCCAAAACTATCACTTTCTCAGTTTACTGGGATCTTTTATTCATTTAAGTTTGACTCTTGGTTCACTGTCCCTCTTATAATAATCAACATTAATTATAAAGGTCATGGTTCTTGAATTCAGAAATAATCATAAATAGAAAAATAAGTAAACTACGAGGCATCCAATCAGTAGAAATTTTAGGTGGCTCTTCAAAATACATCTTTAAAAAAAAGTCTGCATACAAGAAAAATACATAGGCTTAAAATCTTAAGTGAAAAAAATACATATACAGAAAGAGACTGAAAGAACATATGCAGGTATTAACAAGTGGTCAGTTCTGGTGGGTAGAATTATGAGTGATTTTTTTGTCTTCATAGGTTTCTGCATTTTCCACATTTTCTAAATTGAATATGTAATGATCCTTCTTTACTTGAAAATCCTACAAAATGTTACATAATAATTGTAGACTAATTTCAGAATAACACTGTAACAGTGTCTTAGAATACATTACACAGTGATATATTTTAAATAATTCACTATGCTAAAACTTCAATATGAGACATAAATGTATGGAAAAATGAGTTTTTAAACAAGTATATCAGTGGCAGCTTTGGCATCAATAGCACTGTAAGAAGTTATGAAGTTACTCCACTAATATTTAATAATGTATTTTATTAAAATTTAATAATATTTCCAGATCTCCCATTTGGAATTAGTTCATGCAATAATAATTTATTATACTGTCTTTTAAATGTAGTGTCTAGGAAGAAAATAAAGGACTACAGTAAGATCTTGTATGGAGCAAAAGTGGCATCAATTAATTTGGCCTGAAACAATTCTTTTGCCAACAAAAAAGTGAACCTCAAAAATCAAAATATTCGACCTCTGATACTAAATAATCATGATGAAAACAAAAGATATGCAAGCCAATTCCAATGAAGAATCAATCACATGTCACTGAAACAGGTGTTCAAACTTTAAAGTTGCCAAAAAGAACACTTGATGTTGATCACGTCACTTTACGTTGTATAGCTATAGCATAATGCAAGCCTATGTCTGAATGTGAGGTGTCAAACACCTGTCACTATGTCTCTGCCACGCAGAGCTGACTTAAAATGACACTTATGTCTCGCTCTAGGCCATTTAAATGTGAGGACTTCTTTGGGTTTTTTTGTACCCTCTCCAGCTCAATTTTTTTATGAAATGAGTCTTTATGGTAAAAAGACTTCAACTATCTTTAAAAGATGTCTGTTAAATACCAGCCCATAAGCACAAAAAGGATTTTTTTTATGCAA
This sequence comes from Cryptoprocta ferox, assembly GCA_028646485.1. Lineage (NCBI taxonomy): Eukaryota > Metazoa > Chordata > Mammalia > Carnivora > Eupleridae > Cryptoprocta > Cryptoprocta ferox. The sequence continues at coordinate 182,635,101 of CM053567.1, read as the reverse complement.
ACTGTTATTTAAGGCTCAAAGTACCGATATGCCAGATAAAATATTAAAAATGAGAATACACAGCAGTATTTTTAAAAAATAAGGAAACAGTGCCAAGAGTAGAAGAGAAAAAAAAATTCCTGGGAGAAAAAATGAGCTGGTAGAAACAGCTCTCTAAGTATGGGGTCTAATATGAAAGGTTTCCAGTATGAATCCTAGGATGGGTAAAGTGTATCAGTCAGGGTTGGGTCAAGGAAGCAGACCTGGTAGGGTGATAAAGAAGTATTTATTACAGGGTAAGACCTTGGGTAGCTGCGGAAGCTTTAGGAGCAGTAGGTGCAGGTTGCTGCCTCTGCATCTAATCTTAAGCCTGAAGCCACCACAGGTCATCCAGACCAGCAGTCAGGAAGGGAACTGGATAAGAAGAGGAGCAAAGACAAATTGGAACCTGTGAGGATGAGCTAGAACCAATAAAGTCAAGAACAAACTGGAACCAGGGCGCCTGGGTGGCTCAGTCAGTTAAGCGTCCGACTTCGGCTCGGGTCATGATCTCAGGGTTCGTGACTTCAAGCCCTGCAACGGGCTCTGTGCTGACAGCTGAGCCTGGAGCCTGCTTCGGATTCTGTGTCTCCCTCTCTCTCTGCCCCTCCGCTGCTCAGGTTCTCTCTCTCTCTCTCTCTCTCTCTCTCTCTCAAAAATGAATAAACATTAAAAAAAATTTTTTTAAAGAACAAACTGAAACCTGTAAGGACAATAGAAACTGGCAATGAACAAACTGGAAATCATATCTGTCTCTCACCAACTCCAACTGTGACGCCAAGGGTGAGCTACAGGAGAAGTCTGCACCCTTCACTAGAAGGCTGGACATGCAGGGCAAGTACTCAGAAAGCTGAAGGGGAAAGAACTGTTGACCCACATGCAACCCTACACCTACAATGTGAATGAACAAGCCAGTGACACTGTAAGAGAGCTGACACAGGGCCCGGTTGGTACTCCGCACTGACCCCAGGAGAGACAAAAAGCATGCCTGTCCCTTCCTGTGCAAAATGTAACCAGTACTATCCAAAACAATACAGGGAAGGAAACTTGGGAGAACATTTTCAGGCTAGCCAATTTGACCACCAGAGAGCGAAAACAGATCAGTACCTACAACAATCTCAAACTATTACAAAGATAAAAAGAGTGAAGGACACCTGTACAGATTGGTAAATCAGTGGTATATCAGTGCAAGGAAATTCCTCAACTTCTACAATGGATGGGGGAGGGGGCGGTCTCAGCTATTGCTTGCCTGTATATCCAAATTAAAAGCCTGACCTGTCAATATGCTACCAATGCACTATGGTCAGGGTGAAATATACCGCAAGCCCTGAGATCTGTCCTGACATTCGTAACAACTGCTAAGAAAATCCAATACTGGTTGTCATCATAAATTTTAAAACCCAGATCAACTACTAATACTATTCAATTCTATCTACATGTTTAAATAGGAATAAGCAAGCAACTATAGATGGTAAGGAATCAAAAACATGAATGTGAGGCCACAGAGTTGTTGGCTCTCAAGAAAATAGTCAATAAAAAAAATAACAATGCAAAAAATTTTTTAAATGCAAGCATCCTGTCCTTCTCATCTCCAGTCTCTTCCTGTTTGTCATCTAGGGGCTGCTGCTAATAATTCTGCTTCTTTCATTTCTGTATCATGGTAGAGACAATGGCTACAGCAGGGTGTGGAGGGCAGTGAGGAAGACTGGGCTCATCTGGGAGGGTAATATTCTACATTTGATAAGGCTTTAGGTTTTACAGGTGTGTGAACTGTCAAAATCAACAAATGGTACTCTTGAGATTTTTTTTCATTTGTCAGTAAATCTCACCACCAAAAAAAAAAAAAGAAAAAGAACTCTGAGTAATGATATATACAATGAAATGTTTAGTTTTAAAGAGCACTGTCTACAACTTATTTTGCACTGTATCAAAAAGTAGATGAACTGCCAGAGTGTTACAGGGATGGACAGATGGACAGATATGTGGTAAAGCAAAAACAGCAAGACATTCACTGTAAACTCTATATCGGGGGTCAGCAAACCACAGCCTGTGGGCCGCATCTGGTCTGCCGCCTGTTTATTTTATGGCCCATGAGCTAATACATGGTTGTACATTTTTAAAGGTGAAAATAAAAGAATAACTCACGACAGGAATGTGAAATATGAAATACAAATTTCAGTGTCTATAAGGTTCAACTGGAACACAACCACATGCATTCATTTACGTACTGTCCGTGGCTGGTTTTGCCCTACAATGAGCCAACTGAACAGTTGTTGTAACAAACACTGTATGGCTTGCTAAGGCTAAAATCTCTACTATCTGGATCTTTTCTTTCTTTCTTTTTTTTAAATTTTTTTAATGTCTATTTACTTTTGAGAAAATTTTACTGTAAAATTCTCTCAACTTTTCTGTTTGAAAAATGTTACAATAGAATGCTAAAAAAATAAAATCAGTATTTTAACTGATTCTAAACTAATCACTGGGAGGGGAAGGGAGATTCTATCCTTTCTAAGTGCTACAGTCAGCTTTTCTAAAACCCACCCCGAAGAAAAATCATGTGCTTGGAGATGCAAACAAAGAAAAAACTAGTACCAAGACTCCAGTGTGAAGCTGAGAATCCTGAAGACATGCCTTGTCCATTAAAACTGGGTAGAAATATTCTACCCAACAGCCAATGAAAACGTCAAGGCAGCCTGACACCATATGAAATCTTAGGTCAAAGAAAGAAGAGAGATATCCAGAAGAAATCAAAACCTCAAGCCTTCCTCCATTCTCTCTCTCAATCGAAGGCTGATAGTTTCTCAGAGCAGCCATTAACAACGTATCAAAAACTAGGGGGCTTAACACAACAGGAATTCATTCTCCTGATCACAATTCTGGAGGATAGAGGTCAGAAATCAAAGTATTGGCAGGGCTGTGCTCCTTCCAAAGGCTGCAGGGAAGAACTGTGCCTTGCCTCTTCCTAGCTTCTTGACGTTTCCAGCAAACCTTGGCATTCCCTGGCTTGTAGCTGCATCACTGCAAACTCTGCGTCCACTTTCACATGGCTCATTTGTCTGTCTCTGTCCAAACTTCTCTCTCCTTAAAAGGATACATCATTGGACTTAAAGTTAACCCTAATCAAGTGTGACTCACCTTAACTTGATTACATCTGCAAAGATCCCATTTCTACATAAGGTCACAGTCACAGGTACTGGAGGTCAGGATTTCAATATACCTTTTTGGAGGCAAACAGTTTAACTCACAACAAAGATGCTTCCTATTTTACTGAGAAACTAGAAACAGTCAAGACCTTCCACACATGTCACCAGACCTACACATCAAACGTGGTATAAGAAATTGCCTATACTCCCATTACTATGCATTGATAAACAGCCCATGCTCCTACCTCAAGTCAAACATTTATTTGCACACTAAATCCTCCCTCAACGACCTAATGACATCACTCTAGCAACTCTAACATTGCTTCCCTACATCATCAGTTCCACCTTACTACTTCATTTCTATCAGCATACAAACATATTTCTCCCATCTGAAAAAGCAAAAACAATTTTAAAACTCTTGACCATCCCCCTACTTCTATTTCTCTGCTTTCTTAAAACTCCTCAGAAGAATAATCTATACTTATTGATTCCAATCTGGCTTTTGTATAATACCATAATGATGGACAAACGTCATTGCATAGTTTTCCAAATCCAGACAAGGTATAATACCAAGAATGAATCATAGAGGCTACTATGGATTTTAAGTTATTACGATGTTTCAGTGTAGGTTTGACAACTGTAACAAATAAATGTTACAATTCACTCCAGGGTATGAATAATGGGAGAAGCTAGCTCTGTGCCTTCCCTTCAATTTTGCTGTGAATCTTACACTGCTCTAAAAAAATCAGTCTTAATGATATTATATTAAAAAAAAAAAAAGAGTATCAGCAAGCAGGCGATTCTGGAATTAAATAAGCTTCCTTGGATATTACTAAAATTAAAGACTGGGGCGCCTGGGTGGCTCAGTCGGTTAAGTGTCTGATTTTGATTTTGGCTCAGGTCATGATTTCACAGTTCATGGGATCAAGCCCCTCCATTAGGCTCTGCGTTAAGAGCATGGAGCCTACTTGAGATTCTCTCTCTCTCTCTCTCTCTCTCTCTGCCCATCCCCCACTGTGCTCTCTAAAGAAATAAACTCTAAAAATTTTACAAAATTAAAGACTGAATCCCATGTAAAACTACATGAAGAAATGCTGTTTTCCTCAAATACTTCAAAGTAATTTAATATAGATCTTTGCATTTCAGAAACAAACATTAGCAAATTCAATCTCTAGCATCATGAAGAGCGCTCAAGATCCCACATTAAAGCTGTGGGTGTGGGGGTTGTGGGGGGGTGTACACACAGGCAAATGAGCAGGAGAAATTCTTAGAATTTGATCCACATATATTTTTTCAAGATCTTGATGAATTTGGCATTATAGGAGGATCAATAGAAACTTCTCTTTTAAGCATTTATCTTTTTAATTTATTAACTTTTGAGAGAGAGAATGAGCAGGGGAGGAGCGGGGTGGGGGGCGGGGTGGAACAGAGTGGGCTCCAAGCTGACAGTAGAGAGTCCAACAGAGGGCTCAAACTCACAAACAGTGAAATTATAACCTGAGCCAAAGTCAGACACTTAGCTGACTGAGCCATCCAGGTGCTCTGAATCAAAAGAAACTTCTAACCTCTAGCAAAGTTCCTGGCTTTAATACATCCTCGAAGTCTTCTGGGTTTTGATTTCTTTAATTCACCACATGTATACAGAGTTCTGTGGCAAGAAAAACGAGACAATACAACAGTCCTACTTTGGAGCTGAATCAATTCTAAACAATACATGAGTGACTATCCTCACAATATTATCACTTTGAAGTACTACTTTCCCCTTCTATTCCCACTCAATACCTATTTGTATAATAGTAGTGAAATATATAAAAGAAAAAAGAAACTAGGGCACCTGAGTGGCTCTGTAGGTTAAGGGTAGGACTTTGATTCAGGTCAAGATCTCATGGTTTGTGAGTTTGAGCCCCACGTTGGCTCTGTACTGACAGCTTGGAGCCTGGAGCCTGCTTCAGATTCTGTCTCTTCTCTCTTCCCCTCCCCAACTCACGCTCACTTGCTCTCTTTCTTTCTCACACGAAAATAACACTAAAAAAATTTTTAAAGAAAAAAAAATTAAAACTTAGGTTAAATGCAAGATTTGATTTCAAATGTCACACTGGTAACTTTAGCTTAAGTTTCGTGACTATTATATTACTACCAAATCTATTTTCTCTAGAAATTTAAACTTGAGATAATGTTCAAACTGAAGAGGACACAAATTTGCCTGATTGCTGTTTCAATCTGGAGCTCCTCTCTTTGATATTCCCATCTTTTGAAAAAAAATTCCTGGGAGACTCCATAAAGATCCAGTGCAAAAGCCTTAATGGGGAAGAGAGGACAGAGCAGAATTCAACCTCTTCTTCACCTGAGATCACCATCTAGTCTCATCGAATCTCACAGGAATCCTGCACAATTCAGGAAGCAACCTAGGATAAGAATTTCTTGAGGAGGGGAACCTGAAGTGACGCCTCAATACAGTAAGAACCACGAGGGAAAAAAGCTAAATGATGCCATAAAACCCCAAATGATATGTCATCCACATCTATGCCTTTTTTATTTCACAGTCTTCACATAGTACTGATCCTTTACCTTGATTCCCATGTAATATCCCACCTTCCCCTGACTGTCCATACTTCCAACCTTATAAATCCAATCTTCCTTGTAATTTTATGACCATACCTTGAAAACTATCAGGTCTTTAAGGACAGGAACCATACCTTAGTCCTCTTGTATTCCCAGTATTTAGTATGATTCCTAGTCACAACAGATATTTGCTAAATAAGGTATTACCATATTGTATTGCTGAGATGATACTCGTGTTACTCAACAGTATTAGTCAAAATATTTGGCTGACCTTTAAAGTACTTAACTATTAGTCTTAGTAATCTTTACTCTGAAGATCATCACTAATGAGAGTTTTTTCACCCTATGGGTAACAACATTACTTCAGAGGTTTGGATTTTCAAGGCCACTTTCTTAAAAAAAAAAAATCAGTTTGTGTGCTTTTTAATCATCAACATTATTCTTCTCTTTGCTTTCCAAGAAATCAAGATATGTATGGTGTAAGAAAATGGCTCAGCCTCATGACCCAAATGAGTGAAATTCCCTATAGATTGGTATTCTGATCTATTCCGTTTTGTTTTTTTTTGGGGGGGGTGCAGAATGCAAGTGGGAGAGGGGTAGAGAGACGGGGACAGGATCTGAAGTGGGCTCTGCACTGACAGACTGACAGCAGGAGCCTGATGTGGGACTCGAACTCATGAACCACAAGATCATGACCTGAGCTGAAGTTGGACACTGAAACAACTAAGACACCCAGGTGACCCTGAACTGACCTACTTTTTAGTTTCTCTAATTATTTCTAATGTTGAACCTCTCTTCAAAGAAACACCTAATACAAAACACTGGTAAGAATAATCTGTTTTATTTGATATGCAAATTTGAAAATACAAAACAATTTGAAGATATAAAATATTTGAAGACTTTCTTAAAGTACTACTGCTTCCAGTTATGACAAAATACTTGAGACAAGATTTTTCTCCTACCATAAGCCACTAAAAAATTGGACAAAATATATTCAGCAGACACTGAACATCAGGCTGGATGACCCCAGAGAGATGACATACAAATAAGGTGAGCTTTATATTCACTCTGACTTTCTGGACCATACAAAGGAAAGGGGGAAGTGAAAGCAAGCACCATCAGCTCACTGACTAGGGAAAACCAGGAACACAGCTCAAATCATCAGAAGCACCTGGGAATCTGTAAGCAGAGTACTGAAAAGGACAATTCTACAAAGAGAAAAATGTCCAGAAATCTTTAGGAGAGTCTCTTTGGGCCTGTTTTTGACTAAGCTGCATGTGTACAGGGCAAAACGCCATGAGGCTGGGCAAATAAGAACCAGAAAGATTGCCAGAATGCACGCAGATCCAGGAGATATTCAACTTCCAACTAACTACAGAGGAAGGAACTTGCTGAATACCCAGGGCAGTAGAGAACACAACAGGGGAGTACCGGCACTCTAACAAAGCTTAAAAACTCAAACTACAAATAATTTAAGTGCATATCAAAGTATAAAAGAAGGTAACAAAATACAGCACTCGAGAATGTCCAAAGCCCAATAAGAGAAGTATTTACATAAAGAAACAAGAAAATCTTTAAAAAAGAAAAGGAAAGAAGAAAATCTCAGCAATGCCAGAATAAAAACCAGTCAGAGAAACAGATCTAGAAATGATAAAAATCATGGAGTTAATTAATAAGCACTAATGAAAAATTCACCAGAGAAGTTGAAGTCATAATATAGCAGATTCAACAGAATAGCAGATTCCAGCAGGCAGAAAAAATAATCAGTAGCCCAAAGACCGGTTCACTGAGGCTATTCATAATCAAACTGGAATAGAGGAAAAACAACAACAACAACAACAACAACAGATGACTGTCTCAACAGATACAGAAAAAGCATTTCATAAAATCCAACACTGTTTCATGATAAAAAAAAAAAAAGGGATATCTGCTCTCATCATTTCTGTTCAATGGAAATTCTAGCTGGGGCAATTAGACAAGAAAAGATATTTAAAGACATATACATTGGAAAGAAAAAAGTAAAATTATCTCTACTTAGAGATGACATGATCTTATGTGCTGAAAATCTGAAAGAATAAACACACACATAAAACTATTAGAAATAATAAACTAGTTCAGCAAGGCTGCAGAATATAAGATCAATATACAAAAATCATCTGCATTTCTATACACTCACAATCAACAACTCAAAAATGAAATTACGAAAACATTTCTACTTAGAATAGTACAATAGCACTAAAAAGGATAAGATACTTAGGAACAAACTTAATATAAGAAGTGTAAATTTTATTCTCTGAAAACTATAAAACATTGTTGTAAGAAATTAAAGAAAAACTAAATAAATGGAAAAACTTCCAATTTCATGGATTGGAAGACTTAATATGGTTAAAATAGCATTACTCCTCAAACTGACCTACAGATTCAACACAATATGTACCAAATTTCCAGATGACTACTTTGCAGCAAATGACAAGTAGATCCTAAAATTCATATGGAAATGCAAGGAACTCAGAACAGTCAAAGGAAAAAAGAAACAGTAGGAGGAATCACACTTCCGGATTCCAAATAAAGCTACAGGAGTAACGCAATGTGCTACTGGCACAAGGACAGACAAACAGATCAATGAAATATAAATGAGAGCCCAGAAATAAACCCATACTTCTTCAGTCAATTGACTGTGACATGGGCCAAGACCATTCAATGGGGAAAGAATATTTTCATCAAACTGTCCTGGGACATACACATATGCAAAAAAGAATAAACCTGACCTCCCATTCACATAATGCAAAAAACTTATTCAAAATGGACTAAACATCTAACCTACTGAGTTAAAACCATAAAACTCATAAATGAAAGCATAGGTTTAAATCTTTATGACCCTGAATAGGGCAACAATTGCTTAGATATAACACCTAAAGTATAAGCAACCAAAGGAAAAAAAATAGATAAAATAGATTTCATCAAAATTTAAAACTTCTGTGTATCAAATGGCATTAACAAGAAAATAAAAGGTAATATGCAGAATTAAAAAAAAAGACTTACAAATCATATATCTGATAAAAGCATAATATCCTATAAAGAACTCTAACAACTCAATAATAAAAAGTCAACTGCAGCAACTTCCTACTAGACATGTCTCCAGAGGTAAGGAAAATAAAAGCAACAGTGAACTATCAGGACCTCATCAAGATAAAAAGCTCTACGCAGCAAAGGAAACAACCAGCAAGACTAAAAAGCAAGTGTCAGAATGGGAGAAGATACTTCCAAATGACACATCAGATAAAGGGGCAGCATCCAAAATCTATAAATAACTTAACAAACTCAACACACAAAAAAATAATCCAGTGAAGAAATGGGCAGAAGACATAAATACACACTTTTCCAGAGAAGACATCCAGATCGCTAACAGACACATGAAAAGATGCTCAACATCACTCATCATCAGGGAAATACAAATCAAAACCACACTGAGATAGCACCTGACACCTGTCAGAATGGCTAAAATTAACAACTCAGGAAACAACAGATGTTGGCGAGGATGTGGAGATAAGGAAACTTCTGCACTGTTGGTAGGGATGCAAACTGGTATAGCCACTCTGAAAAACGGTATGGAGATTCCTCAAAAGATTAAAAATAGAGCTACCCTATGACCCAACAACTGCACTACTAGGTATTTATCCAAAGGATACAAAAATGCTGATCTGAAGGGGAACATGTAACCCAATGTTTACAGCAACACTATCAACAATAGCCAAATTATGGAAGGAGCTCAAATGTCCACTGACTGATGAATGGATAAAGAAGATATGAGATAATGGAATACTACTTGGCAATCCAAAAGAATGAAATCTTGCCATTTGCAGCAACGTGGATGGAACTAGAGTGTATTAAGCTAAGTGAAGTCAGTCAGAGAAAAATAAATATCATGTGATTTCACCCATATGTCGAATTTAAGAAACAAAACAGATGAACATAGGGGAAGGGAAGGAAAAATTAGATAAAAGAGAGGGAAAGCAAACCAAAAGGGACTCTTAAATACAGAGAACAAACTAGGGGCTCCTGGAAGGGAGGTAGGTGGGGGGGGGGATGGGCTACATGGGTGATAGGCATTAAAGAGGGTACTTATTGGGATAAGCACTGGGTGTTATACAGAATTGATGAATCACTGGGTTCTATTCCTGAAACCAATACTACGCTGTATGTTAACTAACTTGAATTTTAAATAAATAAATTTTTTAAAGTTAACCTATTTTAAAAATGGGCAAATGATTTGAATATATATATCTCTCCAAAGAAGATCTGCAAATAGACATTAAGTACATGAAAAGATTCCTAACATCATTAATCATTAGAGAAATGCAAATCAAAACCACAATGAAATATCATTTCACAAAATACACTAGGATGGCTATTTTAAAAAAAGAGTTTAATAACAAGTGCTGGTAATGATGTAGACAAATTGCAGCCCTCATACAAGGCTGGTAGAAACATAAAATGGGGGCTACTATAGAAAGTAGCTTGACAGTTCCTCAAACAGTTCCTCGAATATGACCCAACAACTCCATTCCTAGAAATCTACCCAAGAGAAATGAAAAACTTAGGTCTACACAAAAACTTGTGCACAAATGTTCATAAAAGCATTATTTATAATAGCCAAAACTTAGAAACGAACCAGTGTCCATCACCTGATAAATGGATAAACAAAATGTGGTAAGGTACATACATACAAAGGAATATTCTTCAACCATATTGGTCTTCAACCAATATTTTTCAACCAGAAAGAAATGAAGTAGTGATACACATTATAACAGAGTATCATGAAAACATCATTACTAAGTGAAAAATTCAGATGCAAAGGCCACATATTTCATGATTCATTTATAAGAAATACCCAGGATAAGCAAACCTACAGAGATAGAAAGCAGATTAGTACTTGCCAGGGGCTAGGAATGGGGAAGGGGGAAGAAGGGAAAAGGGCAAGGAGTACTAATGGGCAAAGAGTTTCCTTTTGGGGGGTAAAGAAATGTTCTGGAATTCGACAGTGGTGATGGTTACATAACCTAGTGGATATCCTAAAAACTATATACTTTAAAAAGGCAAGTCTTATGGTATATGAATTATATCTCAAAACAAAACAGAAAAAAAGATCCTAGAACTACAGCATTTTAAAACAATAAAAGAAAAAAAACTGTGAAAGTTATAAGATGGTCAATAGTCTCTTGGGGTAATAGAAAGTGTTTTGATTCCTATTTTACCAATTTGAATTAATACATGGACAACAAAATGTTAAATCATGCATACAAAACTCCCAGATACTATCTTAATCCTCAAATTTTTTTCCAATGCAATATGCAATGAATAATGCCATCAAGCACAATTATGTATGCACAATTTCCAAAGCACTAACTGAATCTCTATCCATTTCTCTCTCTCTTTAGAAAGCCAATCAGAATACAAGGTAATACTTTATGTATACATATAGTACATTATAGATTTATCATATACAGATCTGGCTTATTATTACTAAATTACTTGTAACACAGAGCACAACTCATTACACCAAATGTGTCATGACTGCCTTTATTACACGTGAAAATTTTTCTGTGATTTACTTGAAAAAAACAGCTACTGTCTCAATAAATAGTGTTGGGAAAACTGGACAGCTACATGCAAAAGAAAGAAACTGGACCACTTTCTGACACCACACAGAAAAATAAACTCAAAATGGATTAAGGACCTAAATGTGAGACCTGAAACCATAAAAATCCTAGAAGAGAGCACAGGCAGGAATTTCTCTGACATCATCCATAATAACATCTTTCGAGATATGTCTTCTGAGGCAAGGGAAACAAAAGTAAAAAAAAACTATTGGAACTACATCAAAATAAAAAGCTAACTAAAACTAAAAGATAACATACCGAGTGGGAGAAGATATTTGCAAAGGACATATCTGATAAAGGGCTACTATTCAAAATATATAAAGAACTTAAACAACGTGGAGTGTCCAGGTGTCTCAGTTGGTTAAGCATCTGACTCTTGATTTTGGTTCAGGTCATGATCTCATGGTTCGTGGGATGGAGCCCCACATCAGGCTCTACACTGACAGCATGGAGCCTGCTTGGGATTCTCTCTCTCTCTTTGCCTCTCTGCCACTCACTTTCTCTCTTTCTCAAAACAAACTTAAAAAAAAATTACTTTTAGAACTCGACAGCCAAAAACCCAAATAATCCAATTAAACAATGGACAGAGGGCATGAATATTCTTCCAAAGAAAACATCCAGATGACCAACAGATATATGAAAAGATGCTCAACGTCACTAGTCATCAGAAAAATACAAATCAAAACTACATGAAATATCACACCTGTCAGAATAGCTAAAATAAAAAAGACAGGAAACAACTGTTGGTGAGGATGTGGAGAAAAAGGAAGCCCTGTGCAATGTTGGTGGGAATGTAAACTGGTGCAGCCACTGTGAAAGACAGTATGGAGGTTCCTTAAAAAATTAAAAATAGAACTACCCTATGATCCAATAATCCTACTACTGAGTATTTAACCAAAGAATGTGAAAACACTAATTTGAAGAGACAGATGCACCCTTATGTTTACTGCATTATTCATAATAACCAAATTATTGAAGCAGACTAAATGTCCATCAATAGATAAATGGATTAAGATGTGGTGTGTGTGTGTGTGTGTGTGTGTATGTGTATTATTTACCCATTAAAAAGAATGAAATCTTGCCATTTGCAACAACATGGATAGATCTATATAGATGGCTAAATGAAATAAGCCAAAGAAAGAAAATTCTATGATTTTACTCATATGTGGAACTTCAGAAACAAAACAAATGAACAAAGAAAAAAAAAGAGAGACAAACCAAAACAATAGACTCTTCACTATAGAGAAAGAACAGAGGATTACTAGAGGAGAGGCAGGTGGGGGGATGGGTGAAATAGATAAAGGTGAAAAAGATTAAGCATAACTTATCTTGATAGGCACTGAGTAATGGATGAACTGCTATACTGTACACTTGAAACTAATACAACACTATATGTTAACTACACTGGAGAGAGGAGAAAAGAGATCAACATCAAAATCTTTAATCATATAGAGACTGATAGATTATAATATGAAGTATTTCTTTAAAACACAGTTGCTTAGTTAAGTATCCTGTAGCTTCTTGGCTAGTTCATTTGTACCTCATCATCTACAAAAATGATTTAAAATTTATAGTTCCATATTATACATTTATTAAATTTGAGAAAAACCCATAGAAAATCATTAGTTCAAAAAGAGGTAAAATAACCAAGCTTCTGTAATTAAACCTACATACTCAGTAAAAAAAAAAAATAGTATATTTAAATGTTAAATGTTTCTAAAAGTCATATGTAATGCTGTATTTCTGTAAATCAATTCACTGTCACCCTTCTATTATATTTTTAGAAGTACTACAACATAAAAAAAGAGGGAGGGCAACATTTACTTTTAGAAGTATTCTTCCTTAATTTGCAAAGTATGTGCATTTGATTCTCCTAATACCAAAAAAAAAAAAAACAAAAAAACAAAAACAAAAACCTAATACCAAATACCAAAAAAAAGAAAGAAAAGTTACTTAAATAATCTGATTTATCACAATAAACCACATTTTATATACTAAATATTCAAAGGTAATTTATAAATTTAATTCCCACTAATTTTCATGTTTCCAAAAAGCTCTAATTTTTTTTTGTTTTCTCATCAGTATGAAAAATAATAAAATTAGAAAGTTCTAGGTTCTTCTAGTTTCAACTTCTATGATTCTTTGAGATTTAGTTCTAACATATTAAACATAATGGTTCTGTTTGGGGCTAAAACTGTGTCACCCCATCCCCACAAATTCATATGTTCAAGTTGTAATTCTCTCGTTACTCAGAATGTGACTCTGTTTGGAGACAGAGTCTTTAAAGTAAGAAGGTAAAATCAAGGTCCTAGGGATGGACCCTAATCCAATCTGACTGGTGTCCTTACAAGAGATTAAGACACAGATGTGCACAGAGGAAAGACCGTGTGAGACAAAGGGAGATGGCCTGCCACCCACAAGCCAAGGAGAGAGGTCTCAAAAGGAAACCTTGATTCTGGACTTGCAGTCTCAGAAGTGTGAGGAAATAAATTTCTGTTGTTGAAACCACCCAGTCTGATGTAGTTTGTCATGGCAGCCCTGGCAGGTTAACACAGGCTCTAATATTTTTCAGTTATTTAGATTTTCTTAGCATGGAAACAAACATCAAAATAAAGAAATGGAACTCCTATTTCAAGAAACTCTAAAATGAGTTCATTGGAGATATAAATATGTAAAAGGGCTCTGGACATCCTTCCCGAGAAGCTGAATTATTATGGGTGCGGCAGGGCTTTAGAAATAGTAAATTCCACATCCCTAAAGCAAAAGTTAACTTCCTACTAGCTTTTTGTGTTATGGTATATGTGTATATATATGTTTGTTTAGTTTTTTTTTTAATTTCAAAAGAGCCAATATTAAATTCCATATGGACAGATATCCTTGAATTGGCTCAAAACTTAGCCGTAACAAAATGGGAAGAAGTGAAAGTAGTCTAGAGGAAAACAGCTGGGGTCAAATCTCGGCTCCACCTCCTACTACTTATTTAACAACAATCAAGCTACTCTCTCTGAGACTCAGTTTCCTCAGTCATAAAGGGAGATCCCTTAGCACAATGCCTGGCACATAACAAATGCTCTATAAAAAGGGACATCATCCCATCATTATATTTAAACAACTCTAAGCATTAGTCCAAAAGGAACAGTAAGCTACCCACCTAAGCACTGTGTGTGTGTGTGTGTGTGTGTGTGTGGCACCAATGTGCCAAATGCTATTATGTAAATTTTACTATAATTTAAATAATAAAGCCCAAATAAAATCAAATTGACACATAGCTTATACTGCTTTGAAAAACAGTAAATACCTGGCACAGACTCTATTAAATGAATCAAATAATTAAGGATTCAAGATTCTGCCAAATTCTCCCTAAATACACTTTATCTTAAAATGCTACATTTTGCCTGAATTTCAGTCCTTCCATTTATATATCCAAATCCTACTACTTTTGCAAAGATTCAGTGTGAGTTCCACATTCCTCTTAATCCTTAAAGTGACAATTTTTCCCTTCCATTGATACGACAGTACCAAATTATATGTTGTCTTTCCTTTGTACTTTTTATGTTAATCTTACTTCCACAACAAGACCTGAAGTTTCCTGACAGTAAGATCCATGATATATTTGCCTAGAAAGCAGCCATGTGCTCACTGAAAGAACTTACTACTTTAAGGACTGTTATAATTAAGTTTGCTACTGCCTTTCTATGTTGCTTAATTTAAAGGTATTTCAAATTAGGGAGAAAGCAAAACATCTGTAAAATCACACACAGACTTGAAAGCATCCTAAAGAATCACCTATTTTAGCCTAATTACCTAATTAATTCTTTAAAAGTAATTATTAGATAAAATACAGACCACAATAACATTTTTTAAATTTTTTTATTTTTTTCCATTGTTAGCAATATATCTCTTTTACAGTCTACAGCAGTTAATCTCTACCATTCCCTGAATGATAATGAGAATATATTTTCACAGTAGCAACTGGTGACATTTCAATAAATCAATGTGCTGCAGTGATACCTAAATAAAAGCTTATTTCACTATAATGATGCTTCCAGGCTTCCCTCAAGTCAGGTGGTTACTTGCAGTTAATGATCTGTGACATACCACACAAGTAGTCCTAAAAAGACTTATTATCCACTGCGTGTGCAACAATATTTGCTTTATGGATGGCTAAATGAATGAAGACATTCAATGTAACTGTAAAAGTAAAATCAAAAGAAAACTTACAAGTAACATGTTTTCTTTAAGCAAAAGGGCTGTGACCATTTTCCATTAATACTTAACCTTTCGCTGGAGCAGTGCAACCACATACAATGCTCAAATCCATAAAGCCCAAGAGCTGTTCTGGGTTAATGCTAATTAACTGCCCCCAATCAAAAGGGCAGTAACTTTCCAAAAGCGTGAGATCATCAGCCTCTATTTTGACATCAAAGTCACATCACAAAGCTTAATGAACAATAAAAGAGACAAATATGCTTTATATATAAGTTAAGAATCTTTTCATAGAATTTCTATATCCCTGTACAATCCAAATACGCTGAGAAAAGAATTATTATGCTGCACACAAAATTGCTAATCTTAAACAATACTCTATCTTTCATGGCTGCCAGACTTTTGCAAGCATTCACATGTTTACCATTTATAATTTTATTTCATTCACTAGACTCGGCTTTTGTCCACCATATGTCCACTGTGGATTAACTATTCCCTTAGGTACAATTAAGGCCTTTCCATTTGTTGTAAGAAGAGCTAAGTATGAAGGATACGGCCAGAAATAACATTTATACCTCCACCAAAAACAGAAGCACATTGAAACTCAAACGATGGTTTATGCAGCATCTTTTTTTATTAGACACATGTCTGCATAGCAAAATAAACTTGCGATAAAATTCATGACAACTATACATCAGCTTTCACCATTGAGATTAGATATCAAAATCATATCACCTCCACCAACTGAGTTTAAATAATTTTTCAGAAAAATATATTTCTAAAATATAAGCTAAATGAAGGCTGGCTTCCAAGCATTAATTATAACTGAAACTTTAATCATCGTTTATGTATTTCAAAGACATTTCACATGATTTTTAATGTTCTTGACTTTTAAATCCTTAAAGTAAAAAAATATATATATATTTAGCAATATACACTTCTTCCCATTATCCATAATTAGAAGACGAAATTTCAAGACATAGTGAGAGACACAATAACAACAACTAACATGCACAGCACCTGTTACATACAGACATTGGTTCTGGGAGCCTTATACAAATAACTCTTACAACAACCTCCCTGTAAATTATTCCCACTTTACAGATGAAAAGATTAAGCTACAAAGAGGTGAGTACCTTACCATGGTCAACAATTAATAAGTGAGTCCGTATCTGAACTTAAGTGGTCTTATTAGAACTCTGTGCCCTTAACCACTTCTCTATATGGTCTCTCTGTTTTGACAATATTAATGGGCCAGAACACACTATAAAGTAAATATCTATAAGGGGAAATACAATTTCTCATCTTTTTTAAACTAAAATTTTGTATGAAAATTAAGAGATTAATTAGAATTAGGAGTTTGGTTTTAGAAGAACTACATGTGTAACGTAGCAGGTGTCTTTTTCTGGTCTGATGTGATACTGACTCGTAAGCAGGAAATGAGTCTGTCCTTATTAAACTCTTCTTCTGATTCAAGAACCTGGGCTCAGAGTTGCACAAAAGCTAGAAGAACAGTATTATTTTCACTTTACCATCTCAAAAAGCCCATACTTCCATTTTTCACTGAGGTGAGAATGAATACTCTTCTGGTCATTCATAACAAGTACGAGCTGAGCACATCCTGTGCACAGGGACCAAGCTAGATGCTAGAGAGACAGCCGTGAACAAAGCAGGCTCTGCCTTCATGGAGCCTAATTACAGGACACCTGGGTAACTGCAAAGGGAGAGGGGAACCTGTGTTCAAAGAAAGGTGACTTTTTCAGAAGAATCAGTTTAAAAAGCAATAGGTAATAATTATTAAAATCAGGTGAAAAACTACCTATATTCTGTCCTAGTCCTCTTCTATTTGTTCGTGTCTCTCAACCCTCTAAAATGAGTTTAAGATTTGGGAAAGTCCTCACAAACGCCTCATGTTCTACTTTTTCACTAAATCAGAATCAATGCAATAGACTGACGATGAAGGAGTGGAGATGACTAATTCAAAATTATATATAAAAATAAAATAAGTGCTAAAACAACAAAAGAAGACATAAGACGTGCTTAATCATCAAGTGTTTGCACACATACCTCCATGTCTGTCTCTTTCCTACCATAAACACAAAACATGCTATAATCTCTCCCATCCTTTAAAAACAACACCAAATTTGGAGTTCTGACCCACATTCCCCCCAGCTGCTGCCCCATGTGTCAATTCCCTTGTAGAGTAGTATTAAATATACATGTCGCTTCTATTCACTGTCTACAATTCATTGTCTTCGCTTCTCTCTTCAACTCACTACACTCAGCTCTCACCTCCACCACTCCCATGAGTCTGTTTGCCAAGGTCATCACCAATCACCTCTACGTGGTTAATCTAACAACCATCCTAATCACCTGTTGATCACTCCCTTCTTAAAACACCTTCACATGTGGCTTCCAGGATACTTCACTCTCAGAATTTTCCTCGTTATCGCCACCGGCCACATGTCAATTCCTTGGCTAATCTCTTTATTTCCCGAAACTTTAAAACATGGCTGTAACCCAAGGATTAATCTCTGTACTTATCTTTTTATATTCACTCCTATGTAAAGTTCATCCAGTCTCAAGGATTTAAATAGCATCAAAATGTTGTTGACTCCCAGACTTTTAACTCTAGACTTTCTCTTGCTTCTAGACTTCAGACTCATATACCCAACTACCTATTAAATATCTCCACAGAGATGCTTAACAGAAGTACCTCAAACTTAACATGTCCAAAAGGAAGTTTGAAATCCTCACCCAAATCTGTTCTTTCTGCACTCAATTTCTTAAGTCAGTAAACTGAACTTCAGCCTTCCAAATGCCTAGCCCAAAAATCTTGCTACTATCTTGCCTCTTCTCTCCTCTCCTCCACAACCAACCTATGAGAAAATCCATCACCCATACCTTCAAAATATATCCAAAAACCAACTCATTTTCTTCACTACTTCCACTGCTGTAACCCTAGTCTATGCCACCATTATTTCTCACCTGGATTATGTCAAAAGCCACCTATCTGTTTACTTTGCTTCTATTCTTACCCACTATAGTAAATTCTTTTTTTTTAATGTTTATTTTTGAGAGAGAGAGAGAGAGAGAGAGAGAGAGAGAGAGAGAGAATGGGGGAGGGGCAGAGAGAGGGAGACACAGAATCCAAAGAAGGCTCCAGGCTCTGAGCTGTCAGCACAGAGCCTGATGTGAGGCTTGAACCCACAAACTGTGAGATCATGAGTCAAAGTCACATGCTTAACTGACTGAGCCATCCAGGTGCCCCGTAAATTCTCAAAACAAGAACTGCAGTGATCCTTTCAAGTTAAATCACTTCACTCTGCTGAAATCCCTCAGGGGCTTTCCATCTCACACACAGTAAAAGTTGAAGCCCTGACAATGGGCTACAAAGTCATTCCTGATCTTTCTTCTTCCTAGATCCTTCCCTCTTTATATCTAATTTCATGTCCTACACTATTCTTTCACTGACTATTCCCTACGTATTGCTATACACACACACACACACACACACACACACACACACACACTCCCTCACAGTTCCTAGGGAGAAAAAAAAATCAAAAACAAAATACTACTTCAAGAGCTCTGCTCTTACTCTACCCCTTACTTGGAAAACTCTTTTTTTTAAGTTTGTTTATTTTTGAGAGAGAGAGATAGAGCATGAGTAGGGGAGGGGCAGAGAAAGAGAGGGAGACACAGAATCTGAAGCAAGCTCCAGGTTCTGAGCTGTCAGCATGGAGCCTGACACGGGGCTCAAACTCATGAGCAGTGAGATCATGACCTGAGCCAAAGTTGGACACCCAACCAACTGAGCCACCCAGGTGCCATGGAAAACTCTTCATCCAAATATCTATGTGGCACTCTCTTTCTCTTCCTTTATCTCTTTGCTCAAATGTCATCTTCTCAAACTTTCCCTGCTACCATATTTAAAATCTTAACACCCTCTTCCAAGTCTTCCTTTTTCTCCCTTCCCTGCTTTATCTATGCAAAACTTATCATCATTTCACATATTATATACTTTCTGATTTATTTATTTACTATCTTCCTCTACTGGAACCAGGCTAGATGAGGCAAGAAATTTTGTCTCTTTATTTTGGTACCCCTAATACCTAGACAGGTATGTGTTCAATCACTATTTTTTAGTGAAATGAATGAGAGAAGACATAAGAAAGCAAAAAAAGGAAATACCTGCTGAATTTCTCTATACTGCAAAAACTAGACATTCATGTGATATTTGAGAAAATGTCACAGAAAATAAAAAATAATTCTAACTTCAAGAACAATTTTAAATTAAGAAGAAATGATATTTTAGAGCCCCCAAGACACTCCAAAGTTGCCATTTCCAGGGTGTGCCTGGCAAGTAGTAAGAGGTCGATAAATCCTAGCTAGATTTATTATTGCTGTTATTAGGTATGGACACTTATCCATGTATAAAGAAAATAGATTCTTAATTATCTAACAAGTGAATTAAATGACCTAAGAAACCATCTCTGCAAAGATAAGAAGACAGGGTTTACAGTACACCTAAAGTTAAAATTAAACTCTCTTAAAATTATATGGCAGGGGTGACCAGGTGGCTCAGTCAGTTAAGCGTCCAACTCTTGATTTCAGATCAGGTCATGGTTCATGAATTCAAGCCCTACACTGGGCTCTGTGCTAATAACAGTGCAGGGTCTGCTTGGGATTCTCTCTCCCTCTCTCCCTTTCTCTGTGCCTCTCCCCTGCTCTCTTGTGCCTGTGTGCTCTCTCTCTAAATTGATAGCATTAAACAAATTATTAAAAAATATACGGAATAAATATGTTCAATTAAGCAGACTTATTGCTGGACATGTTTGGGTCATCATATTTTAGGAATGGAAGGTGCTTATGATTACCGAGTATAATCCCTCATTTTATACATGAGGATGATCCTGAGTGATCAGGTAAATTGCCCAAGGTAACATAACCAGATAAAATGATGGCCCCAGGACAAAAGCTGAAGTTTTCTGATCCCCGCTATAAGTGTTCCTTTAATCTGTATTGGATTTGTTCCTCAATCACTGTAAATAAAATTAAAATAAATTACTGAAGGGGCTTAAATTACATTAATAAAAATTTTAAATCTTTTCACAAAAAAACCTGTTTTTTATACCAATAAAAAATTTTTAGCTAGCCAAAATGCCAAAGCGAAAGAACTCTCCTCTAAAGCAACTCCAGGAAGAAGTCACAGCCACAGAACTGCTCAAAACAGGCTTAAACAACATGACTGAACAAGAATTTAGAACAATTGTCATAAAATTAATAGATGGACTT
>CM053567.1:182531789-182613714 GCA_028646485.1 Cryptoprocta ferox | reverse complement strand
GGTGTCATGCTCAGCGAAATAAGTCAGGCGGAGAAGGACAGATACCATATGTTCGCACTCATAGGTCTAACAGAAGAAACCCAATAGAGGACAATGGGGAGGGGAAGGAGGAAAAAGAGTTAGGGAGAGGGAGGGAGAAAAAACACGAGAGACTCTTGAATCCTGAAAACAAACTGAGGGGAGAAGGGGAAGGGGAAAAGGTAAAGCGGGGTGATGGTCTTGGTGGAGGTCACTTGTGGGGAAGAGCACTGGGTGTTATATGGAAACTAACCTGACAATAAACTATAAAGTTAAAAAATAAAATAAAATAAAATAAAATAAAATAAATAAATAAATAAAACATTAAAAAATTTTTAAAAAAGACTGGGGTGTCAGGTATTGGGGATAATAATCCACTTACCCCCTCTGAACTTTCTGGACAGGCTTGGTGACCTTGCCAGTTCCAGCTTCCTTCTTGTTCACTGTTTTGATGACATGCACAGCAACTGTGTCATGTCACTAACAGCAAAATGGCCTAGAGGAAGATAGTCAGACAAGCTCTCAACAGACATAGGCTTGCCAGGAACGATATTAACAATGGGGGCATCACCGGATTTCAAGAACTTGGGGCCATCTAAAAAAAAAATTAAAAAATAAAAAATAAAAAAAAAATTTAAAAAAAAAATTTTAATTTGTAAATTTTACAATGCTATACATTTTTAAATTTTAATAGATTAAAATTAAATTTAATATTTAATAATTTATTATAATTTTTAAAATCAGAGATTCATCATAAAAGAAATAAAAAGTAAAGTGGATGATCCTTTCTTTAGCATTTAATAAACTGTATCATGGGGCGCCTGGGTGGCTCAGTCGGTTAAGCGTCCAACTTCGACTCAGGTCATGATCTTATGGTTCATGGGTTCAAGCTCCACATCAGGCTCTCTGCTGACAGTTAGCTCAGAGCCTGTCGCCTGTCTTTGGATTCTGTGTCTCCCTCTCTGACCCTCCCCTGCTCACGCTCTCTCTCTCAAAAATAAATAAAACATTAAAAAACACTTTTTTAAATAAAATTTTAAAAGAACTGTATCATGACAAGAAGACGGACAGAAATCATATAAACAGATTGTTATGACTTATACAAAGCTTACACAATTCCTCCAAACAAAGCAAAACCACAGAAACCTTAATACTTCTCAGGCTAAGGAAATTACAATACTGTCAAAAGGTTTGAAGCGGGCTATCTAAAAGAAAGTAACTGTGAAATGACATCATAAAATCACTGCAACAACTATCAGGTGAAAATGACTTTTGATTAGTATTATGAAAAAGCCTTCATTTGACATTTTCTTCCCCAATAATTACCAGTCCTAACACCAGTCTGAATGCAAGCATATGCATTTAATCTGAGGAAACAACTCCACCAATTAAATTGGAAATACTATCAAGATGTTCTGAAAGTACAGCAGAAGTGTGAAGTATCATGTAAAAGAACAGTTTTAAGAACATATATTAGGGGCGCCTGGGTGGCTCAATTGGTTAAGCATCCAACTCTTGGTTTCGGCTCAGGTCATGATCTCAGTTTGTGAGATCAAGCCCTGCGTCAGGCTCCAGGCGGTCAGTACAGGGAATCCCTCTCTCCCTCTCTCTGCCCCTTCCCTGCTCACTCTCAGTACACAGAATATTGATGCCATCACTATCAGAATCAGATGCTATCATCATCTACTAGTAAATAAATAGCCATAGCTCTAGTTAAACAAATTTACACGCAAAGAGAGAAAAAAGAAAAAAGAAGCAACAGCAGCAGCAGCAATAGAAACAAAAATAAAGTCTATCTGAAAAAGACACTTGGATCTGATACTTTGGGATTACTATTCCCAGAACAAAAAAGAACCAAAATATTAAAATAAACAGGCAAGGAGGCAGAATGGTTTAATTCACAACGTATAAACAGAATGAATTTTTCAAATCCTCAAAAGAGTTTCTGTTCATGCTTTATAAATTATAAATTCTCTTCAGCAAAATTAATGACTCACTCTTTCACTTTGTTATAATGCTGTAGATGGTAAATTTTACAGAAGTTGATATGGACCCTTCAAATTAGGAATCAGAGTAAATGTTACCTACTTGACAGTTTCCTATTTCTACTCTCCAGATAAAATAAGAATTTTTGAAGACTCAAAAGAGTCACAGTATAGTCAAGCACTTTCCTGTAAATTCCCATGAAACTTTTCAAGCTGGATGCATAACCATTTCTTCAGACTCTTCTATCACTAAGAATAAAGAATAATCTTTGAAAAAAATTGTGATAATTTTATTGAGGGTATCAGTTAAATTTTCCAACCTGAAATTTACTTGTTTTACTAATACATTTCCATCGAGTTCAGGGAACACAACTACAGAGTACATTAAAATGTAACCTTTGAACCTTGCAGTGTAAAACATCACTTCCTGGGCAGAGATAGTACTCCAAGAACAATCAATCACTGTTAAGAAGAATATACACTCAACATTGTTAATTAGTGTTGATGCACTCTTCTCGATGCCCTCATCTGTCATGAAGATTGTTTAAAAATCTGAGTTATTAGTCTTTATTTGGGAAAGGATCTGGTTAATATCTTTAAGAGCAGAAATCATTCATCCATCCACTCTATCCTGGAGCGTGATAATTCCTACCCCCAATACAAGTTACTGATAACCACCACCCCTACACTAACTAAGACGCTATAAATCAGGAAGAGGGCAGCTTCTATGCAACCCCTGTTAATTTCTGTTTACAATCTATCCAACTGAGAATGTTAGCTAGCCAGGGGAGAAACTAGCTGATGGATCAGATAGTAGGAAAACATAACAGCTTAAAGACAGAAAATAACAAAATGACAAATTAAAATGCCATGTGCTTATAACAACATGGATTGAATTTAAAATTAATTAAAAAAAATTAATATTCCTGAATGTTCATCTCATTTCAATGTGAACCTTCCCTGAAACACTGAAAGAAAAATGAAAACTGTTACTTCAAGTAACAGTTTGGTTTTTGAAATTAAACAAAAATTTAAAAAAAATAAAAAGTCAGAAGTGTAGGTTTTCTATCATTACATAAAGGTCACATTAGGAAAAAGCATAATTCTTAATTATTTTATATTTATTTAACCTAAAATCGTGATATAAAATCTATGACATTTTATCTCAAACATGATCCAGCATAATATAACTTCAGAATATTTCCTAAGAAACTCTCTGACATAATTCACCAAAGTGGAATTCAGTAGGCCAGCTGGGCCCAAAGGCCATCTAATAGATTCCCTGTATCTACGTATGTATTTTTCCTCATTAAGAAAACCATTTTCCCTTAATAACACATCCCAGGCCATAAACACTTCTTATTCCAACGGAGGCTTCATGAAAAGGCTTTTATTCATTCATTCAGTATTCATTCATTCAGGCACTATTCTAAGCGATGAGGTCCCTATGCTTCATTGAGCCTTAGATTTTAGTGGGGAAAGACAGGAAACAAACAAGAAACAACATCAGATGGCAGAGAAATGAAACAGAATGTCCTGAGAGAAAAGGACTACATGGCTCGTTTACACTGAGTGGTCAAGAAAAGCAACAATGACAGTTAAGATGTGATCCAAATGATAAAAATGGAGCCAGTCAAGTAAAGACCAGAAGAGAAAGTATTTCAAGTAGAAGAAACCCTATGATACAAATTAACTTGGAATGTTCAAGTAGAGAAAAAAAGACAAGTGTGCCTTAGCATAGAGTGGGCAAGGAACACACTGAAGACGTCTAAGAGGCAGGTAGGAACCAGATCACCTAGTGTTAGGTAAACTTGGATGAGGAGTTTAGATTTCATTTTAAGTGTGATGAGAAAGCACTAGAAGAGGCATACCATGATTTGCCATTTGAGAACTGGATTGGAGGAGAGCAAAGCTAGAAGCAGGAGGGACAGTTAGGAAACTACTGCAGTATTCGTGTGAAAGGTGATGGTGGTGTGTTAGGCCACGGCCAGGTGCACCTGTAATAAGCTCATAAAGCGGTCATGAAAGGAAAACCCCTAGGTCGTGCAGTGCAGGGTCTGGTCAAGTGAGAGAACGGAGACTTTCAAAACCAGGAAACCAGGTATCAGACCTGGTAAATATGGCTCTGTGAATTGCAGAAATTGCCTTTAGATGGTAATATAATTGTTGCCAGGTGTCTATCAGTCATCTTCCTACACATCGGGCTGCAGACATGGACATGATCAAACTTTAACAGAACTTCTGTAAAATACACAGAATAAATAGTTGACTTACCCTCTTTCCCATGTTGGAAAAGACCTAGTGGGAATTTATTTACCTTGCTAGGAAAAAGTAGAGCCTTCCATGAAGATTTGGACATAACTATATTCATTAATCCCAACAACTAAACAGAGTAAAAGAAAGGCGGTCAAATTTTTTAAAACTTTAAGGCAGCTAAGAAAAAGAAAAAAAACTAAGAGTAAGGTTAACAGGTCCCTATCAACTCCTTAAGCACTCTAGCTCAATCTTTGTGCAAATTAACAATGACTAATTGAATACACATAAATGGCACTCAAGAGTGTTTGCTGAATTGAACTGCCCGACCCATCTTATGGTATGAGAAGTATCCATCTAAAAAAAAGGGGGGGGGGCGCCTGGGTGGCTTAGTCGGTTAAGCATCAGACTCTTAATTTTGGCTCAGGTCGTCTCACGGTTTGTGAGTTCAAGTCCCACATCACACTCTGCACTGACAGTGCAGAGCCTGCTTGGGATTCTCTCTCTCCCCTCTCTCTCTCTGCCCCTACTCCATTTGCTCTGTCTCTCAAAATAAACTCTAAACAAATTTTTTTAACAAAATAAAAAACGTATAAGATAATGACAAAGGAATTCTCTAGGAACCATTTCCTCCAGGCCACTTTTGTAAGATGTCTGTTTCAGTTGTACTAATTTATAATTTGTGATCATTTAAATTGAATCTGTAGTCAGTGTTTCTAAAAGGCTATTATGATTAATAATGATGATGATGATGATAACAGTTACTGAGCACTTACAGTGTACAGACCACATGCTAAGCACTTTCCATGTAAATCTCATTTCATCTTTAACCTTATCAGACAGAAACTACTATACTTACCTGCAGATGAGGAAATTGAGGTATAAAAATATAAAGTAACCTATCTGATGTCACACTGCTGTTAACTGAAAAAACCTGGCCTTGTAAAAGCAGTCTGTCTAAACTCAAAGTCCTATGATCTTAACCATGACTCAAATACTACATTTAAAGTCTTGTATACTACAAAGAAAAATCACTAACTAGTGTCTTACAGCCTTTCAGAATATAGAAAAAATGAACTTAAGCATTATACACTGAAATAATTTAGCCATTACCAATTCTATTTCATTAAAGCAAATCTCTTCCTCTATTGGCTACATTAACCTACTCTAGATACTCTTTATATTTAAACATAATAAAACACAATTTTTAGTCAAAATAAACCCATAATTCATCCTTACCTAAGACTATCCTCAATCTTCACTCCAAATTTCTGTGAGTTTACTATATTTTCATAAAACACAAACGATTTTAGGGGCGCCTAGGTGGCTCAGTCGGTTAAGCATCTGACTTCAGCTCAGGTGGTGATCTCGTGGTTCTTGAGCTCGAGCCACACATGGGGCTCTGTGCTGACAGCTCAGAGCCTGGAGCCTGCTTCAGATTCTGTGTCTCCCTCTCTCTCTGCCCCTCCCCTGCTTGCACTCTGTCTCTCTCTCTCTCAAAAATAAACATTAAAAAAATTAAAAAACAAATGATTTTATAACATTAATTACAAGCTTTTACTATAAAACAAATTCACACATGCACACACATACACACACTCCCTCTTCCTCTCCCTCCCTGTCTCCTTCCCTCCTTCCTTCTCTTTCTCTCTGTATAGAAATTTTCTGTATATCCTACCCTTCTGCTAAACTTTGGCTAAAAGTTGGCTACTGCTGCCAATATTTTCATAGCCTGTAGGTATTTCTTTTCCACATATGCTTTCTATTCAAGTTGCAAAGAACAGAACACAATGAGTTTTAAAAAGCACATTTAGGGGCACCTGGGTGACTCAGTCAGTGGAGCACCCAACTCTTGATTTCGGCTCAGGTCATAATCCCAGGGCCGTGGGATCCAGTCCCACGCTGAGCTCCATGCTGAGCATGGAGCCTGTTTGAGAGTCAGTCTCTCTCTGTCTCTCTCTCTCTCTCTCTCTCTCTCTCTCTCTCCCCCCCCTTCCCTGCTCATGCTTGCTCTCTAAAAATAAATCTTTAAAAAAATTAAAAATAAAAAGCACATTTAGGTATAAGATAACTGTGTGTTGATTAGAAGAAGCATAATAATCCAGTTTCAGATGTCTTCCCATCATGTTTCTTTTGCTTTGCCTTTAATCAGTATGTAAATTCTCTGCTTTTTATTACAATTTTATCCTCCCAAAAAGAAGATGAGTACACACTACTATACTAATTTAACATCCCCCTGAAAACACAGATTTCAGTATCTTTCATTGCATGACCATGTGATATCAGGCCAGTGACAGATTTTTCAATAAATAATATCAAGGAAATGTTCGTATTATAATCTCTTCATTTTACATATATAATATTCTGTGTGACTTTTTTTTATAGTCTTTATTTTATAGACTTTATTTTATAGTCTCATTTTGAAACAGAGTATTATAAATACAAGAAAGGGGTTACAGCTAAGCCAAAAGTTAAAAAAAACTCAACTTTGTATGCTATTTAAAATCTCAAACATAACACTGTAATCATTTTTTACACAAATTCATATAACTTACATGAGTATTTGTTTTTAAAACTTAGCAACGGCATCACCGGCACAGTCCAATAGCCCATCTAGTGTGATAGCCTCTCTTTCACAGTGACCCATGGTGGATGCCTCACACAGAGAGCATAAACACATAACATAATGCATATAATTGTGCACGACTACACCATTAACTACAGAAGGTAGTCAGATTATGTCCTGAAAGAAATGAGAACAGGTCCCAACCCCCATCCCTTCCCTACTCTATAATTTCCTAAAAGGTGATGAGAAACCTCCAATTAGTGCAAATTTATCCATAATACAAACCAGTGTTTCAGTAACATTGCAACTAAGAAATGATCTCCTAGGGGCGCCTGGGTGACTCAATTGGTTAAGCGTCCAACTTTCAGCTCAGGTCATGATCTCACGGTTCATTAGTCTGAGCCCCACATCGGGCTCTGCACTGACAGCTCAGAGTCTGGAGCCTGCTTCAGATTGTGTGTTTCCCTCCCCCTCTCTCTCTGCCCCTCCCCCACTCATGCTCACTTGCTCTCTCTTTCTCTAAGATAAATAAATGTAGAAAGAAAGAAAAAAAGAAAGAAAGAAAGAAAAGAAAGAAAATAAATCTCCTAAAATGAAAGGCTGCACTCAGAAATAGAACATAAGGTCATCAAAACTTATGATTTCTACAGGAGAATTTCAGTGAATTGAAAAGCATCAGATTCACTCATTTAGAATTATTTACGGAACAGAAGAGCAAAATTCTCCTAAAGCTTAAAAAACCTGTACCCAAGGCATCCATTTCATGATATGTAATACTATTTTCTAGACACTATTATAAAATCTGTATTTTTAACTCTTCAGAGAAATGATATCCACACCTGTTTGGTAATGGTTTTAAAGTAAGGCTTGGATTTATTAAATGTTCATCTAAGTGTGCAAAAACCACATAATGAAGAAATCTTGGTTTGGTCCTTCAGGAAGTACTATTTCCTAAATAATTACAGACCAAAAAAAAATGCACTATACTTTTAAAGACCTTTGGAGAAGATAATTCTCTTGGTAGTATACTTGGGTATTGGTTTAACAACGCTTGTAGTCAGGAAACTCTTCCTGACCTAAATCCTCCATGGTATAATTTAAATTCATTTTCTCTTTTTCTGACCTCAAATAGTTGTAGAAGATTAGGTCGTATCGTAATATTTTATATATTTAAAAACCCTTATTAAGGTCTCCTTTTCCAGGTAACGACATTACAGGACTACGAACCAACAGTCCTGTACAAAATTGAGTCTTATAGTTTCATGTGCTGTATACTGTAGCCCAGCTGACAGATCTCAAAAATTATCCACCATTTTTACCAAGCACTACTCACTCTTCCCCAATACACTCTTTCTCAAAAAACAACACAACACAAAAAATGATCTACAGTTTAGAACAAATCTCAAAAATTTAGAAAGAGACATTTATGAGAGATGGGAGCAAGGAACAACACACACAAAATTCCACCCCGACACTGCTTTCTTCCCTAGAATAGGGGATCATTTAATGAAATCTATCTCTCAAAACCCCTGGGGCAGAGCTGAAGCTGCAGTGCAATATCATAAAATCTGCAGCTGTGTTGCTGTTCTTAGTAGTCCGTGCTGCTTCCTCAGACCACAGGAAGCCGAAGCACACACGGTCAGAACAGAACTCACCTTGACGGGAACTAGCCAGAGCAGCAGGGCAGTAACATCAAGCATCAAAACTGGTACTGAAAAGATCATATACATCTGTAAAAATTTTCTCCTCAAGCAATTGACTTACCCCAGGAAAGCTGTATCTTTTATGTTTCTAAACATCAGAATTTGTTTGTTTAGGAATAAAGACTAAAGGATAGGCAAATAAACAGTGATGCATAAAGAAGCATTAATAACTTACTTTTATTGCCCACCAAGGCAACCAGAGGCTGAGTTTCTGACTCCTCGCTCACTTTCTTCACCACAGAATACCAATCTTCTAAATTCTCAAAGCTTTGATAATTCGTAATATCATACACCAACAGGATTCCCTGTCACAAGAGAGTTACAGAACTTTTTGTCAGATACCTGGCAAAGACGTGGTGAGCTACACTAAATATGAGAAAATCCTATCAGGGGTGAAAAGGCTGCAAGCTCTACAGTCCTGCCTGTTACTTCCATAGGTCAAACATGAAAACCTTTCAATAAATAACCATCTGCTGCTGCTCTTTATAAATATTTTCAAAAATGAGATTCCATGACATCCCTTGATACTCAATTTTAGTGTTTAACACAATTTTCTTTAAATGAAATAAGTCGATTTCCTCTTTTGGTCCTCTGTGCATTTGGAGAACAACACTGGAGTATCCTCCTTGTAATAACCCTTCATATACTTGAAGATAGTTAAGTGACTCCTTTACCATCTCCTTTCCAGAATAAACAAACTCAATTCCTTAAACTTGCCTCAAAGGACCTATTTTCTACCCCTTTAATCATAGTTGTTGGGTTCTTCCCAGGACACACTACATACAGTTTTTTGACATCCTCTTTAAAATGAGCAATGTAAAACTGGATATGATACTGTAATAAGAGCCTGAACAAAGCCAAATATAACAGAGGGATTGCTTCCTGCCTCTTATATATCATATTCCTTTTAATATATCCCATTATTTTGTGTGGGAAGGAGAAGTATGTACACACACAAAAATAACAGTGCCACATTCTTGATTCTCATCCAGTTCGCAGTCAAACACTTAATACAAAGCTCTACATATAGTGTAAGTCTGAACCCTAATAGCATTTATGTCTCCTTCTTAGGTTATAATCACAAAAAATTTTTACTGCATTTTTGTACCTACTATCCATCTAGACATATATTTAGATCTATTCATTAGTCCTTACAACAATCATCTAATGCTGCTACTCTTACTCTCATTTTACTAACACGGAGAGGTTACAATAACCAAGGTCGACCATACCTAGGTCACATACCACTACCACTAGGTAGGTGATGAAGCCAGACCTGAATCAAGGGCTGTATGAATATAAAGTCCACTCATGCATTCTATAAGCATTTGTCTGTCAACTATACGCCAAGCATGGTGCTGGCTCCTAGAGATACGAATTCCAAACCTCAAGAAACTCACAGTCTTGCAGCAAGGCCAGGCATACAAACAGACAAGAACAGAACACAAAAGTGATGGCCAGTGATATGCTGGTAAATATTAATAAACCGGCTAGTGCCATGGTGGGGGTAGGGAATTGTAGAGAGTTGTTTCTCTCACTTGCCTGTTTCTGTGGCATAAATACCCCCCTGTGGCCATTTGCAAGTCATCAATGTCCTTAACTGAACAGCTGGGTAGGACACCACCATACTGCATCTGAACCATACAGGTACAACAGACATCAATAATTTCAAGAACATAGGTAAGAAAAATATATGGTAAAATAACCAGTAAATGATGCATTTTGAACATATATGTTTTTAATATAATTTATGAGTTTACGTATTTATAATCATGAATGTATTCAACAACTGACTCACAAAAATTTAACAACTGCCTTTCTCAAGCCAGAGAATAGCATACTACTATTACAACCTTCTACCAGGCTCTTTTATTAAATTACTCTGGCCCCCAAGTCACTTAGCTCCACTGGGTCTCAGGTTGTTTGCCTCTAAAATTAGATCACTGAAAGTAAATGGTCTCTAAAATCCCTTCCAGTTTAAATATTCTGTAATTTTTATGCAAAATCACTTGTCTGATTCATTTTGGTAACCTAAGACACTTATTTCTGTCTTCTTAAATGCTTTGAAATAATGCCCAACGATAGAATTATTTGAAATAATCAGCATATGCCCACTCTTCTTATTAAGAATAATGATGCCCCAGAACTGGCCTTTGAAGAAAGCTAACCTTCAGTTCTCGTTTTGGCAGCATGTATAGAGAGGAAGAAAGGAAGCTAATCTTCAAACTACTGACTCCACATCCAGGTGACTTGAATGATACCACATACTGCGTTAAAAGAGCTCTGCCCTGAAAGTCACATCGCTGCTGGACTGCAGTCTTGGACTGGCCCTATCATCTACTGATCTTGATCTTGGGCAATGCTTCTGTCATCCACCTTTATAACACCTGCCATGTCTAAGTGATTATGTGAAGTTACAGGAATAGACTTATTTAAAAACTAACATACTACACAATTGCTGGGAATTTTTATTATTCTGAGTGAATAAGAATCACATTTTTAAAATTTTATTTTTCAATATAATTTATTGTCAAATTGGCTTATATAAAACACCCAGTGCTCATATTTTCAAGGCAACTTTGTGACAGTTTTTACACTCATAGATTGAGCTGCTGATCTATGATGCCTCTTAAACCTTAAGATGTTCGGAACCCTTCTAAACTGGTATGTGAAAATCTTCATCTCAACATGGGCCAATATGTGTACAGGATGCAAATAAAACATGGCCACCATCTCTTGATGATCTGTACTAGACCAGAGCTTAAAATAAAAATTAAATACTACTGATCTATTATATACCAGAAGTCAGTAAACTATGGTGCCCAAGACAAATTCAGCTCAAAGCCCGTATTTGTAAATAAGCTTTTATTGAAATGCAGTCATACTTATTTAAGTATTATCAATGGCTACTTCTGTATACAACTGCAAAGTTGAGTGGCTGCAACAGAGACAGTATGGCTTGTGACACCCAAAATACTTACTTCCTATCTGGCTCTTTAAGGAGCCAATTCCTGAGCTACACCAGTGTGTCCCAGTATTTTTCAGAGATCAATAACTATGAATCTTCCGGTAGTCATAAGAAAGGCAGAAGGATAAATGCCTTTCATTAATCTAGCTTTCCACCAACCCAACATTATATACCCCATTCTCAATACCACTCTATGTAAAAACCAGGATTCCATCTTTGCTCCTAACATGACAATTTTTCATCAGCTCTAACCTATACCAATGTGGTCAAAATCTGAAAAAGGAAAATGGGAAAACCAAAAAGACATTAAAACACAAAAATAAGTTCTAGAATTTTCAGTTTCAATTCTGACATGTAAAGAGCCGAGAAGTCATCACATCTGTCCTTACAGACAGGAAAAATCTAAACAAATAAAATCAATGACTTTTCTTGGCAAAGAACAGAGAGCTGAGTTTGCAGGGTAAATCGCCATCCTGAAATCTGGGGAGACAGGTGAATCTGAAGAGTCACAGCCCATATATGCTAACCTGGAGCAGAAGCCACTATGGCCAGTAAACGTAGGAACATCTACATGGCAATTTTAATAAACTGGTGGAGGCTGCCTGTGGTCCACTTTGAGAATGAAAAACTCCCAGGCGACATAGTCTGTGGATGTACCCCCACACTTTCATGGATTTTACCTCCAGAAACCCTACCAGTTCCTCTTGGTAGAATCAAGAAAGATCCCCACATGACTCTGACATGAGGAGGGAGAAATAAACCACTGTAAAATATGCCCAGAGTATTATCCATATAAAAGGCATACTGTCCAAGAAAAAAGCTTAATGAGTGTCTTATATCACAGGGGGGAAGAACACTTCCCGTCTCCAGCCCCTTCCATCCATCTCGTGTCACCTAAGTGGGAAGAGCTAATAAATACCTGTGAAGGTCGCAGCCCAGGGACACAGGCCCACTAAGGCTACAACTTGATCATAAGACCATAGAATGAGAGTGTTCCCTCCCCCCTCCAATACTGTACCACAACACCAACTGGACTCTAGCATAATAGTAGTGTATTACATTTGAAGGAACTGTAAAACACAAACTTCAACTAAGGAAGAGTTCTTTGAGATGTCTAAAAAGACCAGGGAGAAAAAAACAAGGACACTAGAAGAATCTGATGTCTCTGGGACCTAGAGCCTCAGCAAACATTATAAACAAAGGCCAACTCCTGGCCAATTAACATAGAGCTCCACACTAAAGGCCTGTTTACCTGAGTTCTTATTACTCTATACATCTATCTACCCTTCAACAAAAAATTAGAAGGCACACTAAAAGGCACTTTGAAAACAAAAAGTAAGCATTACAACCAGACTCAAATATGATACAGATTTTGGAAGGATCAGATCATGACTTTAACTATGATAAATATTTTTAAGGTTCTAGTGGAAAAAATAGACAACGTGCAAGAACAGGTGGATAAGGCACACAAAGAGATGGAAACACTAAAGGCTAATAAAAAGAAAATGCTAGCTATCAAAAACACTATAACAGAAATGAAGAATGCCACTGATAGTCTCATCAGTAGACCAGATACAGCCTAGAAAAGAATCCATGAGCCTGAAGATAAGGTAACAGAAATTTCCAAACTGAAATGCAAAGAGAAAAAACTATGAATAAAACAGAACATTAAAAACTATGTGACAATTCTGATTTGTATATCATACATATAACTGGAATGCCAGAAGGAGAAAAGAGAACAGAGCTTAAGAAATATATGAAGTAGGGGCACCTGGGTAGCTCAGTCAGTTAAGCGTCCGACTTCGGCTCAGGTCATGATCTCATGGTCGATGAGTTCAAGCCCAGTGTCGGGCTCTGCAGTAACAGCTCAGAGCCTGGAGCCTGCTTCAGATTCTGTGTGTGTGTGTGTGTGTGTGTGTGTGTGCGTCTCTCTCTCTCTGCCTCTCCCCCACTCACACTCCGTCTCTCTCTCTTCCTCAAAAACAAACATTAAAAAAAATTTTTTTAAAGAAATATTTCAAGTAATAAAAATGGCCAAGAAATTGCCAAAATCAATTAAAGACACCACACCACTGATGTAGAAATCTCAGAAAACACCAAGTAGGCTAAGTACCAAAAAATCTACATTTAGGCACATCACATATTCAAACTGCATAAAACAAAACACAAAGAGAAAATCTGGAAAGAAGTCTGAGGGTAGGGAGGGGTTGGTGAGAGGGAATACATTATCTATAGAGGAACAAGGATAAGAATTACAGAGAATTTCTTATCAGAAACCATAAGAAAAGAATGGAGTGAAATATTTAAAGTGTTGAAAGAAACAAAAAGACCAATCTAGAATTCTATATGTAAAATTATCCTTCATAAGTGGGAGAGAAATAGACTTTCTCAGATAAACAAAACCTGAGAGACGTCACTGCTAGCAGACATGCCCCTAGAACAAATGTTAAAAGAGGCTCTTGAGGGAGAAAGAAATGATATGATATGGGTCAGAAACTCATTTCTACATTAAGAAAGGAAGAGTATCAGAAAAGAAATAAGTAAAGGTAAAATAAAAGCATTTATTTTCTTATTTTTAATTTATCTAAAATACAACTGTTTAACAATACTAACAATGTATTGAGTGATTATAGCATATAGGTGAGTTAAATGAATGACAGCAATGTCACAGGGACAGGAGGGATGAATGGACAATATGCTTTTATGAAGTATCTGAACTACATGCAAAACAACACACTGTCATGTGAAGGTGGACTTAAATTAGTTAAAAATGTATACTGCAAACACGAGGGCCATTGCTAAAAAAAATGTGTTTAAGTATAACTGATAGGCTAAGAGAGAAGGCAAAATGCTCAAATAAAACAATAAGATAGAAAAAGAAAGGGAAAAAGAAACAAAAGACAAGCATAAGAAATAAAAAACAAATATGATAGAAATTAACCAAACTGCATCAATAATCACTTTAAATGTGAATGATCTAAATATATCAATTAAAGGATATAGTGTCAGAATGGATGAAAAACCAAGATTCAACTATACGCTGACTGTAGGAAATTCACTTTACATATAAAGACACAAATTAAAAGTAAAGGAATAGAGAAACACCTTGCTAACACTAATGAAAACAACACTAGGGTACTCATATTCATTTCAGAGACAGAAGACTTCAGAATAAGGAAAGGTATTAGGTATAGGTATCAGCATAATGATAAAGGGGTCAATCCCCAAGAAGACATAACAACCCTTTACGTATGCCCACCAACAACAGAGTATCAAAACATGTGATGCCAAACTGACAGAACTGTAAACCTGTATATCCACTCGCACTGTTGGACTTCAATGCCCCTTTTTCACTGACTGTTACATTAAGCAAGGAGAAAATCAATTAACTCACATGAAATATGCACCAAGACAGACTACATATATGGGCCATAAAACATATATTAACAAACTTTTAAGAATGGAAACCATGCCAAGCCTGGGAGTCAGTGGCTGCTTACGTGAGTTTCGTAGTTTGTGGCTTTCAAAGAATTTGTCTATTTCATCTAGGTGAGCACATTTTTGGCCATAGAGTTGTTTATATTACTCCCTTATTATTCTTTTAATACCTATGGGATTAGTAGTGGTGGTCCCTCATCAATTTGTGTCTTCTCTCCCCTTCTCTCTCTCTCCTTTTTTTTTTTTTTTTTGGTCAACCTGGCTAGAGGTTTACTAGCTTTTGGTTTTATTGATTTTCTTCATTATTTTCTTTTTTAAAATTTCATTGATCTCTGCTCTAGTTTTTATTATTTTTTGGTTCTGCTTTCATTAAGCTTAAATTGCTTTTCTTCCTCAGTTTCTTAAAGTAGAAGCTTGGATTATTATTAATTGATTAATGATTCTTCTTTTCTAATACATATATTCACTGCTATTCATTTTTCCTCTAGGCACTGGTTTTGCTATACCCCACAAGTTTTGATAGGTTGTATCTTTATTAAATTAAGATATTTTAAAACTTCTCTTGAGACTTCTGTGTTATGGAGAAACATGTTTTTAAATCACCATAGATTTTGAGTTTTTCCAGCTACCTTCCAATTACTGGTTTCCAGTTTAATTCCTTTGTAGTCTACCCACCGGCTATAGCGCCCCAGAGTCAGACCTCTAAGTATTCATCTCTTCAGGAGCCTAGAACACAAGCACCCAATGCCCAAGTCTCTCACCACATCCATCAATCCAGACCTCTTCCGACTGCTTCCAGAAAACGATCAGAATCTTCTCAGCCACAAAAAGGTGTAACTCCCTCAGAAATGCAACACATCTTGGCAACAAGGGAAGCTCAAGAAGAATCTACCAGGAACTACTGGAAGTAATTTTCTTGGCAAGCTGGTGGCCATTGAAACCCATCACCATGTCTCCTGTCCTTGATGAGCTTTTCTCACCCTCCTTTCTGCCATTCATCTTTCTCCTATCTTTTCCCCACACTGCCCTGTGCTCACTCTTCCCAATTTGCCCTCCAACTGCTCCTCTTCATCCCAAATCTTTCTGCTAGGACTTCTGGAAACCACATTTCAAGTTTAACACATTCTTCTATATTTTCAAATTCTTCAACAAAAATTCCCTAGATCTTCTATGCCTTCGCTTCACTTTTTCTACCTGCAACTCCCAGAAGATACTATCACCCTTCTCTTCAGAAACCTCAAGACTTTGGCAAATATTACATAAAGTCTCTTTACACAGTACTTTGTTTTCATCTCTTTCACTGATCATCATAGCTAATGAACTCAAGTGATTAACCAGGCAGATACCATTCTCAAAGGAACACTGAAGTCTTCAAGGAAACATGAGCACTGGTGGCAACATTTAAGTCCTGTAAGTGACTCCATAGATTTAGTTCTAAAATTCAACCTGCGCAGTACGCACACCATTTAACCTTCCCAAAAATGAAAGGGTCCCAATTCCCACAAAGCAGCATTTTTTCTCCCTGATTTGTACGACAAATAATCTACATTTGTCTTTAATTATATGTAGAAATAGGTTAGATCATACAGATTATACCACAGTCCTAACAACATATACTTTGCTGTGTAAGTACAACCTGTAAGAAGGAACACTAATGCAAGAAAAGTGTATAATCAGTTATAAGCTGGCAAATAGCCAACTAAAAATGCACAGTAAAAGACAGCAGAGGGTCTCCAAGAGTCCAGCTTTGAGATGTGCTCTCTCCCCAGCTGCCATCCAGGCAACCAAATCCTTTTGTTGGTGGTTAACAGGCCAGCTCATCTGTGGGGGACACTGGCACACAATAGTAGTTATGTTCTGCCTCACAAATGACTACACTTCATTGAGTTTATGCTCAGTAGAGCAGTGTTTGCAAACCACTTAGATTCCAGGACGGAAAGAGCTACAAAAATGAAACACCCAGTCCTTCTCTGAGGTTTGTTATTAGCCTCTGTTAGCCACAGGTTACAGGGCACTAAACACTATGTACTGTGTGTTTGCTCGTAACCACTATGAAAAATAGCCTATAACATCTTTCTGAAGACTCCTAGAAAATTTTAAGTTAATTTAAAATCTGGGAATTTAACTGGGAAATACTTCAATTCTTAGAACTAGTTCTTGTCAAAATACCTCATTAATTCGTTCTTGGGTGTCAATCCAATTTTGTTTCAACCAACACTGTTCAACAGATGATTGCTGAAGTTTAATGCTACTAGGGGGAAAATGTGAACGGGGTGAAATAATCAGTTCCATTTGAATCTATGTTCATTCCCAGCCTACACAAAAATCTCTTTCTGGATGCTAAGAAATGTTTTAGAAAAATAGGTTCATTAGCTTAATAGCCCAGGTATGTATACGATGATTCTTTCTATACACCATACATAAGTTAGAGAACCTATAAGAAAATCCTAAATATACTTTAAACTGATGTCCTTCCTCAAAACAGCCAGTCAAAACATCATTTCTGAAAGATTTCTATCCTGTAGCATGTATACCACAATCCAAAGTATTCATGAGCAATATAAGCATCTACAAGATCTCTAGAAAAAGTACAGATCCACTCGGAAGAATAATTATATGACTACACAATATAAAGTGATTGAGTGTATTAAAATACTATTAGAATGCTTCTGAAAGCAATGTTTTTGAAAAGTAACATTCCCCCCAGTTTATGGCAGTGAACTGCAGAGAGCTTCTCTGGCCTAGATAAAAAATTTACAGGGGCGCCTGGGTGGCTCAGTTGCCTAGGCAGCCGACTTCAGCTCGGGTCATGATCTCACAGTTCGTGGGTCGGAGCCCCGCGTCAGGCTCTGTGCTGACAGCTCAGAGCCTGAAGCCTGCTTCGGATTCTGTGTTTCTCTCTCTCTCTGACCCTCCCCCACTCACACTCTGTGTCTCTCTCTCTCTGTCAAAAATAAATAAACATTTTTAAAAATTTACATATATTTTACAAAAGAAACTACTAGTAAATGTTCTTTATGTACTATGCATAATTTAGTTTAGAATCTCTGGAAAGCAGGGAAAATTTATCATATTATCATTAGTTTATAATTCATTTTATCATCTCAGAATTCCCAATTTCCTGGCACAATTTCATGGAAGTGTTCATGAACTTCCCAGAAATACTGTACTACATTGTTGTTTAATGAAACAGGCCATATGCTTATAACATTCACAGAAATTGTAAAGTACAAATAATATAAGGCACCATCAAAAGAAAGAACATCCTATGTACCTTCAAAACAGAAATTTTATTTGACAAGTTCTAAGAAGGAATATAAATATAACATGCTCTTTCTCATAAGATATGAGGGACAGAAGAAGAGAATAAAGACATCCTACTAAAGTCAGGTTCTCTCAGAAAGGATGATAATTTTTTAATTTCTACAAATTTGACCAATAATGTCTAATTTTTAAGCAGTTACATAACAGCATGAAATATGCACTGTAAAAAAAAAATGATTTAAAAGAATGGCCACAAACATTGTGAATGCACTAAATGCCACTGATTATATACTTTTAAAATGATTAATTTTATATCATGTCAATTTCACATCAACATTAGTTTTATATATCATAATTTTATATTAATAAACTAACTTACATAAATCAAATAATAATTTAATGGTCTTAAGATAAACTTAAGAGAATCCAAATTATGAGCATTATATTCCCTCAATTTTTAAGTGAAAATTAATTGAATTTGAGATTCATAAAATCTTCCTATTCTCCATTGACTCTAGATAAATCTAAATAATAAAAAGTTATTTTATTTGACATTTAGGGTCAAATATTATGAGAAGCTTGACACATCTAATCCCTTTTTTTTTTAAATCCAATATGCAGCCAATATGTTCCTTTGTTTAAGGAACAAAGAGGAAAGAGACTATTTTCAAAACCCATTTTACCAAGCAGGGGAGTGAAATAAGAACTGTGGCGTCCTACAAATCTCTGTCCAGAAATTTCTCTTTAGCTTAATATCTACTTTGAATGTAATTGGTTTAAAACAGAAAAAATTAAACAACAAAAACCCAGACACGAAAACCTTGAGACTTATCTTTTAAGAGAAAAATGAATATGCATAAAATACTAAGTCCTATGTTGCAAGTGAAAATGCTAAATGAGCAAAAAGATTTGCAGGAGACAAAGAACAATGCAGAAGAAAAAGCATAGAAAAAATAGTTCTAAGAGCCAAATCTATATATTAACATGCAAAAACCAATACTCTAGGGCCTTCACAAATGACTCAGAACCGTATGAGCTTCATGTACTCTTCTCTGAATATTTTAGAAAATAATTCAGAACCTATTTTCCATCCAAAAGTAGGGCAAGAGCATATGCCAGGCATCAGGCATCGTACAGGACAGTGCTT
This sequence comes from Cryptoprocta ferox, assembly GCA_028646485.1. Classification (NCBI taxonomy): domain Eukaryota; kingdom Metazoa; phylum Chordata; class Mammalia; order Carnivora; family Eupleridae; genus Cryptoprocta; species Cryptoprocta ferox. The sequence continues at coordinate 182,594,372 of CM053567.1, read as the reverse complement.
AACAGTCTGCCTTTGTCTCCTTTTTGTCACTTCTTATAAGCAACACAGTTCCACATAACCAAGGTAAAATTCTCCCACTTCAAACATTAAACTCCAGTACGGAACCAAATAAGAGTTATGGCTACTACCCTCTCTAATACTTCATGATGGTGTAAAAGACACACTCTAGAGTGGGGGGAAAAAAAGCAAAAATAAATGCATGTCAATAATTAACGTTTTAAAGTATATCACTACCATGCACATTTTCTATTTGTATAATAATTTAACAACTTATATATTATGTCTATATAAGCTCATGTTGCCAAAAAAATTTGTTATATAATTGAGGGAATTTTTCCCTCTGTATAGATTTTCTTCTGAAAAGTTATATTTATTATGTTAAAATATTGTATGTCCTTCATATATATAATTTTTCATACTTAGTTTGCTCATATATTGATATATATTAAATCTGAAGAAATAAATATTTAGTAAACCATTTCACAGCATAAAATATATAAATATGCTTTTTGTCCTTACACCTTAAAATGAAATTAAATTTTCCCCTCCTATATTTTTCATTTAGTTTACATATTCTGAAAGCAGTCACTATAACCAAATCAGCTAATAAATATATCACTTACCATGCATTTATTTATAATATCTAACATATAACATATAAATTTATTTATAATATCTAACAATATAAGTAAGCATAAAAAAGCTATTAGAGTCACACTAGTTCCCTGACCCATATCGTTCCAAACACAATTTGGGGACAATGAAACCAAAGGATTAGCACAAAGATAAAATCAGTCTCTCCACATATCAGATAAAAATCAAGTTATAGTGTGTGTGTATCTGTGTATGTACGTATGTGTACCCAATTGTATGTGCTTGTGAGAGGAGTATTTTAGTACTGGAATAATCATAGAATGTCATACCTGTGCTCCATAGATATATTTATCCAACATCTTGCCTCCTATTGTCTGTCCTCCTATATCCCAAACTTGAAGAGTAACATTCAAGTTTCCTTAGAATATAAAAATAAGAATGCAGAAAAGGTAAGTAACAAAATAACAACTGAATACAGTTTCAGAGAACACTAAGTCACCATGATAAACCGTGAATCTATTTTGCCTTTTATTCTGCATGCTCATATGATCAGATATTTGGAACTGTGATATAATGTTGCCAAAAGATACCATAGTGGGGAATTTAAGTTTATACTTTTACAGCATCTCTACAGAACCAAATTTATAATCACCTTGAAAACAAAAGAAAGCTTTTATTCATAAACTTCTTAAAACTTAAAAAAACAGTAATTTTCTTAAACAGAGACTAGAACAATAAAGCACTTATATGTGGGGTAAAAAAATACACTTAAAAAAATAGAACCTTATATATTAACCTACCCTATAGCACATAATGAATTTTGCTGTAATCTAAATTCAATCGGTTCTAATACTCACAGATTAACAACAGACTACAAAAATGGACCCAGAGTTTCAACTCAAATTAATGGACTTTTAAAATTTGAATGTCACCTGTTATATGCAATAGTAAACATAATTTTTAAAACTACATGTTTCCAAATTTAACCTATAAAATATAAACACATATGATAGCCCTCTTCATAACAGACATAGGATAGATAACCAGTATGTCACTAAGTATTATGATACATTTATTACTGTTCGAAGAATTTCCAGGGAAACAAATTATTACATGTGCTTCAAAGCCTTCATAAAATGGTGTAAATCTTCCCCACACAAGCCTAATGAAAGCATTTTAAAATACTAAAAAAGCAATCTTAAAAATTCTTTTGTCTATTTTGCAAAATATTTGGCTGATCAAAAAATTTATAAGATAAGCTACTCTCTCTTATCAATGCATAACCCCAGAAGTTAAAGACCATGTCCAACATGCTTTTAATTTAACATTTCAAACTGTTTCTCCTACACTCTGGTTTCTCTTCAGATCGCATAAATCTTTCGCCTTTTACAAACTGTTTCTCCTAATTAAACTATACCCTTTTCTCCAAAGGTAGACAAAGTCTCAATTAGTACCTTCAAAATGAGCTCCCATACTAAAAATATATCTTTCTGAATGATTTGCAAATAAGGAAAACTCAAACTAAAAATAAAAGACAGTAAAAAAAAATGGTCTTGCTTCAAAGGCAACAAAAAAGATTATAAAGACATGAATTTTTATACCAGTGCAAATCACAAAAATTGGAGAACAGCAGTCACACCATTCCACTGAAAAGCAAGTACAACACTGGATTAACTACCCAAGTTTTACCCTTGACTCTAAGTTTTGTTGGGTTTGTAATACAGTCTTTCCTTTATTTTGAGGTGGGTCTGTTGCATCTGCCAATGGGCAAAGGCTTTACATGGGGAACTTCCATGAGCATTAATGAGAGCTCCTGAAGCTTATCACCCGTCATCATTCCCACAGACACACACTTTCAAAGCTCACAGAATAATGACGAAAATGTTCTTAAAGCTCTATGAGTATGAAAACCAAAATGTCTCAGACTAAGACCGTATTCAACAACTGGGATAAACCCACTTACTTAAAAAGCTAAACTTTTCAAGATTCAAAGCTGAACTCATTCTCCTCTGATTCACTCTCAAATTAAGCATGTGAGAAAGGACCAGAAGTCACTGGAACTATGTCAGACAGCTTCAGAAGCCCCTAGGTAAACAGGCAGTACTCTATTAAGCTCACTTGCACACTCTTACAGTCATTTATTTACTTCAAACAGTGCTTAACAATATTAACTTTCTTACAGGATTTTAGGCAACACTTAATTAAAGGCATGTAATCCCATTTTCTTCAAGGCCAATAACTCCTTTCACTTAACTTCATATCAAGAAATATAAAGCTTTTTCTTCCTTTACATTCTGATAGTGAGATCCTATCTGAATTAGTTATTGTGAACACCTTAACTACACCTTTAGGAACATGACTTTCATTACATGTTTCCTAAATCTGACTACATCATTTGAAGACTCTAAATTATTTATTTAATTGTCTCCCATCCAAGAAGTTTTTATTTATATTCATGTGTTGCAGGTATTTTTTAAATCCACACCTTTCCAAATAAACAGTGTAGGTTGTTGTTGGCTTATTTCTTTACTATTTCTTATTTCTTTAGTATACATATTCTAGTGCCTCAGAAATAAAAATAGTTAGGCATTATTGATAATCCACAATGCTAGCCAAAGGAGGGAAAAAAAACACTTTTGCTATCATTATAGCTTCAACAGATGATACTAACTTCAAACATATTTCATATATCTAGAAACATAGTTTTAACTTCCACATTTGAATTTTAGGCTTAACACATAAAAGTAAAAATAAATGGGAGTTCTTTATTTGGGAAACAAAATCACATACAGATGAAATTCAAGTCAATATTCATTTTAGTTTTCCCAAACAATAAACGTATAAAGTCTCCAAGTATATTTTCAAACTGACATACCTAATAACCTATGTATGAGTATTCAAGTAATCAATACTATAAAATTTTTAAAAACCAAGAATCCATCTAACATAAATTTCCAAATAATACCATTAAGGAAATTGTCAGCAATCTAATCTCGAATGTAAAATGCTACAAAATTCCTGCTCCTCCGTAAGAAATGACATGTAACCAGGGAAAAAAATAAAATAAATGAGGTGACAAAATACAGGTAAGTTGCTTTTGGTATGAATCAAAGCCACCAAGAGGATTCAACAGTGACCTTGTAAAAGTACACTTGGTGCCTTGGTTAACCTTACTTAAAGTGCTGCATAGTCAAGATGGAACTAAAAACACAAGCCTGCCCACTTCTTGTACTAAAGACTTAGAAATCCTTTTCACAGTAGAACGCTGTTTACTGGACTGTACCCACAAGCTTCCTGAAAGTATTTTGACTAAGGCTCTTAAGAAGCTCTATCAGCAGAATCTCTGACTAACAGATACACTATTTTAAGCAGTAAAATCTGCACAGTGGTTGCATCCAGACTATACAGCATACCGGAACATGAAATATACCAAAATGGATGAATATTTACAAAGTAATGACCTTGAAAACTTGCAGGAAGAGAATGTCAATAGATTGGCAGGAGGTATTACATCTCTAACAATCTGAATGGACAGAAGACTTACTAGAATACTTAATAAACATTAGATTTGCCTAGTACACTCTTTACTATAAATTCAATAATGCTGCCTATAATGTTATAGCAAATGATACAAATATTAATCATTCTGCATTTGACACAGTTAAAATTAAGGTTGAAGTATATAAAGGATATACTATGAACCTTGTAGTTTATCTTATTTGTTAATGTACTATTATTAATTGTATAAAATCAAGTTATATTAAAACAATTTTTCCTACTGAAATTTCTAACATAATTTTGAGTCTATTAAGTAGCATAAAACTAATGGTCTTTAAAAATTTTTTTTTTCTGGAACTCTACCCATCAAAATAAAAACCTAATCAGGAATATTAAAATATATATTCATTAGAACTATCAATTTCCTAATGTCATTTTTAATAGAAATACTTTTGAACTCTAAAATATACTATAAATTTTGATTTCAAAACCTGCCAAGTATTTTTTTTTACAAAGTCATCAAAACTTTAAAATGGGTCACACTGTGCAACAGATCAGAAATCACCATACAGATATCCCATATAATAAAATGTCCAAAACCAGTCTTGAAGTATTTTTAATAGGTGCTTATTCCTTTATTTAATCCTTTGAACTAAAAAAAGTCAGAAAAACTAAATAATATTAATGGCACAGAAAGCTGAATCTTTTGCTGATTGGTATCAAAAACAGTCAATAATTATATACATATTAAAGTTCTGTATACAATTGGCATCTGTGAAAAAACTGTTGCAAAAAATAAGCTTCCAACAAGTATATTATATGATCTGAGCATGTACTCTGCTAGTGACTGCTATAAAAATTCTGAAGGTAGCACTGCCCTATCCATATTAGTGAGAATAATAAAAATAAAATGAGATTTTCAGTTTTGAATACATTAAAAGTAAATACAAATGAAACAAAATATGCATTATGTTTCTCATTAAGCCTCTTGCTGAACAATAACTTAGAATGGAAAGTTGGAATTCTTTTGTCATACTATATCTTTTAATTTATTCTTCATTGGTAGCTGCGTTCAGTCACAAAATATAATAGAGCATATTACTAGTGAGATACGCAGAATGCCTTCCACTACCCAGGGTTTTCATTAGCTGCTCTAAAACTTTCATGGAGAGTTGTCTGATAGATGGGGTGCTTGAGAGGTTAACATATTTCAGTAATATTGGAATGTATTAAACCCCTTCCCACTATATCACTCATGCTCCAGTATATGAATCTGATACTATACTTGCAGCCGTTTTTATGCAAATGTGTTTCCTCAAAGAGGAGAGGGATGGACTGGTTCAGAAAGTCAATCAAGATAAACTGCTTTTAATAAAATACTTTAAACATATATTTAACCATCACAAATGAATGGACAGAGCATTTTAAAGCCCCTATTGTTCAGAAACTAACTTAAAACAGAAACCACTCTCTTTTTGTTATTATTTCCCTGTATTTCCCACAAAATGTGCTGCAACTGGCATCTAAATAGTTTCTTTGCATGGTGAACTGAAACATCTTGAATGCTCAAACTGTATTTTTATGAGTGCCTAGGGACCCTAAATTTTAGTGGTCTATTAAATGCCAGCAATTTCATGCTGCCTTGCATAAAACAGCATTCACATATTAGAGCACAGAAGTTCCATAGCTACATTATACTTCTGTTCCAACTTTCTCTCGAACAAAAAACTGAAACAGAGGCTAATCAAAATAATATTTTAAAAAAATAATCCTTCCCAGTCTTTTCACATTTAGTTTATACAATATCTGTTTATAATTGTATAGCATTTGATTTTTTAACTTTTTAGCATTTTATAAACAACTATTGTTTATCCTCAAAAAATGTGTAGAGTGGTCAAAAACAGCAGGAGAGTAGGGGAGTATATAAACTTTTCTCTCATACCCATGGACAATACATCTTCATGGTAGATGCTGATGAAAGTTAACCTCCGAAGATAGATTTGCTAATTATATATATTTTCACGCAGAAGCAGCCCCAAATTTATTTTACACATTCCTCCCTATGTCTCTTATTGTAAGATATACAATTTTACTATGTTAAGATTTTTTAGTCTCTTACCTGGCAAAGTTATCCTTCTCAAAAAGAAATCCAGTCCTATAGTTTGTTTGTACTGTTTCCCAAAAGTTTCTTGAGCAAAACACGTAGCTAAGGAGGTCTAAAAAATTGATGCATAGAAAACCAAAATTAATGTCTTTGTTTCAGAAATGTAAACATAAAATCACTACTAAACCTTATTAAGTAATCTTAGTATTTATATTCCCGTTAATCCAACAAACAACTTTAAGCAGTTCTAATCAGTTACAAGGGGAGGAGGGACTTAACACTCCACCAGGTAAATTTCACTTGCAACTATCAGTGGGGACAACAGACTAATCCGTTAGATCTCTTTAAGTCCCAGATAGCCAAGCTTCCTCTTGCTGGAAATCAGAATTTGAAACATATCAAGAAAACTAAAACAACATGACTAAAGATCTGAATCTTATATATCCAGAGAGATCAGTTCAATACAAATTTCAAAGAATTCTAAGTTTCATTTCTGAGGTTAAATATTCTAAGTATTTGTGTCTTCAGCCAATAATAATCAGCACTAATTAAAAAGGGGGAAAGACTTTATATAATTTCTTTTTTCTTCCCACAAAAAAAGTATCTTTAAATGTCTAGTTTTTCTCTAAAGATGTTAAATGAAAATGATCCTATAGAATGACTGTGACAATATTTATCTTTAAAATTAAAAAGCATTTTTAATACTAATATTATAAGCAAAAATAAGCATTTTCCATCAACAACCATAAACATTAAAAGTCACAAGAATATTATAACTAGTACAGATATATGTATCTACATTTTTTTAAATAACTCAAAGTTGTATTTAAAACTCTGGAGGTACCACTCCATATCGAAGTAGAATAATCATCATTCTGGTGACAACTGAAATAACTCAATAACTTAAAAGCTTCTTAAACATTAAATGCGCTATTTATTTTTATACTTCACCAAAAAGGAGAAAGGCAGCTTCACGAAGATTTTATGCTCTTTAGGCAAGACTCCCAAAATTAAGTGAAAATAACCCTTTTTTACTTTGAAAGTTAGATGTCAACTCCCAAAATAATGAAAACTATAATAAAATTTCCAAGATAACTTAGTATAATTAATTATGACATAAGTGCAGCAACGCAAAAGAAAACTTGGCCACATTTCAATTCCTTCAAACAAAAAGACCTAAAATTCCTTTTGACACAAGAACCATATTTTTCACACAAATAACAATTTGCACACCCTAACTCCAATTCTTTTATTTAAATACTCAGCACTTGTAATAAATTTCTAAGATATTTGGTCAAGTATTTATTGAGCACCATAGGAAAGAGGTTCTGCCAGGCACTGAGAAATAAACTCACTATACCCAAATGAAAATTCATTTGGCTTCCCTGAACAATAATATAAAAACTGAGAGATTAAAATAAAAAAGATAAGCATTCCTTTTTAAAGCTTTTTGGTTTTTGTTTTTCATTTAGCTTTATTTATGCCACTGAGGTTGTTTAACATAGAGTACAAAATCTGTTAAGAGGCTCAGAGTTCTAAAGAAAAATACCACTATTTAGTATAGATGTTTCAAAATGTTTAACATAGAGATGGTTGATATACTTTGATAAGACAAAGAGAAATTCAAGGCATATATGACATTGGCATTGTGCCATTAAGGTAATTTTTCCCATTCATTTAAGGTTTTCAAAGTTCAGTATTTTCATATTAATGAATATTTAGAAAAATTTGAAGGTTCTTTTCCTGGAAACTTCAAGATTCTGAAAGCCCTACCCTCATATTTTTGAGGCAAACATAAAGCTAAGATTTTTTATTGGAATAAAGTATAATCTGTCAAAAGCATAGGCCACTGGGAACACAGAATATTAATATGTGTTCTTATACCATATCGGACATACTGTAAAAATTTAAGAGAAGCAGCTGAATCAGTGGCAGGCACATCCTCAATCATCTTGACTTTCTGCTCTCTTTCATACTCAAATAAGTTCTCGCAAGTCATTATAGAAATATCCTTCTTAAACAATTATAAAGTGAACAATCATCTACCATATCTGAAACATTTTTATCTGACTCTATATTGTTTTGTTTAGTGAACTTCTAATAACTTTTGCCAATACTACTTTACTAATACCAAAAAAAAGACCAAAAAAGAATTTTGCCTCAAAAAAATCTTAAGAAACATGCAATAAAATCCAAAGGATGAATCAAAACAGAAATAGAAACACGTGTTATTAGAAAGAGGAGCTATATTTCTCCTAGAGAAACTGTTAGTGATTATCTCAATATTCCACTGCTTCCGTCCACGGGTATCTAAATTCCATGAGTTAAAACTAACAAGAAAAAATAATGCTAGAAAAAACAGCCAAGAGTAGAATCAGAATACAAATAAGAATGAAAGAGAGGCTGAATTCATAAAAGGATAGTAAAGGAAATAGAAGGGGGATGTTGATAGCTGCCAATAACTTGAGAGCTGAACAGGTTATGGAGAAAAAAGCTTGAAATACCAATAATGATGTTTCTGATATTTGTGTCTGAGAATCTCTGGCAGAAAATGTCTTTAGAGTTTTAAAACAGATTAGTCAAGATGACAGACTCAACCGGAACACTATAAAGAGTTATCACCGTTACCCTTTGAAGCAGAATGACAGTCCTGATTCAACGATATGGAAGGGAGAAAAATTATGCCTTGTCCTACACTAGACGGAATTTTAGAAAGAGATGAAAAACCGTAATTATTCACATTAAATTAGCAATAAGAAAAAAAAGAACATGGCAGGCTAAATAAAAAGCCCGGATACAAAATGATGAACAAACTTCAACCGAGTCACACATGTATGAAAACTGATATATACTAGGAGGAAAAAAGTGAACAAAGTTTAAAGAATTATGATAGAATGTAGGAATGCGGGCAATTTTTGTCTCTTTTAACAAGTGTTATTGGTGCTATAGACTGTCGTTATGACTTTAAACAGGAAATAAATTCAGTTATGAGCTGCCTGTAAAAAGATTTAGGAAATGAAAAATTAGAAGACATTCAAAAGGAAATTGAATAAGAAAACTATACAAATATACCACCTAAAATTTTTTTTTATTGAATAAGAGTGTTAGGAACAATGCCGATTTATTTAATACAACTGAACTATTCAAGAAGTTGCTTCCCCGAAAACCTTCAAAGGCAATTAGAGGGTATCAGGTCGCTTTCCCTCAGCAATAAAAATCAGTAACAGGGTCTCCATCCGGGAAGGCAGAGAGAAATTAACGGAATGCTCCGAATGTTGCACATGAATGCCACCTCTCCCAGGGGCCCCCGGAACTCAAACCTCAGCACCAAAGCAGGGCCAGCTGCCAGGGAAGATGCAAAGAGCGGGCGTCACCACAGAAACCGGGGTCCGAACTACACCAGCAACATGGCATCGGGCAGCCGGAAACAACCGCCACCTGCGTTTCTGCAGACTCCGGCTGGGGGCAGGGGGAGGACAGGAAAGGAGACAGACGTGAGCAGGATCCCCAGAAACAGCGTGGGCGCCTTTGACAGAAGCGACAGGTGCGAAGGCACCCCGGGCAGCAGCGCACGGCTTTATTCGGGGGACAGTCACTGACCCTTTGAGATCCCATGGACCCTCACCAAAGAGCAAGCACCGAGAGTTGATTATACCATTTCAGGAGCTCCACGACCCAGAGTTAAAACCCTCAGCCTCAGAAGTCAGGACACTGGCTGTCGGATGTTCTCACGCACTCAGTCTCAAGCAACGGTCGCCAAAGACTAGCCCCTAAGCAAGGACCCCCTCTGGCAGGATAGCAGCCGTATCCCGCTCAGCACCCAGGCCTTCCTAGGAGCGCCTAGAGACTGGTCGAATGAGTGCTTGTGCTGACAGGTGCTGTGCTAGGAACAGTTATGATGCTGCAAACCTGCAACTAGCGTTTCTTGGGAGCACACCGCGTTCTGAAAGCTTCGTGTGGATTTTCACATTTTATGTGTATTTGCACACTGCACCCTTTGAGGCGGCCCCTGTCAACACCCACCTTACCGATGGAGCACAAATAGGTTAAGAATTTGCCCTCCGCCGTCCCGACCAGTTAGGCGCCCCAATGCTCACCCCAGGGAATCTGACTCCAGAGCCAAGGTCTTGGGAGCCGCCAGGGCAGTTGGCGGTATCAGAAACCGTCAAGCGGACGGGGGTGCGGAGATTGGGGCGGGGGCAGAGTGTGACCTGGACTAAAGTAAAAACAGGTAAGATGGCCCTGGCACATCTCTGCCAGTCGTCGGAGGCGAGAAGCTGGAAAGCTTCCCAGGTGGGCGATGCTGGCCCGACTCTTGAAGAAGTAGGAGTTCGAAATCCAGGCAGGGAGCGGGGAAGTGACTTTTTTTTTTTTTTTTTTTTTTTAATTTAAGGGGAGCTGGACAGCTCCGTCAGCCTTCACCCAGCGCCTACTTCGTGTCTGGCCCCAGGCCACACGACCAGGTGGGCCCCCGCCCTTGGGGTAACGAGGCGACGCAGAGAGGCTGGGAGGAGGCTGGGGGTGCCGGGGCCGCGCCGGGGTTCCTGCAGGCCGGGGACTGCGGGACCCGCTGGAGGACTGACCTTCCCGGAGGTGCCGTCCCCCAGCACGACGATTTTCAGTTGCCGGTCCTGGCTCTCCTCCTCAGAGTCCGACATGTTGTCCCGGGAACCAGGCCCGCTCCCCCACCCCCACCCCGAGGCAGAGGGAGGAAGGAGAGGAGGGGGTCCCCGGGGGCGGGGGAGAGGAGGAAGGGCGACAGTGGGGGCAGGACCCCCCGCCCCGGTGTCTCAGCTGCCGCTGGACGTAACTGGGGTGAATCACTCGTTGGGCGCCATCTTGCCCATCTCCCCTCCTCCCTGAGCGCGGCCCCGCCCCTCACGCGCTACGTCAGTCGCGCTCCCCCTTCTCCGCGCCAACCCGCGCCCACCGCGAGCTTCCCTGGCGAGCCGGCCCATTCGCCGGCCCGCGATGGGGGAGGCATTCGAACCGAGCAGGCGAGATGGGCGCTGCTCCCGCAGGGGCAGCTGTGAAGAAGAAAATTAAAATATATCGGTCAGACCAGTAGAAAAGTGGGAGATGAATAGCTCTCAGTCGTTCTATCCTGTTTCCGTGTTTCCATCACCTTCTGAGAAATTCCCTGAAGCAAATGGTTTAGCCCGAGGGGGGGGGCACGTAGACGCCTGGGCTGCGCGCCACGGTTGCCATGGAAGCTGGGAGAGGAGGAGAGTCGGTGGGGCGGGACCTGTCTCCAGGCGCCGGGGAAGCCGGTTGCGAGGGGCCGCGCACGCGGGTGGGGCCTCTGAAGGTGGTGTGGGCGCCGGGGTTTGGCGACCCCAGAGGAACGTGGACGCCGCGGAGGTTGCTCAGGACCGCGCTGCCTTCGGGGAAACAGCGGTAGTGGCCTTCAGCTTAACGGAGTTCTGGCGCTGCCTTTTGTTTTGACCTCTCAAACCATGGACTTCGTCGACCGAACAGAATCCGATGGTTCATTCATCTAGCAAGTACCCTAGAACAGCAGTTCTCAAAGTGTGGTCCGAGAAACCCTTGGTGGGGGGGGGGGTCCCAATAAAGTCAAAACTGTCTTCATAATAATACAAACACCTTTTTGCCTTTTCCGTGTTCCATCTCTCACGAGTGTACGATTTCCAGGGGATGCATGATGTGTATGGTGTCATTACTCTGACAGGGAAGCATGTGCTTGTTATGGAGTTTCAAACATTTCTTAGTATGAATCGCAAAGCAGTCATGATAACTATAACTTACATAAACAAAAGTTCTTTGGAGTCTACAATAATTTCTGAAGAGTGTAGACAGGCCCTGAGCCCCAAAAGTGTAAGAACTGCTGTCCTAGATGATCTCAGTCCATTAGGGTAGGTAAAAAGACATATTGAAAATTTCAACATAGTGAGATAAATTCTACAATAATAATGCCAACCTACTCCTATACTTGTCTCATTGTTAACTACTTTACAGGCATTATCACGGTTCATTCCTCATGGGAACCCTGTAAAGTGGGCAGAATTATCTCATTTTACAGATGACTGAGCTTATGGCACAGAAAGCTTAGCTCAGAGGCAGTGGTCCTGGAAAGAATGTAGAAAGTAGAATAGGAAAGCAGGGCAGTTTTGAGAAGTGCCCAGCCCTAGAGGGAGCACTGGAGTTCTAATCACAGAGCTTCACCTACTAAATGTAAGACCTTGAACCACAGTTTTCTTTATGTACAAAATACAGGAACTACCTCCTTCATAAGGTTGAGAATTAAATGAAGCAATCAATGTAAAGTAACAGCACAATGCCTGGCATATACTAGTAAGCACTCAATATTAACCGGTGTAATTTTTTTTTTAACATTTATTCATTTTTGAGAGAGCATGAGCAGGGAGGGGCGTAGAGAGAGGGAGACACAGAATCTGAAGCAGGCTCCAGGCTCTGAGCTGTCAGCACAGAGGCCGACTCGGGGCTTGAACTCAGGGACCCGAGATCATGACCTGAGCCGAAGTCGGATGCTTAACCGACTGAGCCACCCAGGCACCCCTTACCTGGTGTAATTGTCATCTTCATCGTCATTAGCTATGGTCCATATTGGAGCATCACTGCTTCCTAGCCATGGGACCTTAGATGGGTTTCTTATGAAGAGTCTAGTGTCTTCATCTGTGGATGGGGTTAGTCCATGATTGTAGCTACCCAGTTAGTAGTGGTTCTCCCGTACCTTCCCTACTCCCAACCACCACCACTAACAACAACTTCCTACATTACTAGGTGTGTTAATGAGAATCAGAAGGGAAAGGTACCTCAAAGGGCTTTGCAAAGTGATTTGTAAATGTTAGTGTGAGGAATCTGTTTCTAATAAGGACAAATTTAACCTCTTCTTGTCTATGAAGGGAGTTAATGTTGTAGAAATTTGCTTTTCCACTCATCCTTAATGGAAGAAGAAAATGTTGCATTTTCCTATCAGTTTTTGAGACAACTGCTTTCATGGAAAGACATCACTTTATTTGGATATGGATTCATCCCTGGGCAATCCTGCTACATGAAACAAGCCAATTGCTTTACTTCAGTGACCATATTTTATACATCTGTGGCAAGATTCTGGGTTGGAGCCATATTTGTAAATTAAAGCAAAAAAATATCCCTCTTGTGTGGAGGAGCAGGCTAGCTAGCCCTGAAAGCTTCTAGTATAGTGCGTGACCAGCCTACAGAGACATAGAGCTGATCATGGAAAAGAAGAATGTTTCTATGGAGCCTCTGTAAAATACCCACAACAGGGCCATAAACTAGGGGGATCTTTTTCAGTGGTCGTAAAACCAATAAATTAACAAAATGCTTGAAGAAGGATTCTGGGAATTTCAGGAGATTAGGGTTCTTTAGATATGGAGAAGTAAAGTAAAGTAAAGAAGATAAACCTGACTGCTATCTGCTACCACCTTCCCAACTAATTTTAAAATATCTTTTCTAGCGTCCCTTCCTAACAGGTGACAATCTAAACTTTGTTGGAATACATCCAGATATAAAGGAGTTTATTCCCTCATGAAGCAACTTGTACTATGGACCAATAGGTCTGGTTATTAGAATATTCTTTCTGAGATGAACTGAAGCCCTTCACTATAAATCCCAACTAATGGTATCAGGTATCTTTTGGAGTAAAACAGAACACCCGCCCCCCATTCTAAAAGAAGGTCTTCAAATGTATTCATTATAATTAATGACTTATTTGACATATATTAAGTGAATGACTACTATGTGCCAGATGTTCTCATTCATACTGTTTTAAGCAAGGAGAACACCCAAAATATACAAGGGTTCTGCTCCCATGGAGCTTGCAATTTGGTGGAGAGGTATAGTAGACTGAATAGCAACTGTCCCCCAGAAATCAGGTCCCAATCTCTGGAACCTTATAAATATTATCTTGTTCAGAAAAGGTATCTTTCAGATGTGATTAAATTAAGGATCTTGAGATGGACAGATAATCCTGGATTATTGGGCTGAGTCTTAAATGCAATCATACGTACCCTTATAAAAGAGAGACAGAAGGAAATTTGACCCAGACAAAAACAAGAAGGCAATGTGACCATAGAGGCAGAAACTAGGACAATAGAGCCCTGGACTAAGGAATGCCAGCCACCACCAGAAACTGGAAGAGGCAAGGAAGGAATTCTCCCTTGCCTGTAGAGCCTCTGGAGAGAATGCAGCCCTGTCCACACCTTGACGGCAGTCTAATGAACACTGATTTAGCATTTATGGACTCCAAACCTATGAGAGAATAAACACTGTGTTAAGGCACCAAGTTTATCGTAATTTGTCACAATGGCCACAGGAAACTAATCCAAGGAGGAATACAGATATTTCATACATCAACAGGAAAATCTTACATTCAGATGAAAAAGATACTAAAACGGTCGATAGATGGAATTAAGAGTAAAAATATCTGAACATTTTGTTTATCACCAATTAAGGTGAAAAAAATGGTAAGTGAATCAACAAGTAAACTGATTTCAAAACCGCCAATGTCCGCTATCATTTTAAATCCAATAGCCATCCATTATTTTCTGTCATCTTTTTAATATTTCATAATGTTGAAGATGAGGGGCTTAGGATTAAACCCCAAGTGAAGATAGATTTGGAAAAAAGGTAAAACGTTGAGTAAGGTAGAATAATGGCCATGCTTTCTGCTTGGGCTCTTGGTATCACTGCATTTCTGCTGAAAACATAAGAAAAATATTGAAATGATCCACAGGATTTATTGGTCCATTAAACTCCTGGAGGACAAAATAAGTAAAAAAATAAATAAATAAGCCCCTCTTCCTGAAATTCTCTTCTCCTTGGTTATACGCATATGCACACACATACAGACATGTGTATGCATGTGTGTGTTGCATGTGCATGTAACCACCACCTAGGTCAAGATATAGTACAATTCAGAATCCCAGCAGGCTCGCTTGTGCAATCTCTCCATCACTACCTCCTCCGCCACTTTGACTTCTAGCACCATAAACTGATCTTACCTGATTTTGAACTTTATATAAATAGACTCCATATAGTATGTTCTCTTTTGGTATCTGGCTCCTTTCACTAAATATCATCAGTGAGAGTCATCCACGTTGTGTGTGGCAGTAGATTGTACTTTTTCATTGCTGCGTACTATTCCACTGTATGAATTAACCACAATTTAGTTATCCACTCCACCACTGATGGACAGATAGATTGTTTCAAGTTTGGGGATATATTATGAATAACTTTCACCTCTCCCCCAAAGAAAACCCCAGTCCACAAAATAGCATTCTTCTGTCCCACATGCACACATGTGCATGCACACACACCAATCGTCCATCTACATTTTGTAGCTTGAGATGGTTGAAGCATTTACTAATCATGGAACTGGTTTTGAATATACCTCTGTAACATCTAGATTCATTGATTTGCTCTTGGAGTGGCTCATCTATCGTATGCAGTGGTCTCCACTGAAACTCTGATTTTCACACAGGGGTTTTGTTCAGCATTGTAAACATGCCAGTTCCACACAAATAAACAGATTGAACTAATTTTCAACCAAAACCTCCCTGACTGTTTTAAATGGCAGGTAATATTAAATTGCATCCAAAAGAATGAACAATGGGGTAAATTAAGGGAAGAGGCAAGAGATGAAAGGATCACCAGACAACATAATTTTTCTAAAAGACACTACTTATAATTGCAACTATATCATGCCATACCTAGGAATGTATCTGAAATATGTATATGGAAAAAAATAGAATACACTGAAAGACTGTAAATAAACAATAAATGGTGGGATATCTCATGTCCATGTACAGAAACATAATCATTGAAATATATCAGTTCTATCATATGACCTACAGTGTAAGTGCAATTCTAATAATATTTTCCATGGAATTCAGAATGGTACATATGGAAGGCAAAGATCCAAGAATATAGAAGATATTCCAGGAAAAGAAGAGCAAAGAATTTGCTTTACAGATGTCAAGACTTTGCATAAAGTTATAATGACTAAGATACAGTATATTATTTCAGGGATAAACAAATTGCCCATTATAACAAAATGGAGAGCCACAAACTAGGCTCCCATATTCATGGAACTTTGATATATGACACAATTTATATGGTAGTAGATAAAGGGGTAGTAGATAGAAACCATATAGAAAAAGAAATGAAATTGAAATCCTACATCTCTTCTCTTTCACACACACACAATTCCAATGGAATCAAGATTCTAAATGTGAAAGCAAAATTTAAATAATTTGAGGTGAATATCTTTCTCATCCTGAGGTAGAAAAGGATTTCTTGAACAAGACACAAAGAGTTAATCATAAAAGGCAATATAAAGAAAATTACATTAAATTTTGAAACAACTCATGGAAAGATACCATAAAGAAAGTAGAGGGGCGCCTGGATGGCTCAATCAGTTGAGCGTCTGACTTTGGCTCAGGTCATGATCTCACGGTTCATTAGTTCGAGCCCCTCATTGGGCTCTCTGCTGTCAGTGCAGAGCCCACTTTGGATCCTTTGTCCCCCTCTGTCTCTGCCCTCCCCCACTCATGTTCTCATGCTCTCTCTCTCTCCCTCTCTCTCTCTCTCTCTCTGTCTCTCTCAAAAATAAACATTTTTAAAAAAAGAAAGGGAAAGTAGAAGTCACAAACTGGGAGAAGCTATTTCCAACACATAATACTTACAACCAATTGATATCCAGAATCTACAAAGAGCCACAAGTCAATAAGAAAAAAAATCCAGTAGAAAAATGAGAACATTCATAAAAAGTTATTTCACAGAAAATGAAACAAGGAATACAAACTTAGGCAAAAATGTTCAACCTCCTTAAAATAACCACAGAAACACACACACGCACGCACACACACAACTCAGTGAGATACCATTCCATGCCCAGTACATTAGCAAAAATTAAGAAGTCCAACAATCTTTTTATCAGTCAAGAAAAGAGAAACCACATAGTTATGTTATCAGAGAGAATTTAACATAGGGAATTGGTTACATGGTGTTGAAGGACTGAAACAAAAACAAAAAGGAAACACTGAGGTAATACCAAGTTAGTCACTCCAGGAAGCAGCTACTACCCCAAGACCCAGAGAATAAAGGGAAGAGGTCAGGAGTTATCATAACATTGAAGCTTGAAGGAAGCCTGGGGCGGCTTCCAGACTATTGTCTCACTGCTGCTGTGCTTCAGGGACATAGAGGAAGAACCCAAGTAACTGAGTCAGAATTCTGAGCATGGAGTTCCACCTGTTGCTAAAGACCATGCATTGGAAGATCGGCACGGGGGCCCCTTCAGAGCAAGAATCACTGCAGAGGCGAAAAAACTGTTCCACTGCTCTGGTGCCTCTATGTGAGCACAATCAGGCTGATTCTAGGAGTGTGGAAAGAAGTGGGAAACTAGAAATAACCAGCTTCTGCTGCTGAGGTTAAATCCCATTGTTGAAGAACATTGATAGGAATACGCAAAAACAGGGGGTAGAAAAGCCCCTCTGCATCCTCCTACTTTCCAAACTCTCTCTAGTACCCCTGTCATTGGCAGAAACTAAAAGGAGAAATCGAGCAAAAGAACAATGCAGACTGGAGAGTACTAGCTCTATCATATTAAGTCAATAGAGAAGGTGGGGTTGGTGCTTAACAATGATATCTTTACTACCAGCTGGACACCAGTTGTTCAGGAGAATGTGGATCAACAGGAACTTGTACTTTTCTTGTAGAGAGTATATGAAATCACTTAAGAAAACAACTTATCATTATCTTGTATAATTAAAGATTTGTATACCCTGTGACCTAGCAATTGCACCCCTAGGTATAGATCCTGAAAAATTCCATCATTCACCAAGGAGAAATGTACAAGAATTTTCATAAGCTCATTTTCATTTGAGAAAGAATCCAAGGCCGCCTAGATGGCTCAGCCGGTTAGGTGTCCAACTCTTGGTTTCAGCTCAAGTCATGATCTCATGGTTCGGGAGATCAAGCCCCATGTTGGGCTCTGCGCTGGCAGTGCAGAGCCTGCTTGGGATTTTCTCTTTCCCTCTCTCTCTCTGTCCCTCCCCCACTTGTGTGTGTGCATGCACTCACTCTCTCTCTTTCTCAAAACAAATTAAAAAACATTAAAAAAAAGAAATAATCCAAAATCTTTCGACAGCAAAATGAATAAATACTCACATAAGGAAATAATATGTAAGAGGGAGGAATGAATAAACTACAGCTATGTGGATTAACCTTAGAAACATAATATTGAGTGAAAAATGCTAACCCCCAAAGACTACATACAATGTGATACCATATTTATAAAACTCTAAAACAGAGCTCAAAACCAAATGTATATGCATATATATGTGTATATATATATATAGGATAAAAAGTGTCCCAAAAAGGTAATAGTAAACATAAAATTCTAGTTAGTGGTAACCTCAAGATGGGAAGAAGATGGATTAGATAGAAGAGAAACAATCACAGTGGGGATTAAGTCTTTAACTTAACAATGGTGTCCTTGCCCCCACCCACCCACCAAATTCATATATTGAAATTTTACCTCCCAAGGTGACTGCATTTGGAGGTTAGGGCTTCTAGGAGGTAATTAAGGTTAAATGAGGTCATTGGTGTGGAGTCCTAGGACTGGTGTCCTTATTTTTTTCTAATATTTTTTTAACTAATCCCTACACCCAATGTGGGGCATGGACCCACAACCCCAAGGTCAAGAGTCACATGCTCCACCAACTGAGCCAGCCAAGCGCCCCAGGACTGGTGTCCTTATAAGAAGAGGGAGAGAGAGCGAGAGAGAGCGCTCCCTCCCTACATTGGCCCATGCCAAGGAAAAGCCACATGAGGAGAGAGAGAGAAGGCAGCCATCTAGAAGTCAGAGATCCCTCACCAGACCTCTCATCAGAAACTGACCTGCTGAACCTGGGACTTCTGGCCTTTAAAACAGTGAGGGGGAAAAAAAAACTTCTGTTGTTTGCATTACCCAGTCTACCATATCCAAGCTGACTAAAACAGATTAGGAACACAATTCATAGCAGTATCTAAAAAATAAGTGGTACCTGCTTAATTTTTAAATACTGAAAAGAGATTAGAACTTCCAGATACTTTAAAATATTATTAAACTACTATAATTAAAATTATGTGGAAGGGTACCTGGGTGACTCAGTCGGTTAAGCATCTGACTCTTGATTTGGGCTTAGGTCATGATCTCACAATTCGTGGGTTTGAGCCCTGTGTCAAGCTCCACTCTGGCAGTGCAGAGTCTGCTTGGGATTCTCTCTCTCTCTGCCTCTCCCCTGCTCTCTCTCTCACTCTCTCTCTCTCTCTCTCTCTCTCTCTCATAATAAATACACTTAAAAATTTTGTTTGGGGCTCCTGGGTGGCTCAGTCAGTTGAGCGTCTGACTTCAGCCCAGGTCATGATCTTGCAGTTCTTGAGTTCGGGCCCTGCGACAGGCTCCATGCTGACTCCTAGGAGCGTGGAGCCTGCTTTGGATTCTGTCTCTCTCCCTCTCCCCTCCTTTGCTCATGCTCTGTCTCTGTCTCTCTCTCAAAAATGAGTAAACATTAAAATATTTTTTAAATTTGCTTTAAAATTATATGGAAAAGACAGTGGACTAGATAGATGAACTCCTGCAACAGAAAAGGTCAGAAAGTTTCCAATACATAAAGCCATTAAGTAAATCGTAAAAGTGGTGTCTCTAGTCAGTGGGGAAGACATGTTATTACCCACTGGGTGTTAATTTTCAAAACTGGATGTTTACCTCATTCATTACTCCAAAATGAATCCCACATGAAATTAAAAGCCAATTTTGAAATAAAGCCATAACAAACTAGGGGAAAAATGAGTCAAGATTTGTAACTTCGTGTGGAACTAGCTCCTGTAAGCATCGCATAAAATTCAAGTCAAAAAATTAAATACCAATAATTTGTGTACCAAAAACTTTATGTGTCCATGTGTCAAAAAGCACCACTAGGATAACATAAGCTTCCAGCAACAACAGGTCAGATAGTTAAGACCCATCTTCCCACTGAGGAAAACTAGCTGGCCGTAACAGTTATTTTCATCTCTTTGAAGTTACCAGAGAGTTACCAAAGATCTAATGGAGAAAAGAAGCCCAAAGAGTAGAAAGCAGCTCTAGGGCCACTCTTTCCAGAAGTATCTACTGATTCAAGAGTTGAGTCTGAGGGGCACCTAAGAGGTTCAGGTCGTTAAGCCTCTGACTCTTGGTCTAGGCTCAGGTCATGATCTCAGGGTTCTCATGAGATAGAGCCCCTCGTCAGGCTTCAGGATGACAGCATAGGAGCCTGCTTGGAATTGTCTCTCTCTCCCTCTCTCTTTGCCCCTCCCCTGCTCTCTCTCTCTCCCTCTCCCTTAAAATAAATAAATAAACATTAAAAAATTTTTTTACAAATGGGGTGCCTGGGTGGCTCAGTCTGTTAAGCCTCTGACTTCAACTCAGGTCATGATCTCACAGTTTGTGAGTTCAAGCCTGGCCATGTGGGGTTCTGCCCTGACAGCTCAGCTCAGAGCCTGGAGCCTGCTTCAGACTCTGTCTCCTTTTCTCTGCCCCTCCCGTGCTCATTCTCTCTCTCTCTTTCTCTCTCTCTCCCTCTCGCTCAAAAAATAAACATTTTAAAAAATTTTTAATAAAAAAAAAGAGTTGAGTTGAACGATAGGTAAGTAGTGCTCTCAAGAGTCAGGAGCAGATGTCTGAGCAAACATGAGAATTAAGCACACAGCGAGGAGGAGGAGCCCTTGTAAACCAGCTCCCATCTTTTTTAAGACCCTGAAAAGCTCCATTTTAGAAATGAGGGTGGGTGAACCAGAAAGCAATCATCTCCACAGAAACTATAGTCAAGTTTTGCGTTATCTCAAGCCCTCACTGGACTCAGATGATGGGGGGTTGCTGGTGCCCCTCTAAGTGAACTACCAGAAGCAAAGCTATATTCTCTCTGGAGGAATATCAGAGTAGCTCTACAATGTTCCATTATCAATTTCTGGCACTCCGTCAAACACTTTGGATATAAAGAGAAAGACTTTGTGACTAAAACTCAAAAGAAATCATGAGCTACAGAAGTATGCCACAGAGATCCAGATAATGGAGCTATGCCTCATGAACTTTAAATAGCTAATATGTGTAAGGGTTTACAGGACAAGATTGAGAATTTTGTTAGGAAGGTGGAAACTATAAAAAAAGGACCAAATGGAAAGTAGCAATAAAAAATATAACTGAAATTAACCCAATGAGTAAGTTTAATAGCAAGTTAGACGTAGTTGAAGAGAGAAGTCATGTAGAAGTCAGAAGACAGTATCTAGACTGAAGGACACAAAAGCAGTGGGTTAGAAAATACAGAGAAGACTACAAAAGACAAATGGAATATGTTTCAAATATATAACTGCCATTCCAGAGGATAATACTTTTTTTTTTTACTCATCATTCTGCCATTCTGGAACACTGAGAAAATGACTCTTTTCAATAAGTAATCCTGGACCAATTAATGAATCTTCACTCCTATCATATGCCATATTCAAAAATCAATCCCAGGTATTTTGTAAAGCTAAGTCTAAAATAATAAAGCTTTCTGGGTGCCTGGCTCGCTCAATCAGTACAGCATGCAACTCTTGATCCCAGGGTCGTGAGTTCAAGCCCCATATTCCATGTAGAACTTTCTTTTAAAAAAATAATAATAAATAAAGTAAGAAAGCTTTCAAAAAGATTACACAAGAAAGTATTTTCATGATCTTGGGCTATGTGAAGATTTCTTAAAGAAGACAGAAGATAAACCAATCTTTAAGGGAAACAGTTATTAAATGAGTTACATTAAAATTTTTAAATTGTACTCATCAAGGGGCACCTGGGTGGCTCAGTCCATTATGCGACCAGCTCTTGATTTCCGTTCAGGTCATGATCTTATAGTTCGTGGGATGGAGCCTGTGTTGATGGAGTGGAGCCTGCTTGGGATTCTGGGATTCTCTCTCTCTCTCCTTTTTTCTCTGCCTCACTCCCTTTCTCTCTCTTTCTCTCTCTCTCTTTCTCAAAATAAATAAACATTTTTAAAAACAAAATAAAATTATGCTCATCAAAAGATGTCTTTAAGAAAATTAAAAAACTCAAGAGTGAAAGAATGTATTTTCAATACACATAACTCACAAGGGATTTGTATCTAGAATTGGAAAGCATACCTATTTCAATAAGAAAAAGACACAAATGACCCCATAGAATATTGGACATGAGGCTTGAATTAACACTTCAGAAAATGACCAATAACAAAAAATGTTTCTTAACTTCATTAATAATCAGGTAAATGTGAAGGAAAACCACCATGAACTACCACTACACCCACACCAGAATGGCTAAAATGAGAAAGACTGGCATTGCCAAGTGGTGGAGATGCGGAGCATTTCAACTTTTCATGTGCTGTTTGTAGAAGTATAAATTTCTGAAACCATTTCAGCAACAAGTGTGGCATCATGAACCAAAGCTGAATGTATGTGCAATAGACCAACAAGTTAATTTTTTAGTGTCTATCCAACCAAAATGCACCTAAACACATACGCAACAATGTTCAGAGCAGCGTTATTCACGATACCCCACAACTGGGGCCATTCCAAAGGTCCATCAACAGTGGAATTGTGGTATATTCCCACAACGGGAAATTATGCAGCAGTTACAATGAATGGGTTGCTACATGTTACAATGTGTAACAATCTTATCAATATAATGTGGAATGAAAGGAAGCCAGATGCAAATGAGCACATTCTCAATGATTCCATTTATATAGAGTTCAAAAAATTAACCTCTGGTATTCAAAGTCAAATTAATGACTACCTCTGGGGAGGAGGAAGAAGGTAGTGATCAAGGGAAGGGCACAAGAGAAGCTTTTGGAGTACCGATAATGTTCTATTTTTTTAAGTGGGTCACGGAAATGTGTCTACTTTCCGGTAATTCACTAGGGTGTATTATTAAGATAGTGCAATTTTCTGTATATTATTCTTAAATTAAAATTTTATGTCTATACATAATATAATATATAGCTAATAGTAAATAAATAGTAAAATTACATCTAGAAGAATAAAAACCATATTATTAATACCCATTGATAGCAGTGAGATTAATCGAGAACTGTCACTTTCCATGTTATACATTCCTGCATTGTATGAATTTTTTATAGTGAGCATGCATGTGTGTTATAATCAGAAAAAAAAGCATGAAAAATATAGCAAAAATAGCAAAAGACTAAATAGACTAGTTACAGTCCTCTCACAGTGGGCAGATGAGAACTTTGTGATGTGAGTAGAGTCCACGTATACAGGAAACTTGTTAGTTTCATAATCATCTAAGAGTCTTTGTTTGAAAAGGAAAAAAAAAAAAACCCCACCTCTTGCTGGTAAAAGATCCCCAGGCTGGTGTGTGAGCTGCAGTTTCCCAGCTGTCCATAGTTCTGCCTCATTGGTGGATGTGCTTCACTGATTCCTAAAGCATAGCTCCAGACAAAACCAAAAATTTGTAAAGCAGGAGAATTCTCAAATCACCTCTACAGCTGTGAAAACCAGACCTATCACAACTTACCAGTGAGTCTGACATGGTTAAATAAGGTAATACATGTAGGCACGGCTTGAAAAAGAGAAGTTATGGTACAAATGCAAAATATTATTTGAACCTTGGTTGTGGGAGCTTTGGGAATGTGGATTTCCCTGACCGTCAAGAACGTGCATAGAGAAGTCAGTGATTTTAAGGAAACTCTGCACTTCCAGATTCCATGGAGAGTAGCGGCACAAATGTTTTCTGAGGCATAATATCCTTGACTTTGATCCCTTCTGGAACCTTGTTTTACACAGTTCTCCTCTACAGCCTAACTGCTTTACCTGTGATGTCCCTTAGCTGTCTGGGTTTCCAGCTTATCTACTTTAAATGTAGGTTAAAAACATTCCAACAAGCAAGATGCTATTCTAAAGTGTTATCTTAACCTTGGGATAACATTTCCCAAAAGTGTGTTCTTTGGGACACCAGTCCCATGAATGGCTGTTTAAATAAAGTTTGGAACTGGCTATAGCTTACTCCACATTTGGAAAGGGATCATGCCCTTTCAGCGTGTTATACTCTGAGAAATACTGAAGAAAACAATCTCTTTGGACTTTTTTAATCCAAATTTGCCCAAATTTATTTGACCAAAGAACCCTTTTTCCAAGTAATATTTACTGATATCATACAGAACTAATGTTGCATGAAACATTATTTCAGAAACCCTACTTTTTAAAAATTTTTTTAAATGTTTTATTTATTTTTGAGAGCAAGAAAGACAGAGCACGAGCAGGGGAGGGGCAGAGAGAGAGGTGGAGACACAGAATCTGAAGCAGGCTCCAAGCTCTGAGCTGTCAGCACAGAGCCTGATGCAGGGCTCGAATTCACAGACTGCGAGATCATGACCTCTGCCGAAGTCGGATGCTTAACGGACTGAGCCACCTAGATGCCTTCAGAAACCCTACTTTTAAACTAAAAAATTCCAGGAGAGAAATCTTAAAAGGAGTTAAGAATTTGATTTTCAGTACTTATCCTTATTGTAGAAAGATTCATATGGAAAAGGCCTCAATTCTCCTACATGTATCAAGAGTTCAGTTATTGTATACAAACGCTTTGATTCAGAATGTATTTAAAGCTCTTCCAATGCCATAGGTATTATTACCAAAATAAATTAACATCATAAGAACACGAAGAGGTGCCTGAGCTTACTAGTTCAAGCCGTAGTCTATCAGCGATAGCCTAGGTTCAAATAGATCTGATTTTCTCTTGTAGCCAAGTTTATGATCTTGGACAAGTAATTTAAATCCTATCAGTTTCCATTTCCTCATCTATTAAAAAGATAGTATAGTAATCGTACTTACTCTCTAGGTTTGTTATAAAGCTTATCAATAATATACATACAGTGGTGCCTGGCTGGCTCACTTGGTAGAGTGTGCAACTCTCGATCCCGGGATTATGAGTCAGAGCCCAGATTGGGTTACCCAGATTACTTAAAACGAAATCCTTTTTTTAAAGTTTATTTGTTTACTTAGAGAGAGAGCGTGCATAAGCAGAGGAGGGGCGGAGGGAAAGGGAGAGAGAAAGAATCCCAAGCAGGTTCCACACTGTTAGTGCGGAGCCCAACATGGGGCTTGAACCCACAAACCATGTGCTCGTGACCTGAGCCCAAATCAAGAGTCAGATGCTTAACTGACTGAGCCAACCTTAAAAAGAAAATCTTTTTTGGAAAAAATACATATGCAGTGCTTAGTACAACACCAAATCTATGTTAAGACCTTTTTTAAAGTTTCTCATGTTAATACCAAGTATTAACACTAGAATACGAATATCCAGTCGAAATTTGTCAAGAAGCAGTGATGATGGCAAGCCATACAGTTAAGCCAGTGGTGCCACTATTTTTCAAATATCGTTTTTGAAGGCGAGTGAAGGGAGGAAGTAAGTTTTCTGATGAAATACAGATAAAGTTTGGTGCGATACATGAGAAGCATTCTCCTAAAAAACTAATTTAACTGAACTCAGTAAAAACATGTGACATAGGCTCTGTTTACACAAATTTCTATTTGTTTGAACGCCCATTGTCAACCAGACACATCATGAGGAACCTGGATGTCCATCATTAACTTCATCCTCATAATGATCCAACAAATTAAGAAGCAGTAGATCTTAAATTATTATCGATTGCAATTTGCAAATTGCTGTATAGAACACAAGATCCTAAAAGAAGGGGTATAAAAGTAGGGGAAAAAATTAAGCAGGAAGGAGGAAAAATAAATAATAAGTAAGGAAAAATAAATAACTCTGAAAAGTCGTTGTCCTTTTGAGGAAACATTTGGAGTTATCTTGGGCTGAGCCTAATTAGCTTTTTCCAAAGAAAGTTTAGTTTTTAGATAAAAGAATAAAGACACCTTACCCTATTTACTCAGCCATCCACTATCCCATGGTAAATACACCAAAATTATTTAAGGATTATAAAGTGGGAAATTATGGGATAGAATGAGAGTCACAGAACATGTGTGTTAATTTCAGCTCTACTTATTACTAGTTTGGAGACGTTAAGGTAAGTCTCTGAGTCTCAGTTTAGTTACTCATAAATTGGAAATAAGAGTAAGCACTTCATAAGATTACCATGAAGATCAAACTAAATACCAATATATTAAAGAATTCTATAAGCTATACAAGGATGTGCAAGTACTTGTTTTTGTTAATTTGAGCTTTCTTGCTATTACATTTCCTTCTATCTACAGACTTGCAAAGAGGCTAAATTTCTGTGTCAAGCAGTGTTGCAATTTATATGCCCTCTAACATCTTCCCAACACACAACTAAAGACTTTCAAAAGCGAGCAGAGGCGCCTGGGTAGCTCAGTCGGTTAAGCTGACTTTGGCTCAGGTCATGATCTCATGGTTTGTGGGTTTGAGCCCCACATCAGGTTCTGTGCTGACAGTTCAGACCCTGGAGCCTGCTTCAGATTCTGTGTCTCCCTCTCTCTCTGTCCCTCCCCAACTCATGCTCTGTCTCTCTCTGTCTCAAAAATAAATAAACTACATAAAAATTAAAAAAAAAAGTGAACACTCTGGAGGTTTTTTTTTTTATTAAAAATGGAACATTGAGAAAGGAAAACTCCAGCCATTGAAATGGAAATCTTAGTGAATGGATTAAGTAGGGCATTTGAAACAGCTCGGCAACTGGAAGGTGGATATGATGAAATTACTCAGAACGTAACACAAATATTTCAGGAGATTAAAAAAATGAAAGAGGGATTTAAAAAACATGGAGAATAAGATGAGAAGGTGTAATATTCAACAGGCGTGGCGAAAGGACAGGGTAGAGAAGATGCAGAACTGATATTCTGTGAGGCAAAGCCTAAGGATTTTCCAAATTAATGAAGGGCATTAATGCGGATAGAGAAAACACAATATACTGAGGGTAACAACAGAATTGCGGTAAAACTTTATAACTTACCAAAGACCAAAAAAAAAAAAAATGCAGTTTGCATGTTATGTTCTGTACGCTAATCACAGACTCGATGTATTTTCTTGTAATCAGGAAAGTGCAAAATAATATGCCACAATGATATATTTAATTGCTATTTCTAAAGCATTTGGAGTTTTTCTTGTGTTTCAGTTTTTTCCCTCTCTCTCTCTGTATCAGGCCAATTCATTACCTGCTGGAACTCCTGGCACAAAGCATTTTTGCCAACTATTTATGTTCTTTTCTTCCTTAGGTAAAGTAAATCCCATACTTTCTCAGTGGGGTTAAGGTCACGACTCGGAGGGGAGCCACTCCTTCCTAATTAGTTCCCCAGACTCCTCTCTTTTTTTCCCCTTTAAATGGCCACAACAGTTTAGAAAAATGTGTGGAGTCATAATCCTCCTGATAAATGAATCCTTGATCAAGCAGCTGGTTTCCAGAAGGGCCTCCCTTGCTGTGCTGCAATTATGTTGAATCTGAGCCCCAGTGGTTCAGGTCACCGCTGAAGTACTTGAGGGAAAAATACCTGTCTCGAAGCTCCGCTGTATGATCCACTGAGCTCAGAGACTCCAGCTTCTCTTCTCCAAAGCCTTCATGCAAAATATCAATTTTTCTCGTTAGCGAATGAGAAAAATACTTACCAATGTGAATGCATACGGAGATCCTCTACTGGTGACCCAAGGTGGGGGAAGATCCAGGCTTTTAGAGATGATGGCACTGTAATACCTATCCTTAAAATCTTGAAAGTAATTTCCTATTCAGATAGTGCACTTCATTATTGAGCTACTAAATAGTGATCTATTAATAACGATGGCATAATAATAACTATTGGTGGCACCATATTATCTGTCAGGGATTTTCTAGGCTTAAGTATTCTAAAGGGAAATATTTATAAAAACAAAATTATATTTCACACTAAGGAAAGAGCGTAAAGGAAATTACAAAAGGCCACATCGTACATACTATAAGCAATGACACTTTAACACACACACACAAATGCATATGGAATCTTTCATCTGAGTACACACTGAATGAATAGATTTCAGCTACTTTTCTATACATCTTATAGATTTATTTTCCCTAATTCTCCTAGAATAATAAAAATGTTGTCTTCCTGTTCTGTGTGAAGGTGCAATCCTTCCTTGATTAGTACTGTCAATAATGTGACACAATTTCAAAGTTGATTTGTGTTTTTGCCAAGAGACTTGTCTACTCTCAGTGCCTCTAATAAGAACCATACCTTTTCATGAGACTGCCATGACTCCATGTTTACCGTAATTACCAAAAAAAATTTTTTAAACTTTCTGGAAAAAAAAACTCAGAAGACAATGGGAGTCACTGTGTGAAAAGAGACAATGATCACCCATACTCAATTAAAAAACAAGAGGCTCATGGAAGAGGTTCGCAACATACAAAATAGAGAAAGAATTAATAACAAGAATAAAGAACACTTTAATATATTAGTTTTCTAGGGATGTCCTAACAAATTGCCCCAACAGAAATCTATTGTCTCACATTTCTGAAAGCCAGAAGTCCAAAACCAAATTGTACATGGAGCTGCACTCCCTCTTAAGACTCTAGTGGAGGGGCGCCTGAGTGGCTCAGTTGGTTAAGCACTTGACTGGCTCAGGTCATGATCTCACCATGAGTTTGAGCCCCGCATCGGGCTCTGTGCTGACAGCCCAGAGCCTAGAACCTGCTTCAGATTCTGTATGTGTGTGTCTTTCTCTCTACCCCTCCCACACTCGTGCTCTAACTCTCTCAAAAATAAATTTTAAAAGATAAATTTAAAGAAAGAGTTTAAAAAAAGAAGACTGTAGTGAAGAAACCTTTCCTGCCTCTTCCAGTTGCCAGTGGCTTCAGGCAGTCCTTGGCTTGTAGCCTCATGATACAGAGAAGGAGACCATGTAAAGAATCCACCTTCCCCTTCTGTATGTCTCTTAGAATGACACTTATCATTGGATTTAGAGTTTACCTAGATAATCTAGGATGATCTCATCTCGAGATCCTTTACTTAATAACATCTGTAAAGACACATTTCGAATAAGGTCACGTTCACATGTCCCAGGGATTAGGATATGGACATATCTTTTTAGGAGCCACCTACTATATCTTTTGATCAGACTTCCAGTTAAAATAGTTCTATAACCTTTCGATCTGAGGCAATTTCCTCTACTATGTACATATAAAATTATACAGATAAAGTATAAAAATAGAATTCAAGGTGCAAATCATGTTGAACCAGAAGATTAAAACCATTGATAGAACTGAAACTATGGGCATAAATGACTTCAGGTCTTGAAAAGACAAAAGAATTGATCTCTTTCAAGATTACAGAGACCAAAAATGCATTCAAGAAGAGTCCATATTAATTCATGGTTATAAACAACAAACAAACAAACAAACAAAAAAACACCTCTAGAAAATAGAAGAATTCCTCTAGAGGAATAGAAGGGAACTTAATCTGATTAAAGAAAAAAAAAAGCTCTCAAATTCTTCAAAACTCTCACAACCTTCATCACACTAAATGGCAAAAATATTGAAGCATTCTTAAGTTGGGAATAAACAAGAATGCTTACTAATCAATACTTTAAGTGGAATAAACATTCAAAAGGAAAAGACAAAACTGTCTCTGTAGATGATATGATCAAAGACATAGAAAAGCCAAAGAAGCATTCTAATAAACTTATTTATTATTCTAATAAATAAAATGAATTTATTAAAGGGGCATCTGGGTGGCTCAGTCAGTTAAGCATGCAACTTCGCCTCAGGTCATGATCTCACGGTTCGTGGGTTTGAGCCCCGTATCAGGCTCTGTGCTGACAGCTAGCTCAGAGCCTGGAGCCTGTCTTCGGATTCTGTGTCTCCCTCTCTCTCTGACCCTCCCCTGATCACACTGTTTCTCTCTCTCTCTGTCTCTCAAAAGTAAATAAAACATTAAAAATAATAATTAAAAAATTAAATGAGTTCATTAAAGTTGCTGGATACAAGATCAACATACAAAAAATAATAGTATTTCTAAAGACCAGCTAAATCAAGTAGAAAGTATAAAGGAAAAAAAGGGATACCATTTACAAGCAAACACAAAAATTATAAAGGTAATGAGGAACAGAAGATGTGCAAGAATTTTGTTGAGAAAATTATAACACATCATTGAAGAAATAAATGAAGATATATACTATATTCATAGATAGACTAAAAAATTTAATAAAATAAAATAAAATAATAAAATTTAATAAAGTCTGTTTTTATTTTTTTATGTTTTATTTTATTTATTTTGTGAGTAAGGGAGGGGTAGAGGGAGAGGGGGACAGAGGATCAAAAGTGGTCTCTGTGCTGAGAGCAGACAGCCCAACTCAGGGCTCAAGCTCATGAACCACGAGAACATGACCTGAGCTGAAGTCCGATGCTCAACCCACTGAGCCACCCAGGCACCTCTAGACTCAAACATTTTTTAAAGTTATTACTGTATTCTACCCAATTTCAATTAATTTTCAAACAGTTTTAATATGACAGGATGATCCTACATTTTGGTAGTCACGTAATTTTGAAAAAGAAGAACAAATTAAGCTGACTATGTGGAGGCAAAGGCACTAATGGAACAGAATAGAGAACCCAGAAACAGACTCTTACATACACTGTAACATGGTACTTCAAATCAGCAAAGAAAGGATAAACTATCTACTAAATGGCACTTGGACTACTGGATATTCATTAGGAAAAATATTTTTTTTTATCTTACACTATAAATAAAAATTTACAGATATAAAAATCAAACTTTTGCATGTTAGGTAAAAAATATAAAACCTATGACTTAGAATAGGGACCTCTTAAGGCATGAAAACAAAATGACAAAGGAAAATTTTAATGCTCTCCTTAAAATTAAAAAAATAAAACTTTAGTTCAATAAAAAACACTGTACACAAAATTAAAAGGCAAGCTATGAGGGAAGACCTATGCCACATATATAACTGACAAAATACAAGCCATGGATTTAGCTTAAAATGGATCTCCAACCTTAGTGCTCTTAGGTACGTGGAAAAAAACAAAAACAAATCATTTCTGGAGGTAGGCACCCGTACTCCCTTCCCAAAGCATCCCCACTGTTAGTTTTCTAAGAAAAACAAACAATTCACAAAGATACCTTGGGACACAAGGAAATGTCATGTAAATGACAATCAGCTGACAGACATCATAAACAGACCTAACATGACTAATACAATGGAATTATGATACAGAAAATGAAGAAAATCTGCTTGGTATGTTTAAAGAAATAAAAGGTAAGGTGCCTGGGTGGCTCAGTAGGTAAAGCATCTGATTTCAGCTCAGGTCATGATCTCGTGGTTCACAAATTCAAGCCCCGCATCAGGCTCTGTGCTGACAGTTCAGAGCCTAGAGCCTACCTCGGATTCCATGTCTCCCTCTCTCTCCTCCCCTGCTCATTCTCTCTCTCTCTCTCTCTCTCTCTCTTTCTCTCTCTCAAAAATAAATAAACATTAAAAAACGCCAAAGAGATAAAAGATAAGCTTGAAAGCTTGTTATTAAATACAACAGAGCAGATATTTAAAAAAATCAAATAGCATTTCATAACATAAAAATTAAAATAGTGAAGACTCAAAACACAACAGATTTGACACAGATGATAAAAGAATTTGTGAAGTAGAAGGCAGTCCAGATGACAGTATCCAGAATACAGCACAGAAAGAAAAAAGATTTTTAAAAATATGAAATAAAAATTGAGAAACCTATAGGATAAAGTGACAAGATCTATCAAGTATCTAATCTGAGCTCCAGAACACAATGAAAGAGGAAACAGAAGAGATGTTAAGGGGGGAGAGTTGTCATGATAAAGGGGGGAAAGGGTTTTCCAGAAACTGATGAATAATATTCATCTACTGATTCAAAAATCACAATGAACCTTAAACAAGTTAAATAAAAATAAATCCACACCCAAATGCATGCTGTCCAAATACAGAACTTCAAAGACAAAGTGAGGATCTAAAAGTTATCACTGAGAGAGGGTATATTGACCCTTGACTTCTCAACAGCCATAGTTGAAGTCAGAAGACTGAGGAATGCAACCTTCAATGTTCTGCAAGAGAATAACGGTCATGCTAGATTTCTATATGCAGAGAAAATATCGTACAAGGAAAAAGATAAAATGAGGATATTTCCAGACTAGTAAAAATGACTTACCACCATTAGACACGCTCTAAAGAAAATTTTAAAAAGTACACTTCAGGCAGGAAAAATGATCCCATATGGACTGACATGTAAGAAGAACAAAGAAGGGGATAAATATGTGAGTGAACAAATGAACATTGAATATATAAGAAAATAACAGCAATCATATCCTGTAGTGTTTAAAAGGGTAGGATTAAAATACACAGCAATAATTGCATATGAGCAGGAGAAAGAAAGGCATAAATACAGTAACCTGGTTTTAAGTCATGATTGAAGTAACACTTATCACAGGAATATAAGGTTGGTTTGACAATATAAAGTTAGATAATATCCTATGCTACATTTGAAAATTAAAGGATACAAATTATGACCACAGATGGAAGAAAAGATTTTAATTCGGTAGAATTCGACATCCTGTCATGATTTTTAAAAATCCTTTAGGGGACGCCTGACTGGCTCAATTGGACCAGCATGTGACTCTTGTTCTCAGGGTCATGAGTTCAAGCCGCACATTCGGTGTAGAGATTACTAAAAAAAATAAATAAACTTTAAAAAATAAATAAGTAAAAATAAAAATGTTTAAAAATACTTTTAGCAAACCAGGATAAAATACTTTATCTCCTATTTTGATAAAGCAATTTACAGAAAGCCTACAGCAAATATTACACCTAGTGTTAAAATATTGATAGTTTCTGGGGCACCTGGGTGGCTCAGTTGGTTAATCATCCAACTCTTGGTTTCGGTTCAGGTCATGATCTCATGGTTTGTGGGATCAAGCCCTGCGTTGGGCTCTGCACGGGGCGTGGGGCCTGCCTGAGATTCTCTCTTTCTGCTCTGTCCCCCGCCCCTCCCTCACCCTCTCTCCACATAAATAAATAAATAAATAAATAAATAAATAAACTTAAAATATATATGTTGAAAGTTTCCATCTGAGATTGGGAAGAAGATTCCCACTCTCACTGGTATTAATTGATATACTGGCAATCATATTTAAGAAACTTAACTATGAACTTTAACAACAGATATATGCTGTTTATATTTTTAATATAAAATATCAAGATATAGAATACACATATTTTAATTTTTAGTTTAACTTTTAGTGCTCCACTGAATTCATGTCACAACGCAACTGATGAGTTGTGACCCAGCATTCCAATGACTGTGGCTGCATTACAAATTCCCTCAAACTAGCGTCATGAAACAAGTACCATTTTCTTATAATCAGGGTTTCTGTTGGTCAGGAATTTGGGCAGAGCACAGCAGGGGTGGTGTGTCTGTATTTTGCAATGCCTGGGGCTACAGCTGGGAAGAATCAAATGTTATGGAATGACTTAAATGCCTTAGATCTAGAGTAATCTGGAGGCTTCTTTACTCAACGCCTCGATCCTGTGTAAGGATGACTTGAGGTTACCATCTGGAGCATCTACAAGCAGCTTCTCACTGCATCTTGGGCTTTTCACTGGCTGTGTTCGCAGAGGGAACATCCCGAGAAGGTGTGGCTAGAAAGCATGCATTCCCAAAGACCTGGACAGAAGCTGCCAGGCTCCTTCAGGCGAAGCCTCAGAAGTCATATGGTGTCACTTGTGCTACATTCTATCCGTTACAAGTCACTAAGGCAGTCCTGTATTCTGGGGAGCGGAATTACACCGCATCTATCAGTGGAGGAGTTGTAAGGACACACGTGGAAGAAGACCTAGAATGGAAGACATCATTGCAGCCTTTTTTGGAAGATATGAGCTGCAATATCCACAGCAGAAAAACATTTGTCTACTGAATAATGAAACATGTCCACACAGTCCAGTTGGGGTTGAATTGTTCCCCACTACCACCAAAAAAAAAAAAAAAAAAAAAAAGTGAAAGTCCTAACCATCTAGCTCCCCACCTCCCAGCACCTGTTAATGTGACCTTATCTGGAGATAGGACTGTTGCGGATGTCATCAAGTTAAAATGAAGTCATAGGTGTGGGCCTTTAATCCAATAAAACTGATGTTCTTAAAAGAGAGAAAAGAGGAGAATGCCATGTGAAGACACAGAGACACGTAGGAGGAGGAAGCCGTATGAAGACAGAGGCAGAGATTGGAGTGATCTTGCTATGAGCCAAGGAACACTGGCACCACCAGAAGCTGGGAAGAGGCAAAGGAAGGTTCTCCCCCAGAGCCTCTAGAGGGAGCATGGCCCCTCTGGTCATGCTTTTGGTTTTGGACTTCTCACCTCCAGAACTATGAGAGGATAAATTTGTGTTAAGCCGCTCTCAGTCTGTGCTACTTGGGAAACTAACACACAACGCCTCCATTTTTCAACACAAATAGAATATACACCACTCTACGTTTTTCCTTTTTCATTTATAGGTCCTCATATACAATCACATTTAAATGTAAAATTGGCTTTGCTTCTTCCTAACATTTTCTTCATCTGAAGACATAAGTATTGCTATCAACTCGCTTCCTGAACACTTTCACCGATCGATACACACTGGATTTTCCTTTCCACGCCCATTTCTTTTCTCTAGTGATCTCTAAGGGAACATGTGAAATGGTTTTCCCTCAGCACTTTTCTTCTCCCCACTTTAATCATGAGCCAAAGGTATACAATTGCAAGTTACAAAATCAAGCTGCTTTCCTGTCCCACTCAAGAGAAATCTCCATTATTTTCCCCATTTTCTATCACTTCAACAGAGTCAATTCTACATGTTCCCTAAAGGACTACTATTGTTTGCAATCCAACTTCTGTTACCACCATCCTTCGTTAAGACTTTTCTTATATATATAATTGACACACAGCATTATATTAGTTTCAGGTATAAAACATAATGATTTGATATTTTACATATTGCAAGATAATCACCGGAATAAGTCTAGTTAACATTCATCACCTCCCCTAGTTGCAGTGATTTTTCCTGAGATGAGAACTTTTCAGATCAACTCTTTTAGCAACTTTCAAATAAACAGTACGGTATTATTAACTATAGTCACCCTGCTCTACATTACATCCCCAAGATTTATTTGTTTGATAGCTGGAAATTTGTATCTTTTGACCCCCTTTACCCCTTTCCTCCACCCCACCCCCTGCTTTTGGCAAACACCAATCTGATCTCTGTATCTATGAGCTCAGTTTCTTTTTTCTTTCTTTTGTTTTTTGTGTTTTGTTTAGATTCCATATTATTTATATATATATATATATATATATGAGATCATACAGTATTTTTCTTTCTCTGTCTGACTTATTTTAATTAGCATAATGCCCTCCAGGGCCATCCATGTTGTCACAAGTGCCAAGATTTCCTACTTTTATATGGCTGAGTAATTTTCCATTGTATACCTCATTTTCTTTATCCATTCATCCATCAGTGGACACTTAGGTTGTTTCCATGTCTTAGCTGTGGTAAATAATACTGCAATGCACATGGGGGTGCAGGTGTCTTTCTGAGATAGTGTTTTCATTTTCTTCAGATAGTGAAAGTGGAAAACCCTTTTTTTAAATATTTTAATTTTTTTACTGTTTATTTTTGAGAGAGAGAGAGAGCAAGAGAGTGGAGAAGGGGCAAAGAGAGAAGGAGACACAGAATCCAAAGCAGGCTCCAGACTCTGAGCTGTCAGCACAGAGTGCGATGTGGGACTCAAACTCACGAACCTTGAGATCATGACCCAAGTTGGATGCTTAACCAACTGAGCCACCTGGGTGCTCCTGGAAAACTCTTTTAATTAAAGTAGTAAAATGTACCGTGGACTAGACTTAATTTGTTATTGGGATCCAGAAGTTTCCTATAAAACGAAAGGACCAGAATGGAGCTGAGCCTCACAGAAGACTTTAAGCAAGACCTAGAAATCCATGAGGGAGACAGAGTACGCTGCCTATCTCTCATATTTTTCTCTGTGCACATAATTTAGTCCACTCTATGTAGCCTGGTACTCTTTGCTTCCTTGTCTGGAAGACAGCCATGCCTCAGCTCCCAGGCTTACATTATGTAATTCCATCTGCAGAGATGAATTCTCTGTCTCTGAATCCCAATTCAAAATTTCTAACCGGCCCACATGGGTTCAGGGGTCCATTATAGGTCTAATCAACTGAAGCTGGGGGCTGAGGTCACTAGGCAGGGTCCCTGGTAGGGGAGGACACTTACCTGACAAAAGGTGAGAGGAACCTATGGACTATGGTCCATAGGGAACAACTTGACAGAAATCCCTTCAGATTTTTGTCCTTCAATGGTTCTAGTTGAGCCTCCTTTCTGCCCAGGTCTCTCCTGTTGATCTTCTCTAAGCAACGCAACTCCCAGCTGTCCTGTCTTCATTTTCCTTCCTCCTGATTTCCCTTCAAACTTTAGATTTCTCCTTCGCTATATTCTGAGCTCTTGGCAGCTGTGTATGTCTGCATATTCAGATTAAGAGTGTTGGGGGGAAGGTTGGGAAATGAGAGAACATCACACCAATCACTGCATTATCCCATAAAGAGAGCCTTTTACCTAAAAAAAGGAACTCTGGCGAACACAATTTCTCCTCCCTAATACATCTGTTCATTTATTGATGTTTACCTTCTCTCTTCCCAAAAATGATTTTAAGAAACTCCTCTCACGGCACCTGGGTGGCTCATTTGGTTTAAGCATCCGACTTCGGCTCAGCTCCTGATCCCGAGGTTCATGAGTTCAAGCCCCGCACCAGGTCTGTGCTGACAGCTCAAGAGCTTGGAGCCTGCCTCAGATTCTGGGTCTCCCTCTCTCCCTGCCCCTCCCCCTGCTCACACTCTCTTTCTCTCAAAAATAAACATTAAAAAAATTTTTTTAAAAAAAGAAGCTCCTCTCATCTCTACTTCTCCCCCCACCCCACATTCCTTCTTCCCTCTCTGCACTTTTTCTTCTTTTCCAGTTGTGTGCAATGCTCAGCTAAATGCTTAAACGTAACCTTCAAGCCTACGGGAACCGCTGATCCTGTTGACACTCCCTAGTTCTGAACATCACTTCTCGCGTTGCCTGTCAACTTCCAAGTTCATATTTCAGGAAGATGTACATGAAGCTATATGGTTCTTGGATGGGGTTCC
The DNA here is from genome assembly GCA_028646485.1 of Cryptoprocta ferox. Classification (NCBI taxonomy): domain Eukaryota; kingdom Metazoa; phylum Chordata; class Mammalia; order Carnivora; family Eupleridae; genus Cryptoprocta; species Cryptoprocta ferox. Next base: position 182,556,977 of record CM053567.1, on the reverse strand, counting down.
CTGAAAACAGGTTTGAGCCAGAGAATCGCATGCGGAAGGTTGATTCGTGAGGGGGGAAAATAAAGGTTGACTGGTGGGTGCTCCCATGAGATATTCCCGTAGGGAAGTTTACACTGGGCAGCAAGAGAACCTGACCCTGAATGTGGCTGCAGCTGAGGCCTTCGCCCAACCTGGTGCCCAGGGGCTGGTGTGGCTCCTCGGGGTTGTCCCGAATTGAAAGAGGAGAGCGAGATCTCTGTATTCTGAAATCAGCCAATCATTCACCATGAGACACTCCCCTGGAGGGGGGTATAACTTGGGCCCAAGCAGTTTCCTGCGGCCAAGGGCAATTCGAGGCTGTGAGGGGCCAGAAGCGGCCCCAGTCTCTGAGGAGGAGAGCATTTACTGGCAACAGAGGATTCGGGCAGAACACCGTGTAGCCACCATACATGGCGTCACAGAGAAGTCCGTAAATACAAGACAGGAGGCTGGGGCTTTGGTCCACGCTTTGCCAAAACTGTGTGTCCTTTAGGCAAATCATTTTATCTCTCTGGAGCCTGGATGCCTTGATTATAATATAAGAGGATTGCAGCACAGTCCACGGGTATTCACTCTAGAGCAATAATCCCACACGTATATATATGTGTATATATATATGTTTTTATATATGCATATATATATGTTTATATATATAAAGAGGGGCAAAGGGCATGGTTATAATAATGAAACACCCAAAACTTGGGAGGTGCCTCATAGTATGGATTTGGAAGCCCCAGGCAAAAAGAATTAGGTATATCTATATGTACTAATGGGGAAAACTTTGTTTTTTAATTTTTAATATATTTTTTAAGTTTAATTATTTTAAGAGAGCACAAACAGAGGAGGGACAGAGAATCCCAAGCAGGCTCCCCACTATCAGTGCAGAGCCTGATGTGGGGCTTGAACCCACAAACCTTGAGATCATGACCCCAGCCGAAGTCGGACATTTAACTGACTAAGCCACCCAGGTGCCCCTAATATGGGAAACTTTTAAAGTAATGTTTAAAATGTGAAAAACAAGCAGGTTGCATAAGAGGTATGGTATGATCCCATTTATATTTGAAATAACTCACACAAAACAAAATTATGTATGAAAATACATTTGTGTCTGGAGGGACCAATGCCAAAGTAACATCAGTAATCACCACTGGGAAGGTTCTAGGATTGAGGGGGATGGAGGGAGAGTAAATTATTTTACTTTATATAACTTATGTATTTTTAATAGTCATGTATCACTTATGTAATTGGAAATTTAAAAAAAAAAACATGAAGCAGATTAAAATAAGGTGACCAAACGTGAGTCCTGAAATTCTAACTCTGAAATTCCATGATTTTAGGCCACTTGTCCATGTTTATTCCACCTCCCTCTCTTGAACAGCTATCCACCAAAATATTGGTAACCCTAACAAGACAGAGAGTTGACCCTGGTACAGATCCAACCAGAAGTGACAAGGAAAGGTGAGAAACCAAAAATAGAAATAGTCTCAAAAGTGACTGCCTCTCATATTTAAACATATTAGCTAAGGAAAACGTAAGAACCATTTGACTGCTATGTACTCCATACTTGACTGTAGTTTTGATTTAGTAAACACAGCAATAGCAAGAGTTATTAAAATTGGAACCACTTCAGATAGATGTTAGCTGGTCCCCACAGGTCTTTAAGAAAGGTTTTTGACTTTTTTTTAAGTTTATTTATTTAGTTTTGAGAAAGAGAGGCAGAGAGAGGGGGAGAGAGAGAATCCCAAGCAGGCTCCACACCTTCAGCGTAAAGCTAGATGTGGGATGTGGGGCTCAATCCCATGAATACACATGATCACGAACTGAGCCGAGATCAAGAGTAGGATGCCCAACTGACTGAGCCACCCAGGCGCCCCAAGGATTTTGACTTTTAATACAGAAAAGAAAGTTAGCCTCCTGAGATGTGATCACTATCTTAGTAATTACAATCTTTAAATATGTATAAATTATCATCATAAGGCATTCTTGACTTCCACTACTTTAAAAATTAGCTGTTGAGGGCTGCCTGGGTGGCTCAGTTGGTTAAGCATCTGACTTTGGCTCAGGTCATGATCTCATGGTTCATGAGTTCAATCCCCATGTCAAGCTCTATGGGGACAACTCAGAGCCTGGAGCCTGCTTTGGATTCTGTGTCTCCCTCTCTTTCTGCCCCTCCCCTGCTCACACTCTGTCTTGCTCTCTCTCTTTCAAAAATAAATAAACATTAAGAATATACAAAAATAAAAATAAGCTGTTGAAACTCTGAAATTAAAATAACTGTGTTCCATCCTCCCTTAAAGTATCCTAAAAGTAAAATCTTTTGAAGGAAGATTCTATGCACCCACCAAATAATGTTTATAATTTATAAATGCTAAAAATCGTCTAATCCTAATACAAGCACAGTGTTGAAATTCATCCTTAACCACTTTGATAATGTACAGAACATCCTCACACTCTCAGAAATTTAGTTGAAGAAGGGATGACTGTCTTCTTTCTGCCAGAATGGAAATGTTTGGAGGGGGAAACTCTCCTTCAAGTGAAGAAAAGGGTCAGACCCAATTAAATCTGCAAAGGAAACTTCGAAAGGATGAATGCCATTAGCCCAAACTGGAATGTGGCCAAAACACGGGGTAATACTTCAACTCTTAGGAAAAGTGCCAGGGGGACATTTAACAACTGCAGGTGGCCAAATGCCTTTTCGTAAGTCTCATCAGAAAAGTCACTTCTGGCAACAATATTCACCAAGGTAAAATAAGATTATTTGACAAACTGCCTATTCAAGTACTAGTTTAAACTCTGATGTTTGTCAGGTTATCAATTGAAACTCCTTCTCCATAGGACAAGTAAAGAAATGAAATAATTATGTTACTAAGCAAGGTGAGAACATAGGAAACAATTGTTACTTAAATCTAGCATCAGCCTTCCTTAAATGAAACATCAATGATCATTTTGTCCAACAAACTGAGCCTTGATACATTCATGGTTTTGATTTTCCTTCTGGGTTTTCCAAGTCTTTGGGACATTTTAACCAAGATTTTATTCCCCATAATATTTTCTCACTATATGTTTATCTTATATGACTTCAGTCAGGTTTATATTTTCCACAATCTCCACGAGAAGGAGCTTGACTTGTTCAAAAAATCCACACAGCGAAACATTAATATGATACACTTTCTTATAACCTTCTTAATCATTCTTTTTATCTCTTTAATTTCTTTATTTCCTTTTAAACACCGCCCCCCACACACACACACACTTTTTCTCTCTTATCTGGCTCCCTCTCTCCTGGGTTGCAAGGGAAACATTTCGTGAACTGTGATATAAAGGCAGGGGAAAATGCAAGCCTGTTAAGTGACATAACACATCCATTCTTGAATCCTGCAAAGGATATTATGTGAGCAAATGCACATCGTGAAACCTGAAAAAGGTTCCCGTTTTAAAATGCTGAACGCTTGAGAGCTCTGCTTTTACCTGCTGTGATTTAAAAGGCTCGAGGCCTCATTTCGAGCCACAAAAATTCAAAGTGACAGAAACCTACAAATTTTTATTGCTGTGCATTTAATAAAATTTACATTTACAAGCTGTCAGTGTGAAATGTTGAATACCTGGTACTTTCGCATTCAGACGAGCAGATTGTGTTGTACTGGGGGTTCATTACTACCTACTTACACGTTCTTGAAATGCTCAGAATAATCCTTCAATCTATGACTTTTGATATCTCTTAATTCAACACTGCACAAAAACACCATTGAGCTTGCAGTAAGGTCAACAAAAGGAATTTATTGTGCTCCCATAAAGCAAGGCGTAATTAAGAGCCCCCTTTCTGCTTGTTTTAATGTGCTAATACGAGAACATTAGAACCAAGGAACAACCAATTGCTAGGTGTCTGCAGCAGCTGCCTCGGTTTTTGGTAATTTACTTACTCAATTATGTCGACTCTCTTAAATCCACAACACTGGTGGGTGGTAAGGTAGAGGGATAATAAAAAAACATAGAGTAGGAAACGCTTTTAATGCATGTTTTATGTGCATCTTGGGTAACATTTTTTGTTTGTTTGCTTTTGAGAACAAGAATTAAAGATTGTTACTTTAGGAAACTCAGCACAGGAATAACCATGCATGGGTTTAAGACACCTCTAAAAATTATGACATGTCTAATAATCCTATGATTATGTGGTCTGTTCTGAAAAAGAATATTAAACCAAATGTTTGACTCAGTATTACAAAAACAGATTATCTAATGGCTTCCAAGGGGGAAATATGAGAAAGACCATTCATAAAGTTCCTTAATAGTAATAAATTACACACACTTCCTTATTTTCCACGTAAATGGAAAGACAAAGAGAAACTCTGAGAGAGAGGATATGTTCTCACACTTTTACAAGGGCCACTGTAATAAAATCTCTTAAAATTGTTTGCTATAGATATGAATCTGATATTCTTTTGAAGTAAGCACCAAAAAAAATGCTCATTACACTTGTAAAATATCTCATGTTTTAACATTCAAAGAAGCCTTGAATGCCAACCTCAACCCCTTCTTCTTTTTTTTTTTTTTTTTAGAATGCATTTGCTCTGTATGCAAGTCAAAACACAAACTGGGAAAAAAGGCCCAAAGTGGAAACTTCATCCTGATTTACCTTGCCATTATTCAAATATTAAAAATTAAATTATTGAACTAAATGCAAATCACTGGCAACAATGGAAATTCAAGTGACCTCATTTTAAATTTTATTTGAATTATTTCTATAATTGTGGCATCATATAAAAGGGCACATTCTTACATGTCAATATAAGCTGATACTTGGAGGGGAAAAGTTAAATAATTTTCTTCAAATGTCAAAATTTATGTAGCATGCATCATTTATCTTCATTTCAATTTGAGCTCCATGAAATGTTTTTGATAAATCCAATAATGTCCATATGACAGCTTGAAAATTGCAAAAGAATTTACAAATACCAACCTACTAGTTTTGATTGCATATTAGATACCCTTGAGCTTTCTTCCCTGGAAATTTTCATTCTCTCTTAATCAAGAAGGAATAATTTAGAAATAAGAAAGAACAAAAAATACCCTATTTTAGTCATTATATTTGAAACCAGTTTTATCTTTCGCCTCAGAGAACATTTTTTCATTTTGGTCTCAAAGGAATCGAAGGTATAAAATTTACTAATTAAGTCGTATACAATATTATGTTCAGTAATGCAGGTACCTTTCTAAGTTATCAAAAACAACTTATGCCTCATTTTTCTTTTTAGTTGCCAGAAGTGAATTAAATAGTTTGGAAGGGAGCCTATGAAACTTTGTTTTTAAAATGAAAAGTGAAACCTGAAAATGGCTGGGAGGCTGCAAAATGACAGAAGAATGTATAAAAGCCATCTTTTCTCTTTTTTATTTTCCTAATAATTAAGTCACTGGGCTAGAGGGACCCTACTGTGTTTTCATGGTGCAAAGATCACTGAACTAACCTCTGTCTGAATTCTGTATGGCCAACTGAGCCCTTTGATTCTGTGTTATTCAGTCCATTCTGAAAGATTACGTCCTGCTCAGAAAATATAAACAAATATAACATCTCTAACAGAGCAAAACAATTTCACCTCTCAAAAGAAAAAAACAAAACAAACAATATAATAATTCCACGGTAAACATGGCAGTGACATATCTAAGGTAACACATGCCCATAACTCATCTACTACAGCTTAGAAGGATCTTTTGCCCCCATTCATCAGCTCAGAGCAAGCTCGGGCTGACCATGAATATTTGCATGCTGAGCCTTCCTCAGACACTTAGTTTCAACGCCTGTTAAAATGCGAGGGTTATTGGTGTAATGTGTGCATTGAGTGTACCGGGTCTATATTAGTTGATGGGCTGCCTTCAAGATAACTGAACTCTTAGTAACTAAAATAACACCAATATTAATATAATTGTATTTACTAACCTCTTGCTACACCCTCCTGCCTGGGATAAGTGTTGGAATCACAAGTCAGATGGCGCTGAGCAGCAATCTTTAAGAAAATTGCCTTAAATTGGCCTTCATTAGCGCTCACAGCCCTGAAAAACAGCTCCAAGTGCATGCCTTATGGAAGAGAAACCAGTAGCAAGAACTCCCTATTAAAAAGGCAGCACATTAACCTGCTCAATCAGCATGCACCACATTCTAGAAATACTATTAAATAAAGAATCTTTAACCACAGAATAATTCCGCTAATTCTAAGTATTGGGACAATTAGGACCAAATTTAAAATTCCAACCTTCGATGGTACGTATGTTAATTCCAGTTTACTCTTTTTCCATTTTAGAGAATTGGATGCTGCCATTGAAATTTTAAATTTCCTTTACACGATGTTGTTGCTGGGTGATAAAAAAAATCAGTGACACACAGTAACTGAGAATAAAGAAATAAGACCTTTCCTAGGGAACTCAATTTAGATACCAACAGCAAGAAGAAAATACATTTCAAAGGGAAGAAAAAATTCTTCTGTTTCATAGTTTTGCTTTGAAGAGCATGCTCTTTCTTGACATCTGCATAGTAAAAGGGAGTTTAATTTCCTTGGTCAACTATCCTTTCTGAAAATCCTGCATTGGCAGACTTGGAAATGGAAGGAATTTTTCCCGGGGATTAATTCGCAGCTCTTCTTAACACTCAAAACGCTGAATATCTTCAGTACACAAGCCAGGGAATGTGGTGCTTGGAGTTACACTTTTTAACAAACAAATGTTAAAGAAAAATGTTTTCCACAGAAAGAGGCTACATGAAATCTACCAGATATATGAAATGATCTGATACAAAATTGATACGCATATTAAAGCCCCCAACTGAGCCCCCTCTGGTTTACAACTTGAAAAAGTTCCAGCATTTCATCCTTTATATTGGCATTTTCATTTCTGAACCTTACCACTGGTTTTGTTCCAAAAAATAACATTTCAAAACAGAACAGTAAAGTAAAACATTTTAGGCCTAGCAAATAAGACCACCTTCTTGAAAGCCAGGTAATTTTTCTTAAAGTCTAATTTTTCTCAAAGTCATGGCCAATTCTTCCATTTCAGCTCGAACCATTTAATTTAGTAAACATTTTTTTTAAATACAAGGTTCTGTGAATTCATGTCTGTTCAGTGAAACATGGCTATTCATATCAATGGAGAGAGTAGCTTAGTGTAGTGGCTAAAATTTGGATCTGAAAGTCAACTGATCCCAGGTCCACTCTTTACTATCCATATGACTGTAAGAAAGTTAATTATGCCCTGCAAGGCTCGAGCTTCTCATCTGTTAAGTGAGGATAATATCAAAGATTTTCATAAGAAGGAAAAGAAATAAGGTTTATAAGGCATCAAGCCTAGTGCCTCACACATGGGAAGCTCTCCCCGTGGTAGTTAGTTCCATGCTCGACTTGACTATTTTTAAAAATTAGATGGAATAGTTTTAGACTAAAAATGGCCAGTCACATCTTTTAAAACTTTATCAGTACTCAGTTCAGATTTCAGTTGACCCATCATACACTGCTTATACACATCAGATAAAATGTGAAAACCTGGATCATTCATAAAATACTTCATACCCACCCACACACACATTAGGTTTTTTTCCCTCTAAACTATCTGGTTATCTGTTTTGGTTTTTTTTGATGTTTATTTATATGAGAGAGAGAGAGAGAGAGAGAGCACAAGCAGGGGAGGGGCAGAGAGAGAGGGAGACACAGAATCCGAAGCAGGATCCAGGCTCCGAGCTGTCAGCACAGACAGAGGCCGGCATGGGGCTCGAACCCATGAACCATAAGGCTTACCCGACTGAGCCACCCAGGCGCCCCTCTGCTTATCTGTTTCTAAAACAGGACTTAAAGTGACAAAAAGCATGTTTCACTTTTCTTCAAAGGCTTTTGCCATCTTAAAAACAATTGTGCTGTTTTCCTTCTTATGCCATTTGCATGTAAACCAAATTGTATTTTAAACATTTATGTCAAGATTTATCTTGAAGCTGATCTTAAAATTTCTTTTCATTGCCCACTGTCAAGTAGAATTCTCAAGCCTTGCTCTTTGTTCTAATTCCAGATTCAAATAAGCTACTTTTCTTTTTTTGCTAGAGTCTTGATTTCTTAAAAAACTGTATGAATGGTAGGTAGGCGTATGTAGGGTTTTTTTCTTCAGTTCTCTTGCATACACAAGCAATTTTCTTCAATATAGATAATATAAATTAATTCTTTTACATTGCAACACCCATCAGTGCCCAAGATTGTTTATGTTTACGCCAATCTACCTGTTCTTTACTGAGTACCCCATTTCTGGGAGTCTAATTTCCTTATCAAAATTATTTTCAGTTTTATGATTACAAATAAACGAGTAGAGAAACCCAAGATGAAAGCCCCAGGTGGCTCATTGTCTGCAAGGGGGATGAGAATTACTTCATACTCATTTACTTTAAAGAAGAGAACTGGATACTCTATTAAAGGAGCAGGGAAGCTTCAATTTAGGTTTCCAATTTGTAAGGTAAATTTGGAAGAATAGCCCAGGCAAACCAATGGAAAACACACACACACACACACACACACACACACACACACACACACGCAACTCCTATACAGTGATGTTTTTGCCATGTGGTCTCTGAAAAGACAAACTGATTGAACAAAGTTACCCAGGCCCAGTTTCCTGAGGAATCAAGAGCTTTCTTCTGTCTCAGGGGCCACGACCACAGCCAAGGGGGGGGGGGCGGGATGCAGGGGGGTGGGGGAGGGCTGTTGTTAGGCTATAGGACAGAACAGATTTAGCCAGCTTACACTTCACAGTGCCATTTTCTATTTGCCTCCCTCTGTCCATGGAGGTGGGGACTCGAGAAGTCAATGGGAGTTCAGGGCATGTGAGCCTGTGTAAAGCAAGCCCCATACAGCTCAACCAGGCCCATAAAAGCCAGGAAATGAACAAGTTCAAGTTCTCATAGTGTGTTAATGTGCCCACAAATGTACCTACTTTATACATTTAACAGCTCATGTAGTAATGAAAAATGCCATGTAGAACATATAGCTGCATGTGCAAGGTGGGGTAATTAATATGCCTATATGTGCTCCTTAATTGTTTCATTCCCTGTATTTTCGGCTAATGCAACACTCTGCAAACTTTTATATAAATAGTTTGTGTTTTATATGGAATTCCATGTAAAAGAAACCAAGGGGGAATGACGAATAAGGGAAAATTCTAATGGTATTCTTACTAAATTTCATTAGCTCAATATTCCACCTTATTTTTCTTCCCTATAAACTGCCAATATATTGACACACAATTTTCAATGACTAGCTTGGTCACTCGGCAAGCCGATGGGCAGCTTAGGAAAAGAAAGAGAGCCCCATCTCTGTCAGAATTAACATTTTACCTTTTCTGTCCTTTCTCAACCAAGCCATCTCTGTAAAACAGCCAGCCAGATATCAAGTTTGACAGTTGAAGTTCAAACATGTGTGAGTTGTCAGTTGAAAACTGGGGAAGCGGGACAAAGAGCTGAATTTTAAGGTTTTCACTATTACTAGTGAGGTCTGGGTTTGGGTTGTTTTTCTAGGAGAAACCCAAAGGCCACTGAAGATGTTTTTCCATCAATTTTTCATAAGCATTTATGCTAAAGGGAAAAAAAGGTGGAAAGGTGGGAGGACATGGTTTTCTTTGGGGGAAGGAAATTAGAAGTCACCGCAAATAATTCACCTGGATAGGTAAAGGCGAACAAACACTGTTTGCTTGTGAATCCCTGACAACTTGATTGCCCTGTACCCAAGGGAGGAGGCCGAACCTCTCGCTCCATTTCAGACCCGCCGGGAAAGGGCTTTGAGGAGGGAGCCGGGGAGGGGCACGTTCCAGGTGTGGGTTCAGCTCGGCCCTCGCCCCGCGGCCTCCGCAGGTGGCTCTCCTTGGCACAAGGCCGCGCGCAAACCCGCCTGCTTGGAAAGCCTGACGTGACCCCCGCCCAGGCTGGCAGGAAGCGACGCTCCTGCTCCCTTGCGAGGATGAGGCCTCGGCGGGTCGGCTGCAGCGGGACCCAGTTTGCTCGAGTGCTTCAGGACAAACCGCTGCAGGACCCGAGTTAGGAAAAACTGGACCCTGCGCTCCCCAGCTGGAGACCGCCCTCCCCAAGTTGGCAAAGGCCTCGCCGCCGGATGGAGTGTCGGCAAGGTCCCCGGCCAAAGAGCTCGGGGGTCCCAGCAAAGCTGCAGCGCGTGGCCGCTCGCTCCCCTGCCGGGACCTGGGGACGCCAGTGCTGCCAGGGACCCGCACCGCGTGCGCCACGACACAACCGCGCGAGAGCTACTCCCAGGCCGAAAGGGGTCCGGGAAACTGGGGCCGGTGGAGGCACATGGACCTCCGCCCGGCTGGAGGAAGTAGCCCCAATGCAGAGTGCTGGTCCCAGGCCTGACTCTCAACTGCTAAACTGTTACCCCCCGCCCCCCCCGAGGGCGAGTCTCTGGCTGGCCCTGTATCGCCCGTGCCCCCAGCACCCTGGCTCTCAGGACAGGCCGACCCAGCCCAGGCCGGACTGCACTGCACGCGCCTACCGGCCCGGGGCTTGCGGCGGTCTTCCTGTGAGGTCCCCGGACCACGTGCACTGGGACCACCCGTGGGGTACAAACGCGGACTCGGGGCCCCACCCGCACCCAGTACCCAGTGAAAGCAAACACACTCCCCGTTGGATCTTGACTCGGCCCGAAGGTGGAGGCTTACTGGGCCCTGACCGATCGCAGCATTTTCGTTTCAGTAGCGTCTTTAGCTTCGCAATGAGAGAGACATTACTACCCCATCTTACAGAAGGGGGACCTGCAGCACAAAGAGGGGTGGCGGCGCCCAAAGCCCCTCGCGGGCAGCGGCCCTCAGCGGCTGGGGCTGTGCCCGCAAGAGCGCTGCGTGGGGCGGAGCACAGGGCTGCTAGGATTTGGGAGATTCCTGGCTCCCACTCCTGCTCCTGCTGACGGACTCCGTCCACCTGCCCCCGGGACGGAGACTCCCTCCACCTGTAGCCAGGACCCAGAGGCTGGCTTTCGGGGGCGTTCCAGGGGCGCGGAGGGAGCGCCCAGCTTGAAGGCAGAGGCTGGCTCGGCCAACATCACCCAGCGCGCCTTTTGCCAAGAGGCGGCAAGGGGAGGACTGGTCCAGCAGGTGTCTGTGCGTAGGGGCCAGGCAATCTTCCTGAGAACAGGGGCTGTGCCCCTCAACCCCGTCCGACCCAACTCAAGCTGCGCCTGCGCGGGGCCCCGGTTGCCCTCCACTCAGCCCCGGCTTACACCCCCTTAACCTCCCACCGCGAGGCTGCTCCAGACTCCAACCCGGGACCGGATTCCTGGCCTCATCCTTTCTGCCTGCGGTGCTAGGGGACATCAAGATCGCAGCCGCCCTGAGCAGCCCCCCACCCACAGGTATACACTCCCGGCTCTATCCGAGGCCTCAAGCACCCTGCAAGGGCTCAGTGTTTGGGGGAGGAGGTGGAGGGTACGTTTAGTCCGCGATAATGGGGTGGCTTTCTGACTGGAGCGCTCAGAAATAAAACTAAATCAGCGTCCTCTGGGCGCCGGGCTGAGAGCCCTAATTCACAGAACTTCATGCTCTGGATGGGACCTAGGGACCCACGAATTGAAGGCAGGGTGGATCAGGCTGGTGGCCCCGTCCCATATCCTCAAGTCCACCTGCGACACAGGGGAGAAGACATATGCCAGCGTGGCATCAGACCCCTTCCGCCCTGGCTTATCTCAACCAAGTCTGTCCACTTGCTCATTATCAGTAACACGTCCTCTTAGAAGGAGGTGGAACAGAAGGTCCCGCTTAGGCCCTTTTATTCCAGTAACACAAGCGTAACAATGCCTTCCTCTCCACAAATAGTCAGAGATGACTATGTCAGGCATTGTTCTGGGCCTGAAAGCTGCAGCAGAAAGCAACATAGAGGCTGGTTAAAGATAGGAGCTGCCCAAGTTCAAATCCAGCTTCTATTGCTTGGTTACTTATAGGAGCACAGAAAAATTCAGTTCTTTGTACTTGAGTCCTCCTAACTGTGAAAGGGGGATAACAATACCTCTCTCATAGAATGGATGTGACAAATTATCGAGGGGGCCTAGGTAGCTTGCCATGGGGACTGACCCCTGTGGAAAGTGCAACAAATCATTAGCGGTCACTTCCCTTATTCTGCTTCAGAGTGCAGCGTGATATCCATCAGTTTTGACAGCAACCTTTCTGTAAGGATCAGAAGGAAGGATCCCTAAGGATCAGAAGGAAGGGATGCAGACGTGAGGAACGCAAGGAGACACCTGCACTGCGGGTGCTAGGGGTGCTAGCTGGGCGGATGCCGACCCTGGGCCCTGCCAACAGGGTTGGAAAGCGGGAAGCGCTGAGATCCTGCTAGCACTCCCAGACCTCAGGGTTCTGGGTCGCTCGAGGCCATCCAGCAATGCCCGGACACACTGCGCGGACTAGGTGCCCCAGAACCCGCCCTATTCATCCCAACCCATCCAGAGCACCCGAGCTGGGCACCCGGGAGCCGGAGGAGCAGGTGCTAAGAGGCCCCGACTTTGCTTCTTCCAAAATGAGCTGCTAGATAGCCTCCTGTCTGAAGGAATCCAGAGAAAAGTTCTCAGCCTCAGGATGTCCTTCAGTGAAATGGACAGAAGTTGCACCACAAGCCTCTTACAAGCTCATCCGGGAAGGCTTAAATATGCCCTTGAGCCTTCTCGTGAATAGTGAATATGTCCCAGAAGGTCCCGCTTAGGCCCTTTTATTCCAGGCATTTATGATCTGACTTAATAATAGGGGCTTCCCTTTTCCCAGGACTGTGTGCTAGGCAAGCTGCCAAACATTTTACATGCTCTAAATCTAAATCTACAAAATAGGTCCTGAAGCCTGTGGACCTTTGAAAACCTGCGAACAAACAGAAAGTGGTTTCTAAGATCTGGGAAGTAATGGGGATTTCTGATCAATTGTCCTGCGGAGGAGGAGTTCATAAGCCCCAGATGAATTCTGCCCTTCTGCTGGCGTTTTGTGAAGGGCTAGGCAGCAAGTGGCCTCTCGATCAGACTTTAATCCATTGTGTCTGCACCAACCACAGACCTGAAGGATTGTGATAGGAATATTAGCATAGCATTTTGCTCTCTAGAGTGGACTGGGCAGCTAGTGCCACGGCCTGCAGTGTCCCTTCCAGGGGACCACAACAGCCAATCTACGTGAAGAGCTTGCTTGCTCTGCAGAACACCTTAGACTAACTTCCAAATGCCCCAGGCAAGCCTCCACGGCCCTTCCTATTGGGAAATAGGAGTTTCCACTGCTCCATGGAAATTGTTGTCTTTCTTGGAGAGGTGGCAGCTGGCTCTAAGAGTCCCTAATGGGTGCAAAGCCACCCAACTGTGAGTGGTTAGGTCAGCCTTGAACTCCGGTCATCCCTAAAGTCCTTGTCTCAGAGTGATCCTACCCAGTTAGTTACCAGAGCGTAAACAATTATGTCATCTCCCTGTATATGGGGGCATAAGTGTCTGTAAGGGCAGTTCATCTACCAAGAAGAAATAAGGGCTAACAATATTGGACTCTTACTGAGTGAGATCAATGCTGTACATCTATCTTTTAAAAATCATTTTACATAACAGGAAACCACGGCACAAGCATATGTTAGTTTAAGGTCACCTGGCTAGGAAGCAGCAGAGCTGAAACGGACATCCAGTCTACCCACCAAACTGCCAAACTCTAGGTAACACTTACAACATCCCTTTGCAAGCATCCTTAGGCTCTGGGTCTATGGTAGCCTCTACATTTGTTTAAATCCAAGCAAAGACCTGAGATTCCTTCACCTGTGAGCTGTGGTGTCTTTGAAAATAGCTAACATGTATTAATTGCTTACCATACACTAGGCACTATATTATTAGTAGTAGTAGTATTATTAGTATTATTATTATATACCAGGCACTGTTCTAACTTTTAACTCGCATAATGCTAAGCAAAGCCCTATGAGGTAGGTCTTATTCCTGCCTCCAATTTACAGATGAGGAAACGGAGCCCCAATGTCATACAAACAGTAAAAGGCAGAGCTGGGTTTGACTCCCAGGAACTCTGTATATGGTTCTATGCTGGATGTGAAAATGGAAGGTCCCTCTGCTAAGAAGCTTCTGCACCGCTACCTACCATCTCTTTCTGATGGAGTCTCTCTACTGAGCTAAAGTTTTACCAGCCTCAAGGAAAGAGGAGGGTCACCCTCCCACACCCACTCCCACCCCCAAAGTTGGCCTTGGTCCAGTCTCTAAATTGGTAAAATGAGCAGCCGATGCAACTCTTGTAGGTTTGAAGCTTGCAGGTTGTGCCTGGAGCCTGGATGACAGGAAGGCCAGAGGGGCTCTCCCCAGCCTCTAGTCACTCCTTACAGGCAGGGGTGGGTCAGCTACATCCTAAGTCTCTTCACATACTCTAGGGACTACGAAGCTCTCTCAAACTCACCCTTCCATTGGAGCCTTCCCTTGGGGAAGGTGGAGGGGGATCTGTTCTTTAATGTTTAATAAGAAACCAAAACCCAGAATCACAGCGGACAACACCCACTTCGGCTTCAGCCTGGCATCCAGTTGTCTTGATGGTTAATTCTCTCCAGTCTTCCTCCATGGAAGCCTCAAACCTATTTGTGTCTAAATAATGTATTCTTTAGGCATTTCTTTTTAATCAACAAAGGCCGACTTTGGGGACAGCATGTGGTAGGTGTTACAGACAAGCCAGCTGCTTGGACATTCACACTAGCTGGTGCACGTTGGCCACATCCTCTTCTGACCCCCTCCCTGGTCATCCCTAAAGCCCTTGGGTCGGAAACAACAATCGAGGCCATGGCAGTGACTGAGTGTGGTCCACAGCAGAACTTGGGTGCAGGAAAAGGCGCCCTGCGTGGCTAGACATTTGGGGAACCATGGGGAGATGCCAGACAGTGGGCACAGCAAGGAGCCGAAGGCACTGGGGCAGGCAGACACTGGAGTGGTTGGGATGGGGCAATGTGGAGGCAGAGAACCACCCCTGCTTTCAGACCTGGACGTGTTGTTTCCCTTCTCCAGCTGTTTCCAGACTGGGTGCCTGGTCTGGTTGACCTTGCTGGGTCTACGCTGCTTCTGCGCGCTTAGATCGGAGTGATGTCTGCAAACTCAGGTGGTCCCTCCCAGAGGACACTTCACAGAGAGCACCAGGGTCTCCTCTTCTCTGGGCTCTGGAGTGACCCTTGGCTCGAGACTCTGCACGGATGACAGATAATCTCTAGGATGCACCTGCACCCTCTAGGGAAGCTCGGGGCTTCCCTTCTAGATTGGGTTGCGTTCCTTAGCAACAGCAGCGTCCCTCCCCCCTTTCCTTAGCAACAGCAGTATCCCTCACCCACCACCACTGAAAGTGGCACCGCAGCTTTCCTGGAATGGAGCCATACACTAGGCACTATATTATTATTATTATTATTATTATTATTGCTTACCATACACTAGGCACTATATTCCCAGTGCCTGGACAAGAAGCCTCTATCAATCCCTCAACCTTATTCATAGGTGGGTGTTTTCATCCCCATCTGACAGAGAATGGATCTGAGGTTCTGTGACATACTCCCAAGGCCAGGTAGTCAATTCAGGGCAGACACTCCTGGTCTAGTGGACCTTCATGCTTCCCTAGAACAAAGTGCATCAGTCACTATCAGGCCCCTCAGGCCTGGTTACTGCGATCGCCTGGTGGAGGGGCTGTATCTCCATTTCTCTGTCTTCAAGGTTTCCCAAAGACCCACCCAGATGTGGGGGTAGTGGGAGGAGCACAGAGGGAGCTACTCTTGAAGCAAACTGGAGAATGTTGGCCAATAGAGAGGTACTGGGTCCACCGAGCCTCTAAAGTGAGCAACACCTGAGACATGGACAGGAATCACGGTTTCAGCTCTCTGCCTACTGGCCTCAATTTCTTCACACCTTAAGTGGGAATAATAATCCACATCCTGCTAGTCTGTGCGCTGAATCTGAGTGGTCAAGGTGAACTGCACCACCTTGGAAAGTGGTCAAGAGCTCGGGTTCTGGGCGGGACTCCGTCTGTACCAGCCCTTGGAGCAAATTACTTAGCCTCTCTGTGCCTCAACTTCTTTCTCTGCATGAACTCTCACCACAATGTTCTCTAGAAAAATTTGCCTCCCTCCGAGTGAGGCTTGCAAATAAAGGAACAACCCAGGTCTCCCTTTCTCGGGCTGAGGGACACAACAGTCCTACTGCTCAGCACCCCAGAAATGGTTTTGAGAAAAACTTCCCCTCCGATGACCAGCCCTGACATCTTGGACAAGATGCACTCCTCTCTCTGCCCCTCTGTGCCCTCATTTGTAAAGGGGTGAGGGTCCCTAAAATGCATCAGTCTCTGAGGCCCCTTCCAAGTTCTGGGTTTTGCCATTGGTAGTTGGAGGGAGGGGAGGGGAGACTGAGCAGCCCGCAGGGATGGGCCCATCCCAGGGGCCCTTCCTGCGCCCCCTCCTTGGGCGCGGCCGAGGGGGTGGGTGGAAACACCCGCCACAAGATCTCTTTGCCCCAACGGGGAGGGAGAACCGTGGGGCCCACAGTTCCCGCTGCCACATATGGTCTGTGGATTTAGGTGTCAAAAACCGGAGAATTAGAAATGGTAATTTTCCGTCATTATGGCTGAAACGCGATCTGTCACAACAACTGGAACATGTCTCCGCGCTAGCGAAAATAATGTTCGTGATTAGGAATCATTACGCATGTCAAGCCGAGTCCATTAAGTTGTAGGGAGAAATTAGGCTTGACGGGCGGAATCAAACTACAAATATACAGGCCTCGCCTTCAGGCTGCCCGAGCAGCAGCCCTGGGCAGGAGGCGGGCCAGAGCAGGGTGCTTTCTTAATAGGAAACTGCCCAGAGAATTAATACCCGCTTTCTTGCTCCCCCTGCCCCAGGGATTCCTCGCCTCTCCCCGCCGCCCAGACCCCACCCCAAGAGAGGGCTTGGGGCACAGAGGTGCCGAGGGCTGTAGCTGGAAGCTTTGAAGTCTCACAGGCCCTCGGGGTGAATTCTCTGCTCACCACTTGCAAGTTGTGTGACCCTGCCCTAGTCACTTGACCCTCCTGACCTTGGCTCCCTCATCTGTAAAGGAGAGATAATCCCACCCACTTCATGGAGTTCTCCTGAGGATTAAACAAGATCAAATTTGGTCACCAGTGAGCATTAGAAACCCTCAGACCCGAGAGATGCCTTTTCCCTTCCAGGAGCACCCTGTTCTGCACTGGGGGCCCCGGGCGACAGTCCCTGCCTTTGTGCTGGGAGGAGTTGGAGATTGGGGTTGGGTGGCTGCAGCTGAGAAGCTCTTGCCAATCAGGTCCTGAGGAAAGAAGCCAGAGTCTCTGAAAATCGCAGAGGGGTAAAGTCAGAGCAACCCGCGTGTCTTGGGTAGACATTGTACCCCCTTCTCTATCACATTTCCAAAGAAACAGAGCGCTGAGTTCTCAGCGGCGCCTCCCTGGGTACCCCAGCCACCAGCCCAGAGGGGTCACCGGACACCACACTGTCACCAGGGAGAAGTAAATGGTAAAGGGAACCATGAGTAAGAAATCTTCCTTTACAAGCAGCCCTCTCAGTCCCACCCCACCCCCAGATGTAAAGGCACTTTACTATCCCCTGCTGTCTCTGCTCTAGGGAGTCTGGGGGAAATCCCCCCCCCTTCTGCTGATGGGGGAAAGACCAGTGTGAGTCAGGAAGGCTGGTTCCTGTTCTGCCTTAGACCCTTGTCACCTCTGAGAGCTTGCTCTGTACCAGGCACCAACTCCTTTGCGCTTTGCCCACATTGTCTCCCATCATCTCCCACCAAACCTAGGTCTCCATAGTTCCTTCCCATGAGGAAACTGAGGGTCAGAGATTAGGGAACTCATCCAAGGGCCACGGAAGCTGGGAGAAGTGAGAGCCAAGCCTGCTCAGGCTCCAGAGCCTTAACCCGGCTATGAGGCCCAGGCCAACTGCCCCTCCCTTATCCGATTCTCTTGCTACGGGGTGGAGAAGTGGTGGAAATGAAATGAGCTAAGAAACTAAAACATTTAGTTCGGTGCCTGACCCAGCGCACTCTTTCCCGGCCTCATTCTTCTCCTCCGTAAATGGGATCCTGGTGCTAGCGGCTCTGCGGTGGGGAACAGAGCGGAAATATGGCCAGCGCTAAGTAGTTTGGAGCCAGACAGTCTAGTTCGAACCCCATCTCCGCCAGCAATAGCCGCAGCGTAGGGTCGATCCCCAAAGTGGGGCAATAGTAATGGAGCTGCCAGGAGGAATGAATGAAATAACTCAAGCAAAGCACTTGGGGATACAGAGTAAGCGCTAAATAAAGCACTGATTACCAGGGTGGCGGTTGGCCCGCGCAGGCTTGGAGGGCTGGTGTCTGGGGAGGAGAGGCTGCCCCCAGCCCCCTCTGGAAATTTCTCAGCATTTCAGCAGCTTCCAGCGCTAGTGATCGGGAACTCGGACACCCATTCCCGAGAGCTCCTGGGTCTCGGGGCTGCGCCTCCTGGGCCCTCCTGCAGGCCTCTGGGAGATGGAGGAAGTTGTTCAAAAGGGAGGAAGGACGGAGGGGCCCGCACTAGGAGCTCCAGGCCCGCCCCATGCGCTCTCAGAATAGGGAAGTTCAGAGACAGAGTTAAGGAAGGGACAGTGGGGCAGGGACTTGGCCCGAATAGAGACCTTCTGATGGAGCGCGGCAAAGCCTCAGCCCTAGCGATCAGCACTCACCTAAAGCGCTCTTACACATATTTGACATTCCAGTGACCTTCCTTGACTAACCTCGCAAACGATACCCCTTGTGCACCCCGCGCTACCCCCACGCCTGCTTTATTTTCCTTTCGGCGCTCGCATCCCTGTCTCCCACTAGATGGTAAACCAACGAGGATGGGGCCTTTCTCTTCTGTACCCCTGGCACAGAGGAGCCGCCCAACAAATATCGCTGGATATTTTGGACACATGAATGAAAGAGGAAAGAGAGAATGTCAGACAGCAGTTCCACAAAAAGGGGTTTCTGTAAAGAAAGAAAAGCAAAGAAAAAAGAAAGAAAGGGGAAAAAGCCCTCTCTGTTTATAATTCCTCTCCCAGCCCTATTGAGGTCTCCCCTTGACCGTACACCTGTGAAGGGTGAGACCCCAGTCCTCCTCCCTGCTATCTTGTAGCTGTCGTGCCAAGGGTGTTCTAAGGTTGCCTTTCTCCAGACTGAAGGATAAAGCAGGACACTAGCCTCCTACGGACACCAGAAGCAGCGGGGGGCGGGGCGGGGAGAACTTCCCTTAGGCAGCATTGCAGGCAATGATTAGTGTAAATCAAATAAATAATACGCATCTTAGAAAACAATTATTTTAAGAAACTTTTCTGCAAGTTATTGTGGACAGAAAGAATCAACTGGAGGGGCACTTGGCTGGCTGGGTCAGTGGTAGAGTATGCGACTCCTGATCTCGAGGTTGTAGGTTTGAGCGCCCCCCCCCCACTTTGGGTGTAGAGATTACTTAAAAAATAAAATCTTTTAAGAAAAGAAGGAATCAACTGGAAAGCAGTGGATGTATTTCTTTTTTAAACCTTGAAAGTCTATATTTGAATTTATTTTATTTTTAAAAATTTTTTAACATTTATTTATTTTTGAGAGACAGAGAGACAGGGCATGAGCCGGGGAGGGGCAGAGAGAGAGGGAGACACAGAATCCGAAGCAGGCTCCAGGCTCTGAGCTGTCAGCACAGAGCCCGACGCCGGGCTCCAACTCACGAACCATGAGATCATGACCTGAGCCAAAGCCGGCTGCTTAACCGACTGAGCCACCCAGGTGCCCCCATATTTGAATTTATTTTAAAAGTATCACTGCAGTTGCAAAAAATACACAGGACCTGTTGCATCCAGGGTTTGCAATGCGGGTTGGCTGTTCTCACCGTTTTGCTTGTTTTTATAATCACTCAACATTTCTTGTCCATCCCTTTCCATCTCCACAGATATGTTTCTTTAAATGGTGAATGTCTTTGTTTAACTGGGCAAAAAATATTATCAGTCAGGCTGTGAGCATTTCATGATGCCTACTGTTCAGGAAGCATGTTCTTAGACTACCATCTTTGTGGGGGTTGGGGGGTGGTAATTATCTATATTTTCAGCAGAGCAACCCCATGTGGGTCTTCATCAATCGTCTGGTTCCAAGTCTCCATTCCCATTGGGGTTTTTCAGGAGGAAGCTCTTAACGCCTTCTCTCCAGGAGAATCAAAAAATGTACTTGAATGCCTGCGTTCAGCCTTTCCGTCTGTGAACTTTCTCCAGGCACCAGATTCTCCCTCTTTGAGGCTACTCTTGGAACCAGAACTGCTTGCCGCCGACCTTCAACGGAAATGGGCCGGAGAATCTGTTCATGAAACATAAGCCACTGGACAGTAGGTATCTTTCATCTAAAAACATGTGAGTGCCAGGCCCTGAGTTGAGAATACAAGAGAGTCGCTCCAAAGCAGTTGTCCCAACTAGCAGCACTGCCTTTAGGTGGCAATCACAAGTCTGCCCCTCGGGGGCAGGAGACTGAGTTCACCTCAAGACCTCTAGATAAGACCGTTCTGCCCAGGGCCACTGAGGCCCCAGCCTTCCCCCCACCCCCATTTAGCTCAGGCCCACCACAAATAGCTCTGCGAAGGTGTCCCCATCCACCTGGCCCGGCTCTGCACTCAGTGGGCCAGCTGACACTCTCCACACCATAGCCCCCATCCAATTTCAAAATTGGACCAGTGTTCCGTCCCACTTCCATAAAAACCAGAAGCACAATGTTTATTCAGGACCATAGTTTTTTCAGTCCTTAGCTGGTCAGGTACTTAGTACATTTTTAAAAAATGTTTTTAATGTTTATTTATTTTTGAGAGACAGAGACAGAGACAGAGACAGAATGTGAGCAGGGAAGGGTCAGAAAGAGAGGGGGACACTGGATCTGAAGCAGTCTCCGGGCTCTGAGCTGTCAGCACAGAGCCCAACAAGGGACTCAAACTCAGGGACCTCCTCGAGCAAGATCATGACCTGAGCCGAAGTTGGATGCTTAACCGACTGAGCCACCCAGGTGCCCCTACTGTATACATTTTAATATGATCAAGTATGAGATGATGAGAGGCTTTATCCAGTTTGCTTGCAGCCAAGGTGACTGCCAGAACTCAGGGAGAATTTGAGCCTGAGGCTTGGAGGCCTGACCCTGAGACTCTCAAGGCTCTTCCCCGAGCCCAGCAGACTGGGAGAACAAGACTTCGGTGAGGTTAGAGAAAGCGCCGCTGGCTTCACGCCAGGCCTGTGGATATGCATTCAGCCCGGAGGGAGGGGTGTGGTGGGGACAGACAGGGACAAAGCTTTAAGGATCCTGATCCTTTACGGAACATCAAACAGCAACAGTCTCGGTGCTAAGCGTTTAGGGCCCCTTCAGGGGCAAACCCTCCGGACCCTGGGACCCTGCCTTCCTGGATGTTGGAAGGCCAGGTCAGACGATGCCAGAGCACGACACTGAACCCAATATTACTTAGCACTGCAGCAAGTGATAAGGAACAGGATGGTGGGACAGCCTCAGGGGGGACGTTTAATTGAAACTTGCCTGGAGGGTTAACTCAGGGAAGGCCTGAGACCTGTATGTTGAGACCTGAAGGGACACTGTGAACTTGGTCAGGCTAGGTCTTCCCTTTAGCCCGCTTTTTCTTTAACCTGCCCTGTGTTCTAGAAGGTCTGTCTACTCTTCCTCATCACCTTATACTGTGTGTAACTTCTTTGGTGAAGGGGGGAGGGGAGGACCAGTTGCTCAGCTTCCCCTAGAGGGAGGGATTCCCAGAAGTCAGTCAGCCTAGTAACACTTCTGCTCCGGGTCTAGCATGCGTGGGGACCAAGCCCCTGTCCGCCTGCGCCCTCAGGAAACCTTGAGAAACCTGCACAAGAGAGCCGAGATTTTACAATTTAGTTTTTCAATCTTCAGGGAGAAGTGCCACTTTCGTTGACGATCGATCGTTGCAAAAACGCGAGCAAAAATGCAATAGAGCGGGGACTAAACCCGAAACCTGCAGGTTCCTTGAAGCCGTGGGGACCCTTTGGGCTTGAGCTCCTTCGCAACCTCTGACCCTATGCAGCCCTGCGTTCTTCAATGGGCGCAGTCTCTCGGGCTGTGCTCAGCAAGGCATGGAACAGAGGGGGACACCGAGGTCCTGAGGGAACACTGTGGACGCCCCCCCTTACCCCCCAGCAACCCCAGCCCGGCCAAGCCCCGCTGTGCCCAGGGCAGCAGCACCCGAGAGGCAGCGTGCTTGTTTTTGCGTAAAAAACCCCGCGGCACAGCTCGGCCGCACCGCCAAGGGAGGCCTTGGCGCGCACAAGGGGAGCCATTCAAAAATGTTAATAAGCTTATTAAAATAATCGGCTTTACTGGCTCGTTTTACAGCCTGCTGCCCACCCTTGCTTTCTGGTGGACCATGGGAGAGAAGGCACTAGTGGCATTAACTTTTTTTTTTTTAACCTATTTTCCGTCCAAGGACAGGGGACTCTCCAAGGCTCAGTGCGGCCACAGACGCGGAAGAGTCTCAGGTCTCCCCCACTCCGGTGCGCTGTGGGTGGGGAGAAGTCCAACCCCAGGAAAAGCTGGACTTTCCAACACGGCTGACCACCCAGCCTCGGGAAGTGGACAGAGGAGGCCCGGAGATAACGGCCTTGGGGAGAACCACGGTGCAGCAACTTGGGGGACCTAGGTCCTTTTAAAAAAATAAAACAACAACCCACGTTCCAAAAAACTGCTCACGAAGGACGTGGCTCATTATTTAAAGTAGAAAGACTTTGTCTTTTACCTCCACTCCAAGCCAGAGGTGAGTGTGGACTCCAAACATTACCTAGATTTAAAGAGCATGTCACAACCTTTTTTCTTTTTCTAAAATATAGATGCGGAGAAGAGAAGTTAATTGCCTACAATTCATCAAGTCAGCGGCAGAGCGGACTCCTGCCTGTAGACTCAGGCCCGAGGCAGGATCGATCGATGGATCTAGGCAGCCAAAGAGCCCGATTTGTGCAGGCTGGAGAGAGAAGCTCTCACCTGGACACCCCCATGTCCAGGACCACACTCCCCTAAGGGATACGTCGCAAACCCAAGTCTCAGTCGGGAGGCCTGAGGGTGACGGCCGGAAGCGGGCCAGGCCGGGGAGTAGAAGGACTCACCGAGAAGCCCCCAGAACCCCCCTCCCCTTACGCCTGGAACTCCAGTTGCAGTTCCAGAAACAGTAAGGACTGATGTAGGCACTCACTGAGGACCGTGAGGCCTAGGCCCAGATCACGCGCTCTGCGCTCCGCGGGCGCACTAACCGCAGGGCTTCGGGCCCCACCCGGGCCTGTGGGAGGGGCACCCAGGGAGAAAATGCTGGTGCTTCTTGGAGGGAGGGTTTGGTGAGCGCGGGCTCTGGGCGGGAGGCAGGGAAGGGGGGAGGAGGGAAGAGGGAGCCGGACACGCACTCTCCCGCCCGCAAGGAGGAAAGCTTTGAGCCCCAGAGCGAGCGCACCTAGCCTGAGACTCCCGGGATGGTGATGCCCCTGGTCCCGCAGCTACTGCGTGTTCCCTTTGAACTTGACATTCCAACCGGAACTTTCATTCGCTAGTGCGGCGGATTCCGGGTCAGCTCCGGATCCGTCCGAAGGCGGGCGCCAGCCCCCTCCCACCCCAGGCAAAAAGTAACAGTAACAGCAGCTCTCCCGGAGGGGTGCGGGGCGGCGGGGCCGTCTGCTCCTTTCTCACAACCGCAGACTGCCCCAAATGTGGACGTTTGACGATTCGTCCACAGCCTCATATACACCCCACAGGTTGGGAAGAAGTTCGTCCTTCAACTTAACCTGGACTCCATACCGGACCACCCCTGCTTGCGGGGCCTTGGGAATCAATCTTCTCTTATAAACGTTTTAATGATTTGGGCAACCCAATTTATGTTGAATAACTTCTATGTGTAACTACAGAAAATATTAATTTATTACATGATGTAACCATTTACAATATAACACAAAAAATTTTTTTGCAGCCTGCTTTGGCATTTCTTCATTAAAAAAAAAAAACATATTTATCAGGAGCCTTGAAAACTGGCCAAGGCCCAGAGTCTGTACACCTCGAAAGGACCTTTCGCTGAGCACATCCAGGTCACTTGGAAAACCCTGAAGGGTGCAGGAGTTCAAGGGAGAGTGTTTCAGATCTGCCTACAAACATTGCCCAGAAGTTCATGATGATGGTTACAGTAGTGAGTCCACACGGTTGTATGGCGCCTAATGGTTTTCAGAGACACCCATCCAATCACCCAGAGCCAAACCTGGGAGGTGCTTGCTCCAAAGGACCATCTATCCACCCTGCCGGCCTCAAGTACTAAAATATGCTTCTGAGCTTTGAAAGACCCTGAAAGGCCTCTTTATGGCCTGTAACTTCGGGCAAGTCACATTGCCTCTTTGAGCCTCAGTTTCCCCATCTGTAAAATGGAGGCCAACCCCACGCAGCTAAGGCGGCCACTGGACAACGCTACGCAGCAGGATACAGAAGCACTTTTTCAGGTGTAACGTCCCAGACACCGAACGTAGTTGCAGACATTTGGGGTGGTGGTTGTTGCGTATTGTGTGGCTGCTCATACGGGCCTCCGTCGGGTTTTGGAGCCTCAGCTCCCACTTCCTTGGCGGTTCTGGGCGCGGCCTTCACTCTCGGGCCAGAGCTTGTGCAGTAGCCACGCGCCGTCCGCGTGTGTAACTCCCAGCCGCTACCCTCGGCGCTTTCCAATTTACAAAGCGCTTTCAAGCGTTTGCGGTGTCCCGCAGTCGTCATGCAGTTCGGTGTGATTAGCAATTAAGATTGCTAGCAGGGTGTGGTTGGCGGCCTGCAAAGACTGGAGCCCTGCGGCACCTGGGCGGAGGGCGGTCCCCTCCTCGCGCTTTGCGGACCAGGAGCCCCTCCGCCAGTGTTCAGATTGCGCGGGATCAGGTCTAATTTTCTCCGCGTTCCCCAGAGGCCGAAGCCTTTCTGCGAGGCCAGGTGAATTCCGTGGGCTTGCGCGAGGCCGGATTCTACCTTTTCCTGGCAAACCCCGACGAAACGTGAGTGGAGTGCCCGCCCGGCCAGGATGGAGCTCCGGCGGCCGGCAGAGTCGCAGGATCCCCGCCCGGTGGGGCCTCTGCAGGCCTCGGAGGAGGTCTTGCCTCTGTGGGATGCTCGGTGTGCTGCTCCC
>CM053567.1:182498433-182531289 GCA_028646485.1 Cryptoprocta ferox | reverse complement strand
GATTGTGCTCGTCTGTAAAATGTAAACAATAAATAACACCCTCCCCACTCGTTCTCTACTTCTACCTTAGGTTTGCGTGTGGATCAAATGACACCAGGTCACAGAGAGAGTGTAAGCACTCTGGACCGAGGTAGAGGGCCATTGGCACCCTGCGGGGGGGGGTGTCAAAGCTCAGTAGACCCCCCCCCCCCGGGAATCTCTTATTATAGCATTGTTTGCCCCTAATCGCTTTAGAATTTCCGAGAGTTCTTGCGAGCCTATTCTCCAAACGAAATGAAGACAGGGATCCTTACAGAAACGCTCAGAAAATCGAAAGCAGAGAGGACGTGGGCAGGTGGAGAAATCAGCAGGTTAGGTGGGGGCTGAAACTGGCTGCAGGTTCGGTTATGAACACTTTCCAAACTCTGCAACCAGTATGGAAACAATAAAAAATAAAAGGGAATCCTAGGCATTCGCTCCCGATTTAGCGGGGTTCATCTGCGACTTCTGCAAAATCCGCTAAATCGCAATTGCCTGAACCGCGCGGGTTTAAGCACTTTCTGAGGGGCTGGAAGCAAGGCCACTTCCTAGAGGGGCCAGGCATCCTTGATCCAGGACTGAAAAGCGGTTGGGAAAATGAGCCCCAGACATTTTCACGGTACTGGATTCCCCAAAGCCAGGCGGAGAGAGGCTCAGAGAAAACACGGCGTCCAGGAGGGCATGGTAAACTAAAAGTTTATAAATTAAAGGGGAAAAAAAGATAAAGCAAACAGAGCTTCCAAACTTCACAAATCTTTTTAAAGTTAATATTCTAGATGAGTGCACGGTGCCCTTAAGGAGGCAAAAAGCGACGAGGTTGACAGGACCATCTGTCTTCCGGGTAGGGACAGGGAGGAGAGGATCCTGGGTCAGAATGCAGGGGTCTTGGAGGATGGTCGGTAGGGAGAGGGTTGGGCTGCGGAACTGCAAGGGGATGCCATGGAAAGGCTGGTCAGGGATATTCACATTGAATACAAAAATAACCGTTATTTGAATACAAACAACTGCAAAGTGCTACAAGTTTTAACCTCCTTTAAAAAAATAAAAAGAAATACAGGAAAGTTTCTGTGAAGGGCTGCTGGGTTTGCTCTCTCCCGGTTCGGGGTTCCTAGGAAGCTCCCCAGTTGGCCGCGGCCCTGGACTTCTTTCCGGGGGAGTCTCTGCCCTGCCCTGTGCTCAGAGGCTCCCGTCTTTACATTCAGCACCCAAAAGGGCATCTCCACCCGAGCTCTGACATGCGGAGGCGTGGGGCAGAGGGCCCGAAAACCAAACCTTTCAGGTTCAAATCAACCCCACGGCTTGGGGCTCCTTGGGGCTGCCAGGGTTCTGCACCTCTTTGATACAAATGCAATTTCCAAAAAAAAAAAAAATAGATATGTAGATACACATAGATTGGTAGCATGGATACCATGAACTATCGTGGCCTAGCGCACGAAGCTCCCGGCTAGCCCGAAATTCTGGGGATTCAGGCTGTGTGGTCTCCAGGAGTTCTTTCCGCTCCAGGGAAACGTGGTCTCCTGGCAGATACAATCCACATCCAACTTTGTTGTGATAATAAATAATGTCCATGAGCTTCCAGGCAGGCGACAGGGGAGCAAGGCCCCTAGGCAATAGGCTGCCTCTGTTCGAATTAGAAAAAGGCGCCCTCTCTGGACAGACTCAGTCCCGCTGCCAGGGCGCCGTCCTGGAAGTTTGAGCCCGGGCTGGATTTCATCCTCCACTTGCCCCCTCGGCGGGGCGCCCTTGTGCCGAGCACACAACCCGCACAGCCGTCCGCGGCCGTCCGGAACTGGGGCGCAGGGATCATCGGCTGCCTCGCCCCAGGCCGACTCACTGGGTGCCCGCGGCGGCTGCACACGTGGAGAGGGCCCAGCCGGGGAGGCAGTAGTAAGGGTAATAGTAGGAGGGCTGTAGGGGCAGCAGCGAGGGTGGCCTCAGCACCTCGCCGGGCAAGTACTGTCTCTGGTCGTCGCGTACGAGCACTTTCACCGCCACCTTCTTGGCGGCGGGCGCCGATGCCAGCAAGTCGGCGGCCATCTGCCGGCGTTTGGTCTTGTAGCGACGGTTCTGGAACCAGATCTTCACTTGCGTCTCGGTGAGCTTCAGCGACGCGGCCAGGTCGGCGCGCTCCGGCCCGGATAGGTAGCGCTGGTGGTTGAAGCGGCGCTCCAGCTCGAAGACCTGCGCGTGGGAGAAGGCGGCCCGCGAGCGTTTCTTGCGCGGCTTGGGCGCCGCGGGCTCCTCCTCCTCCTCCGCGCCGCCCGCCGGTCCGCCGCCACCGCCGCCGCCTCTGCCGCACAGCGCCGGGACCCGTGCGCTTCCGGGGCCAACAGCGTCGTCCTCGGCCCTCGGGCTGCGGTCGCCTGCGGATCCCAGAGGGAACAGAAACAACAGACTGTCAGCGCCGCAGAGAAGCGAGGTCGGGCCTCGACTGTGGGGGTGGGGTGGGGTACGCAAGTACACTTTGATCCCCGAGGAGCTCGCGGGGAGGGTCTGTAAGCTGCGGGTCCCCGGAAACCAGTCTCGGAACCCTTGTCCCCTAGCTTCTTGCATTTAGGCCTGTCCTGCGAGGGAAACGGACGCAGCCGCTGTATCAACGCGGTGTGGCCAACATCAAGCTCCCTGCCCTCTCTGGGCCCCAGGCTCCCCTCAGGATGGTGGGGCACTGGGGCCTGAGCATCCTCACACGTCTCCTCTGTTCTCGGCGCTAGAATGCTCCCCTCCCTGGGTTCCCCCGCCTCTGCACACTCACGCTCACACACACACTCGCACACACGCGTCCACTGCATACAAGGGGAAGGTGGGGGGCCGAATCCCGGGGACATAAGGATCCGGGATCTTACCCCCCCACCCACCCCCAAGCACCCGGAATTGTGCGCGGGGCCGTGGCAACAGCCTGCTCCAAACCCTTGGTGGGCTTCTCTCTCTCTCTCTCTCTCTGCAAGGAAAGGAGGGGAGGGCTAGAGACCGAGGGTGAAGAGTGGGAGGTGCCCCTGTGCCCCTGCTTGGAGTCCTTGAACCCCAACCTGACGCCAGCTCCTCAGCCTCTTCCTGCATCTGCCCCCAGCACCCTAGCCCAGAGGTCCAGAGCTCTGGCCTCTGACAAGTACTATTTACTTGGAGCCAGCGTGAGGCCTACAGCGGCTTCCGGCCGACAGGGGTAGGAACGGGGGTCTTTCTGAGCCCTAGCTGAGGCTGTTCCTCTCCCTGCTCCTTTTGGGGTGACCCACATCAAGCCCTTCTGTCTTCCACTGGCTTCAGGGTCTGCTGCGAGGTCTTCGGTCCTCAGCCCTTCCCAGCTCTCCTGACCCTGGGGTCTGGGAAAGCTAAAGAAGTCCTCCCGTGAGAGCCCAGGCTGGGCAGATGAACGGCTCGGTGCCACTTAGGGGTATCCCTCACCGCCTATCCTTGAGCTGAGGGCCGGACCCTGGGCGTTTCTGCTTTACGGGCCAGGGGCCAGGGCACTTGGCTGCCCGCGGTGTCTGGGCCCCTGGCTCTTCCCTGTCGCTGATTTGGCCGATCTGGACACAGACACGCCAAAGCACTAGGGACGGACTGAAAGCCAGGGTGCGGTAGTCTTGGGCACAATTGCCCCCCGGACGTCTCAGGCCTCTCCCCAGAATACAGGGCTCTGCGGAGTTTCTCGGTTCTCTCCGGGGCTCAGTTCCCGGAGGATTCGAGCGGTCCGCGCCAGCTCGAATAGCTTCGGTCCCTGACCAGCCACGGGGCCCCAGGGCGCACGGTGCCCACAGCAGGCCCACCCCACTCGGCGTGTTTGCCCTCCTCCCCCACCCCCCGCCCCCACCGGCCCGGCCCCCTTCCCGGCGAAACCTCGGCAGACCTGAGACGCTGGCCGACATCTCGCTGTCGCTCCGGCCTGCGGCTTCCTCCTCCAGGTCCTTGGCGGCGGGCAGCTCGCAGACCGGCTGGCCGAGGCCCAGCGTCCCCCCTGCGCGGCCGGCCCCGCTGGCCCCCGGCGCGTCCGCGCAGCGCCGCCCGCCCTCGTTCTCCTCGCTCAGCGCCGAGTCCGAGTCCCAACCAACCAGGCTCTCCGCGGTCCGCCCTGCAGCCGTTCTGGTCCCCGCCGGCGACGCCAGCAGAGAGTCCTCTGCGCCCCCCAGAGCGCCCGCGTCTGTCTCCCCGAAGAGTCGCCAGCAGCAGACCGCGGGAGCCTCAGCCACTGCCACCGCTGTGCCCCCGGGTACCGGGCGCCCCTCTGGCGCGGGCAGCCCGCCGCGCTCCTCTTTCTTGTTGAGGATTGCCTGGATGGAGAAGGGCGTCAAGGTGTTGGCGCCGCGCACGGCCATCTGCGCCGCGGGCCGGAGCGGCCGGCCGGCCGGCTGGGGCGCGGGGCAGCTCCGAGCTGGACGGAGCGCGCGGGCCGCCGCAGCGCGAGTGAGCCGGGCGCGCGAGGCCCCTGCAGCCCACTCCTGCGCGGCCCAGCAGCCCCCGCCCCCCTCTGGCCCGGGATCAGCGCCGACCCTCACCCCCACTTCCGAGGCCCACCCCGCCCGAAGACCCCCCTCCCCCCCAATCCAGCGCCAGACGCTCTCCTTTCGCAGCTCAGCTGGATTATCTCATCGCCTCGCGCCCTTAGGGGCGGGCCGGGGTCTGCCCCCTCGGAGGATGTGGAGGGCGGATCGGCGGGGCCCCCACGGCGGCTGCAGTCCCCTTCTGGGCGCCTCCGGGGCGCACGGCCCGAGTCACTTTTTCTTTGCGCCTCGGTCTCTTCCCGGGCTGCAGGATTTCGCCCCTGGCTGGTCCTTTCCCTCCCAGTTGGTCGGGCTCTTCCGGAGCCCACCCCCAGCGGCGGCGGCGGAGACGACGGCGGCCTCTGGATTCCGAGAGGCGCGGGGCACCTTTTTACCCCCTGCTCTGGTTTTATCTGTTTCTTCTCTCTTTCCTTCCCCGGCGTTCCACCGTTTCCCCCCTCCCGCCCGGGTGTCATTCCTCACCGCTGAGTGACAGCCTCAGGCCACGCCCCCTCACTGGGCCGTCCCGGGCCCTCCCGGCCGCCTATTGGCTGGCTCCAGCTGGGCGACGTTGACTTTAACAGACAAAACTGGGCACGTTGCGCGGAGAAAGTCAGGGTCTGAATTAACCCTTTTCCTCCCAAGCCTGGTCCTCGAAGCATCCTCCAGCGACTGGGAGGCTCACCCACCCATACACTCTGTCCGAGCAACCACGTGTCTTACCTCTGCAGAAGTATCCACCTATTCCAGCGCTTTTATGGAACACGATGTTTAATAGTCGAAATCTGGAGGTGGGAGTGTGGGGAGGGGGGAAATCCAAAATAACGCAGTTTGGTAAGTCGCGTGCGGTTTTCCATTCTCTAGGCAGGTTCAAAGATAAGAACAAAACGCTGCTGCTGTTTTTTTTTTTTTAACCTTTATATCATAGTTTTGCTGCTTTCTCACGGCTAATTCTTTCCGCTGAAACAGTTAATTAAAATCATTAGAAATACTTCTTTTCCTTCTTCACCTTACTTCATTTGATTTGATTACCATAGAGCAATCGAAAAGAAAAAAGATGGTCCAGTTAGAGAACTAAAGTCACTCTCTTTGGGAGAGTATCTGGAAATTGCGCGGTCATTTCTCTGGACGGGTAATACTGAATTTAATTGGAGTTTGTTAAATTTTACACCAGGATGGAGGAGAAAAAAAAATCTTTCAATTTATTCTGTACATATTCTTTTACTTGTGAGTTGAATAAGATTAGAAAAGATAATGTGTTTGTTTAAAGGACTATATAGGAATCACTGTAGCAATGATCCTGAACTGACGACATGAAATTCTCTTAAAAAAATAAGTCATGGATTGTTTTATGTAATAGAAGGAACCAAGCTAAGAAACACAAATATTGTGGTATGAAAACATTTGTTACTTATTTACGTTATTTATTTTAAAATGAAAAATTTGCTCAAGTAACATATTTACTGCCCTCCATAAATTTTACCGAAGGTTTAACAACACCAGCGACACAACGTGAACCATTAAGTACGTTTAAAGAACCGTGATTTTAGTTTAGTAAATGCTGGGATTGGTGTTGGTGGTGTCACCAAAATAAATAACAACGTTCCCCCCTGTTCCTGTTGTGGTTCTTGTGCCCCGCAGTGTGAAATCCACTCACTATTCATAGTTTTCGGGCTCAGGGTGTATGTTTGGGAGGGCTTTGCCACATCTACATTTTCCAGCATTTTAGCTACATGATGCTTTGTTGCATCCCACACACTATAGTGCAGATCCGTTAGTGTACTTGGGTTAAAAATTCGCACTTGAAGAGATCATTGCCCTTTATAGCTCTTTAGGATTACATCCCTTTTGAGGGAAAGGGGCTTAAATTTCGTGTCAGTATCCGGCCAGTATAAGGAACGGATACTCTTCAGGCCGGGAGGGGAACAGAACAGAATGCTCCTGAGGTTTCAAAAGACAGCGTGTCCTTTCCTCCCTCCCGCTGACCTTTATTTACTCTTTAAATTACCTCCCTCCCCCACCATCCTGTTATTCTCTGGGGAGCGCGTCCAGGAGGAAATTGACGCAGGTCGCCCAGAAGGGGAGAGATGGACAGGTGTGAACTGCGTGTCCCAGAAGCTATGTCTTTGTGGGGTCAGGACTTGGTGCGCACAAACAATAGAGTGAGTTCTGCACCCACAGGCAACCGAAATGTTTTGGGGGTCGAATGACCTAGAATGAGGGTAAGTTTGGGGGCCGCACCAAGACTTACTTGAAAATAGTAACTACTATTTAGTTGCCCCTCTCACGTATGTTTTAAAAAAAGAAACTCAAATCACAGTAGGATCTACCCCTTGCCAGTCTACGGCAGAGGCTGACAAGGCATTAAAAGATGCAGTTCCGTGATTTTGAGTTGTCCGTTTTTTGTGCGTGCCCGGAGTGCAGGAAAGTGGCTGCATTCCGAGACTTCAGCAGGCGCAGAGCGAGAGAGACTCGTGTCATCTCTGGGCAGCTGCGGCGGTCGTGGACCTGCAGGTCTGGTGAGTGTCTGCAGGCTGGGCCGGGAGGTGTGTACAAGTACACTGGTCTGGAGCTACAACTAGAAGCTGCTCCTGGGGAGGGGTTGGATGGGGGTGCAAAGGCTTTGGGGGACGGTGAGCAGACGTGGAAGTAGGCAGAGGTGGCCCGGGATACGCGCAGAGTCAAGGCCGGTGAGCGGGGGCGTGTGACCAGGGCTAAGGCAAGTCGGCGCGCGGAAGGGCCGCGGGTCGCCGGGGAAGGGGCGCGTCGGCGCGGGCGCAGGAGGGCCCGGCTCCCAGCGCTCGGCGGGCGGTGGGTCCCGGCCGTGGTGGGCGAGCTCCCGGAACCCCGCGGCTGCCTGCCCGCGCCTGACCTTCCGTCGGCGCCGCGCTCTGGCCTGGGCCAGCCCCGGGGATCGGCGGAGCCGGGGAGCCCCGGCAGGCGGCCAGCCTTCGAGGAGGCGGCCGGGGAGCTCCGCGCCCGAGCCTTCCTCCCCGGCCCCTTGCCCCGCTCTTTCCTAGTCCTCTTTTTCTCCCTCCTCCTCCCCCCCTGCTCTCCGCTTTCTCCTCCGCAGTTCGGTTCTTGCGCGCCCCCGGCCCAGCAGCGCCTTCCCGCCCCGGGCACTGCCCCGATCCGGAGCGCTGCTGAGCCGCGAAGCCGGCGCGGGCCGCGGGCGCAGGGTGGGAGGGGGGTGGGAGGAGGGTGGGAGGGACGAGGGGGCCAGGAGGGTGGGGAACCCAGGTCGTCCGGCGCGCGCCGAATGCTGCCGCGCACGCCCTGGCGCTCCCCGGGACCTGAGGCCGCCAGCATTTTCCCGCGAGGCCACCGGGGGCGCGCCCCTGCCGCCCTCCACCTGCGCCCTTGGCCGTCCTCGGTCTCCCGGGGAGGAGACCGCCTTCTGTGCCCGGAGTGGCCCGAGGGAGTGAGAGGCCACTCCCGGAGAGGCTTTTCAGTGGGAAGCCACGAGGGATCGGCCCTCAGACGCCAATGACCTTGACTGAAGTCACCTGCTTTCTCTAGGCCAAGGTTTCCAATCCTTTAAAACGAGGGCTTGTATCTGGTGCCCTCCGAGGCCGCTGCTGAACGGCGCGAACTGGCTGCATGCAGGCTGGACGGGGGAAGCGGCGCGGGCTCGCGGAGCCAGGGCTAGGTAGAGGCTGCGCCCGGGGCGCCTGTCTCCATCTGCAGGCTCCCGAGGGCACTCGAAGCACCCGCAGCACCCAGACTCCAAGCTCCACGCAGCCTTCCGGCCAGCGGACCCCGCCTGCTGGCCTCCCACGTCACCCGTTTCCAGACCCCGTCAGGGTTTTCACAAACATGGTCCAGGTGTATCAGTCTCAAGAGAGCAGAATTACTATTGACCAAGAAAGTTTTACATTTAAACAAGTGTTGTTTACCAACAAGGTGCCAGGAGTTATGGCCTATTGTTTTATTTAATCTACACAACCCTGGGGGTGTGGTAGGTAGAAAACAGTATTATCCCCATTTTGTAGGTTAGTAAACTGAGACGGGAGTTTACAAGTGGCTAAATCAGGATTCAGTTCTGACTTTGTCAGATGCCAATCTGGTTCGGTTTTCTGCTCTAACCGTTTTTTTCCTCAAACCTTCATATTTATTCTCATTCAACGTTTCCCATGGTTTCTCTTGCCCATTTCTATGCTACTCATTCATCAGAAAAGGAGCTCAGAACTTAAGGAAATCAAAGAAAGACTCCAGGCAGGCAAGTCTAACGAATTCTTTTCTGTTCCGGGAATTTGAAAATAAAGGACGCTAAGGCCTGCACATAAGAACTTAAACCTTGTTATATACAAAGAAAGAAACACAGCATTATTATTATAATCAATAAACTAAACCGTGTGTAGAGGGAGACAGTCAGGTGACGGAAGTTGGTTGGGTTCAGAAATATGGGGACCTGTGTTTGCTCGAGGCTCTAGGATGCAGTGATGCGATCTCAGGAAAGACACTTTGGAGCTTCATTTTCTTACCTGTAAAAAGCCAGGATTGGAGATCACCTCTCGTGTTTAAAAAGCATTGTGCGGACTCCCGAACCCGTCCGGGTACAGTGGAGGACGGGCGCCACCTAGCGGGCACCCACCCATCTAGAGACGAACCGGGATAAGCCGCTTAGGCAGAAAGAAAATGTTGGTTTCACAAAACGGAATGCTTTTGCTCCTAGTTTTATGTTTCCAGAGTCTCACCTTGTCCGTGATGTAGTAGCGGAGGTGTTCCATTTTCTTTTCTTTTTTCTTTAAATTTTTTAATGTTTGTTTATTATTGAAATAGAAACAGCATGAGAGGGGAATAGGCAGAGAGAGGGGGAGAGACAGAATCAGAAGCAGGCTCCAGGCTCCGAGCTGTCAGCACAGAGCCCGACGCGGGGCTCGAACCCACAGACTGTGAGATGATGACCTGAGCCGAAGTGGGACCGCTTAACGGACTGAGCCACCCAGGTGCCCCGGAGGTGTTTCATTTTAAAAAGTCAGACGGTCGCATTCCGGACCCCCCACTGGAGACTCCCCAGCTCTAGGCCAGGGGAAGACTGGAGCCCGTGAGACGTATAGGAACCAGTTTCAGAACTGAAGTGGTTGCAGTGGGGAGAGCCCAGACACCTCCTGACCTAATAGCGCCCCCGCCACCCCATCCTTTGTGGGGGCCCCGCAGGCTGCCTCTGGAGAGTGCCTGTGGCAGGCTCCTGATGGGTGGTGATACAGCGCGCAGGCGGTCCCTGTGTTTAATGGTGCAGGAGGAAGGGTCTTCCGTTTCTTCGGAAACTAATTGGGAGTATTTCACCCTAAACATCAGAAAGTTCAGGCATTAAAACAAAGCCATCTTGTCCTTATGTTTTACTTTCTCATTCGGGTTGTGGGTTGGGCGGTGAGTGATGATGGTGAGAATCTGGGGAGTGGGGAGGTTAAGTCACAGGAGCAGGTTTGGGTAGATAAAGAGGAAGATGTTTTGTGCTGCAGCTTGGTTGAGTCTGAGATGCTTGTAAAATACAAAGTCTTCTGAGGCACCTGGGTGGCCCAGTTGGTTAAGTGTCCGACTTTGGCTCAGGTCATGATCTCACGGTCTGGGAGTCTGAACCCTGCATCGGGCTTTGTGCTGACACCTCAGAGCCTGGAGCCTGCTTCGGATTCTGTGTCTCCCTCTCTCTCTGCCTCTTCCCTGCACACGCTCTCTCTCTGTCTCTCAAAAATGAATAAATGTTAAAAATAAATTAAAATACAGAGTCTTCTGATCTTATTGTGTTCCTGTCTCTAAGTAACTACCCTGGGAGCGCACACAGTGGTTATGCCAGGGTCTCCTTGCAAAAATTTCCAACTTACCTCCCTTTTGCTAGTTTCTTCCCTTAATGCATTTAATATTGAACAAATATTTCTCGAGTGCTTATAGTGTCTCAGGTGCTGTTCTAGGCTCTGGGGTTCAAGGCGCCCATAAGACACTGTTCTCACTATGCTAATATTCTAGTGGAGGAAGCTTCCAGAAACAAACACCTAAATAAAGCAGTGCAGCAAACATCAGACGGTGTTAGTGCTGTGAAGAGAAATAAAGCAGAGTGATGTAACAGGTGATTTGGGGGTGCTTTAGACAGAGTGAGATTCGAAGCAGAAAGAGATATGGAGGAAGAGATTTTTTAGAGGGAAAAACTAGTCCCCAGAGCACATGGTGGGGAGGGTCCGTGAGCTCAAGACCCTGGACAGAACACTCCTGTGGCCAGAGTGAGGGAGGAGGGGCAGAGTGGTCACAGACCAGACCGCACAGAGCTTTATAAGCCACAGTCAAGGGGGTGACCTTTATTCTAAGCATGATTGGAAGCCACAGGAAGATTGGAAGCCCGGAGCTGAGTATGAGTTACATCTGGCTATTCTGCAACACAGAGATTCAAGTGGTGGTGAATGGAGAACTGGGGAGACCAGCTAGAAGCTAGTCAGTCCCAGGCAGTGATGATGGTGGCTTGGATTAGGTGGGGCTAGAGACAGAAGTAGAGCTAGAGGGAAAAGCCAGATTTGGCATCTGTTTTGGTAGCATGTTTTTAAGTAGATTTTATTTATTTATTTATTTATTTATTTATTTATTTATTTATTTTTGAGAGAGCTAGCAGGGGAGGGTCAGAGAGAAAGGGAGACACAGAATCCGAAGACAGGCTCCAGGCTCTGAGCTAGCTGTCAGCACAGAGCCCGATGCGGGGCTCGAACCCATGAACCGTGAGATCATGACCTGAGCCGAAGTTGGACCCTTAACCAACTGAGCCACCCAGGCGCCCCAAGTAGATTTCATTTTTAAGTAACCTCTACATCCAGTGTGGGGCTCGAACTTACAACCCCAAGATCAAGAGGCACATGTTCCTGAGGCACATGAGTCAGCCAAGTGCTCCAGGAGTATATTTTTAAGTAATTTGTTTTAAAAAGTCGTAATAAAAAGTACATAACATGCAATTTACCACCTTAACCATTTTGAAGTTTGCAGCTCAGTGGCATTAAGCACGTTTACACTGCTGTGCGACCATGACCCCCACCCATCTGCAGAACGCATTCTTCTTGCAGAACTGAAGCTCATTGAACCGTACTCATGAAATAAGCCCCCATTCCTCGGTAGCCTCCATTCTACTTCTGTCTCTATGCACTTGACTACTTTAATTTCTTCCTATAAATGGAATACCTTCAGTATTTGTCCTTTGACGACTGGCTTATTTCACTTAGCCTCATGTTTCGTCCATGTGTAGCATATATCAGGATTTCTTTTCTTTGTTGAGACTGAATAATATCCCATTGTATGCATAAAGACTCCATATTAAATAATGCATTCATCCATCACTGGACTCTTGGGTTGCTTCTATACATTCGCACTATTGTGAATACTGCTGGTATAAACATAGGTTTACAGATATCTCTTCAAGACCCTGGTTTCAGTTCTTTGGGGAATACACCCAGAAATGAAATTGCTGGATCGTATGGTAATTTATGTTTAATTTTTTGAGGAATCCCAATACTGTTTTCCATAATGGCGGCACCATTTTACATTCCTATCTACTGTGGCCGCGGTTCCAGTTTCTCCACAGCGTTATTATTTTTTGTTGTGTTGTGTTGTTGTCGCTAGTAGCCATGCTAATGGGCATGAAGTGATATTTCACTGTGGTTTTGATTCTCATTTCCCCATCGATTAACGACATTGAGCTTGTTTTCATATGCTTATTAGCCGTCTGAGTATCTTCTATGGAGATGGGTCTATTTGTGTCCTTTGCCCATTACTGAAGTGGTTGGTTTTTTATTATTATTTTCTAATGTTTATTTATTTTTCAGAGAGAGAGAGACAAAGCGTGTGCAGGGGAGGGGCAGAGAGAGATGGAGACACAGAATCTGAAGCAGCTTCCAGGCTCTGAGCTGTCAGCATGAGTCCAACACAGGGCTCCAACTCATGAGCTGTGAGATCATGACATGAGCCGAAGTTGGACACTTAACTAACTGAGCCCCCCAGGTGCCCCCAAAGTGGTTGTTTTTATTGTTGTGGTGGTTGAGTTTAGTTCTCTGCATATGTCGGATATGAATTTCTTATAAGATATATAATTTGCAAATATCTCTACCATTCTGTGGACTGTTTGGGAGTATTCTTGAAGGACACAATGGATTGGAGGGAGAGGTGAGGGAAAGGGAGTGACCCAAGCTACCTTCTGGACTTGGGTGGCTAGGGTGGCTGCTCACCTAGGTGGGACAGACTTGAGAGACTTGGTGGGAGCGATGGGGGAAGGAAAGTGTTCTGTTGAGATGTACTATGTCTGAAGTGCTTCGTAGACATCCATGTGGAGGTGCAAAGTCAGCAAGTGAATATAACATTTCAAGAAGAGGTCAGTGCTAGAAACAGAAAGTTGAGAATTATCAGAGAGTAGGTAGCATTGACAGAACTGGATGAGGTAACCTAGGAAAGGATTGTAGATTGATGAGAGAGAAGTCCAAGTGTAGCTGCCTGGATTCCCCAACATTTATAGGTTCAGCAGTGGAGGGAGACCCACCAAAAGAGACTGAGAAAGAGTTGCCAGTGCAGTAGAAAGATCTAGGAGAGTTTGATATTGAGGAAGCCAAGAGAAAGCTGTGTTGGCACAATGATGGAGTGATCGACTGTAGGATGCTGCATTCAAGTAGCATGAGACCGAGACATGGCCTTTGGGTTTGGCAAATAGAAGTCACTGGCCATCTTGACAGGCACGGTCTTGCAGGGTGTGGGGGATGAGCTGGAAGAAGACTAGATTGGAATGAGTTCAGGAGGGGAAGAGTGGAGATAGTGGATATAGACAACTTTTTATTTTTTATTTTATTTATTTAGTTAGTTATTTTTAATGTTTTATTTTATTTTTGAGAGAGTGTGAGCCAGGGAGGGGCAGAGAGAGATGGAGACACAGAATCTGAAGCAGGCTCCAGGCTCTGAGCTGTCAGCACAGAGCCCAATGCGGGGCTCGAACTCGCAAACCAAGAGATCATGACCTGAACTGAAGTCAGACTCTTCACCGACTGAGCCACCCAGGCACCCCTAGACAACTTTTCTAAAATGTTTACTTTTGAGAGAGAGAGAGAGAAAGAGAGAGAGAGAGAGAGAGAGAGAGAGAGAGCGAGCATGAGCAGGAGAGGGGCAGAGAGAGAGGGAGACACAGGATCTGAAGCAGGCTCTGCATGGACAGCAGAGAGCTCAATGCAGGGCTCGAACTCATGAACCATGAGATCTTGACCTGAGCTGAAGTTGGATACTTTAACTGACTCAGCCACCCAGGTGCCCTGGATAGAGACAACTTTTTAAAGAATTTTGACCATGCAGAGGAACAGAGCAATGGGATGGGAAATGGAGGGGATCCCGCATCCAGTTTTAATTTTAAGTAGAAGATGCTAGAATATGGTATAAGTAATAAAGAGGGACTGTTGATAGTGTAGTAGAGGAGAGAAAACTGCACAGAAGCTAAGCCCTTGAGAGAGTGAGAAGGGCTGGTGTCTGGTGAGAGAACGTTGTAAGGTGGCTCTCAAGGTGACTGACCTGACTATGAAGTAATGACAGCCGTGGCTGGCATTTACTGAGCACATACTGGGAGCCAGGTATGATTCAGATGCTTGACGATGCTTATTTATTATTCTTATTTCTGTATTTCAGTCTCTCAACCAGTATGGGCAAGATGAGTGTGGACAGTGGGGCAGGGAAGGAGGACTGGGCGGGTGCAGTGAGAAGGTGAGAAATAGTCATTTCGGACACGGGAAAGGAAGATAAGCAGGGTAAGGTAGAACAGTTGAGCAGGATTGAGGGTGTATTTCAGACTCCCATGCATGCACTGAAAGTGTGAGCAGTTAGCACAGATGTGTGCTTCTGTCCAGCAACATTCCACGGCTCTGGGTAAAACAAAACAAAACAAACCCAAAAGCCAAAAAACATAAAAACCAGGTGAATGGGAAACACTAGGGCTCCCCGAGGTAGGGGTGTTGCGGGGCTGCTAACAGAGAACGAGACACCCAGGGATTTCAGGCTGTCTGCAGGGGAGGGTTTATAATCATGGAGCCAAGGAGTCTAAGCTGGGTCAGGGCAAACCTAACAATATGAGGAAGGTGATGGATAGATTTAAGATCGATGGCTTAGACGTTCTGGAAGAGTAAGATACGTGCTGGAGCATGAGTATCAGGGCTATGAGTTGGAAAGAGCCATGGTCATAGATTGGGGAATTTAGTCAAGATTTTACAAGTACTCAAGTTGTCAGTGACACTGAGGTCAAGGGTGACAGCGATGGGTGGAGGCATTGATGACTGAAGGTACTCTCCTGCTTTATTTCCCCCAATACTTCTTATTTCTGCCATGATGTTCCCACGAAACCCTCCAACCTTGGCTCCTGTTTCTCCCACCTACACGCCGTCCGCCCTGTTCCTCATGGTGGAGATCCCACAGACCCCCGAAGTCAGGCAAAGAACATGGAAGCAGGAAGATATACTATTTTTTTTTTTTTTCAAAGATAATGTCCTCCACCTGCCAGGCTCAGCTCACGTACTGCTTTTTAGTTCTGAGTCCTGTGTCCCTCCCACCCATACCTGTTGTGACCTCTCCCTCCCGGAAACCAGGAAACCCAGTGCTTTGGAATGATTTGCTGGGACACCTGACCTGAGCACTTTGTCTTTAATTAAAGCGACTCATCTGGGCAAGTTGCCACCCAGTGATGATAAACAAAGATGTTTAATTCAAAGGTATGGCTTTTTTAGAATAGCGTTTCCTACATTACAGTCATTTGTTACCCCTTTTCACTTTTTTTTTTTTTTTGCTGTCTGTAGCCCCCTCTCATTAGTTGCTTAATAGATTTATTTAAATGACTACTTTTAGAAACTCTTTTTTTAGTTCATTTATTTTTTTAAGAGAGAGGGAGAGAGAGCTGGGCAGGGGCAAAAAGAGGGGGAGAAAGAATCCCAAGCAGGCTTAATGCTATAGGCGCAGAGCCCCACAGGGGGCTGAAACTCACAAACCGTGGGATCATGACCTGAGCCCAAATCAGGAGTCAGATGCTTAAGTGACTGAACCCCTACTTTTTAAACTTGGAAAAGATTTTCAAAAGAACCTTTGTATAAAGAGTATATATTTGTGTATAAATATATAAATAAATG
The DNA here is from genome assembly GCA_028646485.1 of Cryptoprocta ferox. Classification (NCBI taxonomy): domain Eukaryota; kingdom Metazoa; phylum Chordata; class Mammalia; order Carnivora; family Eupleridae; genus Cryptoprocta; species Cryptoprocta ferox. The sequence continues at coordinate 182,515,685 of CM053567.1, read as the reverse complement.
GGGCACTGGTAACCTCTTGCCAAGTAGAATCTGAAAAAACACTGCATGCCAATAGAACAGTGTTCGTAACTAGCAGGGTACAGTGGGATGCTGAAGACTGGAGGCCTGCGGTTGGCTTGTTGTATGCTAGAGAGACAACGCAACATGCTGGCACCAACCAGAGACTGTCTCTCTGACCTAATGGAAAAGACCGAAAGGGAGTTGGCCCAACAGAAGTATATATGTACGTTCACCAAAGACATATACCAGAATGTCCATAGCCTCGTTTTCTAGTTTCCAAACGCCTGGAAACCCCTCAAACGCTCATTCAGAATAACATGGATAAATCATGTAAGATACAGTCCCAGACAAGGATCCTATGCAGCAATGAAAATCACCAGTCCACAGCCACGTGCAGCCACATGGATGAATCTCACAAACACAGTGTCAGTTTTTTTTCCCCTTTCCTTTCCTTTTTTTAAATTTAAATTTTAGTTAGTTATCATACAGTGCAATATTGGGTTCAGGAGGGGAATTCTGTGATTCATCACTCACATACAATACCCAGTGCTCATGACAGCAAGTGCCCTCCTGAATGCCCATCACCCATCTAGCCCATCCTCCAACCACCTCCCTCCATCAACTCTGGGGTTGTTCTATATAGTTAAGAGTCTCTTGTGGTTTGTTTCCCTCTTCTTTCCCCACCCCACTTTCCATATGTTCTTCTGTTTTGTTTCTTAAATTCCACATATGAGTGAAATCATATGGCATTTAGCTTTCTCTGATTGACTTATTTTGCTTAACATAATGCGTTCTAGCTCTATCCACATCGTTGCAACTGGCAAAATTTCATTCTCTTTGATGGCTGAGTAATATTCCGTATATATATATACACACACATATACATACACACACACATATATGTATATATATATACCACATCTTCTTTATCCATTCATCTGTTGATGGACATTTGGGCGCTCTCCATAGTTTGGCTATTGTTGATAGTGCTGCTATAAACATTGTGAATGTGCCCGTTTGAATCTGTATTGCTATATCCTTTGGGTAAATACCTAATAGTGCAATTCCTGGGTTGTAGAGTAGTTTTATTCTTAGCTTTTTTGAGGAACCTCCATACTGTTTTCCAGAGTGCCTGCATTCCCACCAACAATGCAAGAGGGTTCCCTTCTCTCCGCATATTCACCAGTACCTGTTGTTTTTGTGTTGTTTATTTTAGCCATTCCGACAGGTGTGAGGTGATACCGCATCATGGTTTTGATTTGTATTTCCCTGATGATGAGCGATGTTGAGCATCTCTGCATGGGTCTGTTGGACATCTGGATATCTTCTTTGGAAAAGTGTCTATTCATGTCTTCTGCCCATTTCTTTACTGGGTTGTTTGTGTTTTTGGGTATTGAGTTCTATAAATTCTTTGTAGATTTCAGATACTAACCCTTTATCAGGTATGTCATTTGCAAATATCTTCTCCTATCCCATAGGCTGCCTTTTAGTTTTGTTGATTGTTTCCTTTACTGTGCAGAAGCCCTTTATCTTGATGAAGTCCCAATAGTTCATGTTTGCTTTGTTTCCCTTACCTTCAGTGACTTCAACACGGTGTGTAAATGGCTCACCGTTGCATCCCCAGTGCCTAGGAGGGGTCTGGCACATCATAGGCCCTTGGCAAAAATTTATTGAGTGTATGGTCTCATTGGATCCTCATACAACACTATGAGACCGGTGGGACAGGAATCAGAATTTCTAGTTACAGATGAGGAACCTGAGATTCAGAGGGGCCAAGTGGTTTATTCAAGGTCATACAGAACACGGCCACTGCATCGGGATGCCTGCTCTGTAAAACGGGTTAGTTCTCCATCATCCTCCGTTACATAGCTCTTCCTCTAGCTTTGTAACACAAATAACATATTTCAGTTTCTTTTGTTGTTGTTAAATCATCTTCTGAGGCCTAACTTGGAGATGTTTATTTCCATTATGAGATATTTTGGACTGGGCTTTGAAAGGGAAAGGGCCAGAAGGCTGTGCTTTCAGAGAAAAGGGTGTAGGGTGGGGGGAGAAAGCTCACTGGGGAGATTTATGTCAAAGAATTACAGCAAACTGTCATTCTGTCTGAGTAAGCATGGCGAGAAACAGGAAAGGGGAAAACAGGATACCGTGGTAGCACGCGGACTTCATGGAGTGTCAGATGAACAGATGGGCCGAAGCTGTCCTGGGAACTGTCAAAGGAATAAGCTTGAGGAGGAGGCTTTGGAGAAATCCCTACACAAGTGCAGGTGACCTGGGCTGGAGACACACGCGTCTTGTAGATCAGAAAGGATTCTTAGTGAAGTACACAAAGGGAAAGCAGCGGCATCTTCTGTCTCAGCCATGACTATACAGTCAGTCTAGATTCGGGTCTGAAGGAAGTAGGGTTCCGGGGATTGGAGGGTGGACACATTTATTGAGACATGCATTTCACTTAAAGGTTAGATTTACATTGTTTTAATTTTAAGAACCCAAAACAGCTAAGTGTATGCTTTTAAACTCTAATCACATTTACTGGGGAAAGAATTTTTAAAGGCCCGGAGGACCCCCAAAACGACGGGGGCGAAATGAACAATGGTGTCGGAGGGCAAACAGGGACACATGAGCCAAAAATAGGAAAAGGCAAGCTCTTGTTGAATATTTCTTTTTGGTTGAAAAAGTGTTGAGTATTTCAAATAAGGCTTGCAGAATACTGACGAATTGGTTTCCGCAAATAAAAACAACTCTGAGTTTTGATGATAAACTCATTTTGAAAAGATGACATTAAAAAAAAAGAAAAGAAAAGCATTGCACAGATTCTGTGAGTGGTCGTAGGGAACACATTTATTAAAAGCGAACGGAGAGGCGGATCTGTCAGGAGATATAAACTGAGTGAATGAGGACACAGACCTCAGCAGAGGCTTTGAGAAATGTACTTGGAGTTGCCGCTTTGGGAAGCATGGCACAGAAATTTACCAAGGCCCTCCAGCAACAAAACCCCCAGATGCTGGATGAATTACATACATACTGGGTTGCAGACTTCAAGTGCGTTGCTGAACTTGCTGGAGAACGAGGGAAATGTACAAGCTGCCCGTTGTTCCCGTATGTAGAGCAGGGTGTGGGGGGTGGCCTGTGCCAGTTAGTAAGCTACTCTTTCTTCATTCTCGAGCCACACCTCTCGATTCTGCTGCGCGGTGTGCGCACAGGGTCTCCGCAGCCCCGGTTTCTCCCCAGCCAGCTGGCTCTCCACCGTCTGTCAGTGGCACTAAAAAGAGACTAAGGCTGAAGCCGGGGAAAGGGTTTGCCGCCTCCTGTTGGCTCACTGTTTTGTTAGTGTCACCCTTGCAACATTTCTTCACCCCAGGGGTGGCAGCTGATCGGTCACAGTTGGCTTCAGTGTCCGATTTTTCCCCGGTCCCCTGGAATGAGTCTCCCTGTCCTGTGTCGGGCATGCCAGCGCCACCCGACAGCACTGCTGCTGAGTCTGAGTCCCTGAGGTCCGCAGGGCTCTCCTTCAGTCTCCTGCCCAACTCAGTCTTGTCTGTGATCTGTGAGCCGTGCCGGGGTGAGGGCTGCCTTCTAAAGTTACTCTCTATTATGTCTGCATCCCCACTGTGCTTGCTAGTCAAAGCCAATTCCCTATATTAAATTATTTATTACAACAACTGATGTGGTTTCTCATATCCGACTGGACTGTGATGAAACAGGTCTAAAATGATTCGCTATGCTGGCAGCCACTCTGGAAATCACTATGGAGGTTCCTCGAAAAATTAAAAGTAGAGCTACCCTGGCACCCAGCAATTGCACTACTAGGTATTTATCCAAAGGATACAAAAATGCTGATTCGAAGGGGCACATGTACCCCAATGTTTACAGCAGTGCTATCAACAATATCGACAAAGTATAGAAGGAGCCCAAAGGTCCATTGACTGATGTCCACCTGGGTGGCTCAGTCAGCTAAGTGTCTAACTCTTTTTTTTTTTTTTACTAGTTACAGAATTTTTATTTTATTTTATTTTTTTAACTTTATAGTTTATTGTCAGGTTGGTTTCCATATAACACCCAGTGCTCTTCCTCACAAGTGACCTCCACCATGACCATCACCCCCATTCCCCTTTGATTTCGACTCAGGTCATGATCTCACGGTTCATGAGTTCAGGCCTCACACTGAGAGCGCAGAGCCTACTTGTGATTCTCTCTCTTTCTCTCTCTCTCTCTCTCAAAAAAGAAGATGTGGTATATGTACACACTGGAATATTACTGGGCAATCAAAAAGAATAAAATCTTGCCATTTGCAACAATGTGGATGGAACTAGAGTGTATTATGTTAAGTGAAATGTCAGAAAAAGCTATAGTGTGATTTCACTCATATGTGGAATTTAAGAAACAAAACAGATGAACACAGGGGAAGGGAAGGAAAAAATAAGATAAAAACAGAGAGGGAGGCAAACTATACGAGAGTCTTAAATACAGAGAACAAACTGAGGGTTGATGGAGGGGAGGTGGGTGGGGAATGGGCTGGATGGGGGATGGGTATTAGAAGGGCACTTGTGATGAGCACTGGGTGTTATATGTAAGTGATGAATCACAGACTTCTACTCCTGACACCAATATTACATTGTATGTTAACTAACTTGAATTTAAATAAAATAAAAAAATGAGTTGCTACAATGTAATATGAATAATATGATTAACATCAAGCTTTTAATCCAATACTGAGAGGGGCACCTGGGTGGTTCAGTCAGTTGAGCATCCCACTTCGGCTCAGGTCATGATCTCACCACTCGTGGGTTGGAGCCCGCATCGGGCTCTGTGCTGACAGCTCAGAGCCTGGAGCCTGCTTCGGATTCTGTGTCTCCTCCTCTCTCTGCCCCTCCCATGCTCATGCTCTGTCTCTCTCTGTTTCTCAATAATAAGTAAAAAAATGTTAACAAAAAAAATAAAAAAAAAATTAATCCAATACTGAGAGATGCCCTGAGAAAGAAAGGTGACCTGAAGCTAGAAATTTTTGTAAACCCGCTGATCGCTTCCAGGCAAACAAGCAATGTTGTTTGCTAGTGAGAGACTTGATGCTTACAGAATGCTTTTAGCAGGATGTACCTGGGCCTCCGGGATTGCTTTTAGCAACAGCACAGCAAACAACCCCCACCCCTTGGAATCTGTGATTTATGGGCACAGCTCCCTGGAAAGTGTCACACAAGCTATGTCGCCATCTGAGGGGGGATGTGCCGTGACTGAACGTCGTCCTTCTGTGTAAGTGATGGAGCTGCGGGTAGTTTTCAGAGACCTCAGGTGCCAGTGTGGGCGCGTGTGTCCTGGCCCAGACCTCCATGCTTGATTTGTGCTCAGCAATTTTGCACGTGCTTGACATTTTTAGTAACCTTGATGCTGGGTGAGAGCTTCCATTTAGTTAAGCCTGATTTGACAGTTGGTCCTTTGTGTTCTTACAGAAGGAATTTCTCAGAATGTTGCTGGGGCTTTGTCAAAATATGATGAAGATGTGTAATACAGGTCTTAGAGGATCCAAGGGATGTGAGCAGTAAAGGGTGCCTCCAGAGCAGTGGTTAGAGGACCCCAGGATGAGAGGGCAGCCAGTGCACACTAGGGAAGTGTAACTCGAAAGACTGTTAGAGAGCTGTTTTTGCAAGATACCTTCTGGCTTCAGATTGGGAGAGCTTGGCCAGATTTCTTTGTATGCTTGGCTTGCCTGGATCTCACACGACTACAGCCCTTGATTTCCCCTCCATACCCTAAATATGACAGGCAAAACATCAAAACTTGTGGAAGAATATCTATTTGATCTCGAATCTCAGGACAACAAGAGCTAACTGCAAAATGAAATCTATATTCAGTTACATTAAAATTAAAAACCATTCACCAAAAATACCACAAAGAAAGTGAAAAGATAAAGCACACAATGTGTGTGTGTGTGTGTGTGTGTGTTTGAGGGTGTGGTATTTGTGACACATATACACAAAGATTATTGCCCCCAATACTACAGCTATATATTTATATTAAAAAAATTTTTTTAATGTTCATTTATTTTTGAGAGATCGAGACAGAGCATGAGTAGAGGAAGGGCAGAGAGAGAGAGAGAGAGAGAGAGAGAGGAAGATGCAGAATCTGAAGCAGGCTCCAGGCTCTGAGCTGTCAGAACAGAGCCCGACTTGGGGCTCAAACTCATGAGCCGTGAGATCATGACCTGAGCCAAAGCTGGATGCTCAACCGACTGAGCTACCCAGGCATCCTATGTTTGTACCTTTATATAAAAATATATAAAGAACCCTCACAAATCAATAAGAAAAACACAAAGAACCGAATGGGAAGATGAACAAAAGACATGAACAGGCATTTCACAGAAGAGGAAATGAGATGGAAAATAAACACATGAACAATAGTCCTCCTTCTTGAAACCAGTGCAAATAAAAACCACGGTGAGATATTTTACCTCCACCAAATAGGTAAAAATCAAGAAGTCCTCAACCAAAATGTCAAGAGGTGTACAGGTGGCTGGAAGACGAGGTGGTAAACACGTTTGGGAAACACTTTGGCTTTACCTCCCAAAGTTGAGAATATGCTTACTTTAGAGATCAGCAGTTGTGCCCCTGGGGCAGAAAGCTGGGTGTGTCTTGGTGTGGAAAATGGGGATATATTAATCTTCTAGCCGTCAATGTGTCTGCCCTGTCTGTCTGTCTGTCTCTGGTTTGCAGGCTGATAGTCTCCCCAGGCAGCAACCAGCCTCGTTCTTCTTACTTCAGAATTCTGCCTCTGCTATAAATATAATTTTCTATGTGTACAATGATATTAATAACTTTGGGAAGGTCTGCCCACAAAATAGTTATAGAATACGCATAGAAGCATTGTTTATCCTGGGAAGAACACAAAGCCCAGTAACAGGCAACAAAATGGCTTTCGTGTGTTGTGATACAGTCTTTCACTGGGATAGTACACGGTGAAAAAGAACGCACCGGAGCCACACCCATTACCAGAGATGATTTTTAAAATGCAGCGTGAAAGAAAATAGTCGGTCTCAAATGATCCTTAAAGTATGATTCTATTAGGGCGCCTGAGTGGCTCAGTTAAGCGTTCTACTTCAGCTCAGGTCATGATCTCATGGTTTGTGGGTTCGAGCCCCGCATCAGGCTCTGTGCTGACAGCTCAGAGCCTGGAGCCTGCTGCAGATTCTGTGTCTTCCTGTCTCTCTGCCTCTCCCCTGCTGATGCGCTGTCTCTCTCTCCCTCTCAAAAATAAATAAACATTAAGTATTTAAAAAAATATGATTCTATTTATGTAAAGTGTAAAAGTGTTCAAAACTTAAAATGCGGTTTAGGGTTATATATATATGTAGTAAAATGATAAACTTGTATTTATAATGGTGGACATGCTGGAAGCTTCCAAGGTGTTGGTATTTATTATTCTGTGTCTCAAGCTGAAGAGTGGGTAAATGGGAATTTAAAAACAATTCTGGGGCGCCTGGGTGGCTCAGTCAGTTAAGCATACAACTCTTGATTTTGGCTCAAGTCATGATCTCACGGTTCGTCAGATCCAGCCCTGGGTGGGGCTCTGCACTGAGTGTGGAGCCTGCTTAAGATTCTCTCTCTCCCTCTCTCTGTCCCTCCTCCGCTTGCACACATTCTCTCTCTTTTGAAAAAAAATAATAAACCCATTCATGGGGTGCCTGGGTGGCTCAGTCGATTGAGTGTCTGACCTTGGCTCAGGTCATGGTCTCGCAGTGCGTGAGTTCGAGCCCCACATTGGGCTCATTGCCGTCAGCATGGGGTTTGCTTTGGATCCTCTGTCCCCCTCTCTCTGCCCCTCCCTGCTGTACTTTCTCTCTCTCTCTCAAAAATAAGCAAACGTTAAAAAAATTTTTAAAAAGAAACTCATTCTTTATATCCTATGTATGTATATACATTATGTATATGTACACATGTATACATTATATATATAATCTTATGTGTATATACCTATATCCATACTTACATATTATATGTATTATCTTATATATGATATTCTTATTAGCTACTTGTGTATATCATATGTATGTACATATATTTTATATATGTGTATATAAACGCTCTTTATCCTTTTGAAGAACTATTCCATAAAGGTATATAATGTTTTTAAGAGTATAAAAATGTAGATATTAAAATCTCATTTTTGTAAAAAATCTGTCTACCTATTTCATTAATTCAAAGGCATGTTTTGCCTCCCATGTTTTAACACCTCTGGAATTAGAAAGTATCTTTCTTTTTCACGTTTATTTATTTATTTTGAGAGAGAGAAACAGAGAAAGACAGAAAGAGAATCCCAAGCAGGCTCCACACTATCAGTGCAGAACCCGACGTGAGGCTCGATCTCACAAACTGTGAGATCATGGCCTGAGCAGAAATCAAGAGTCAGATGCTTACCTGATTGAGCCACCCAGGCGCTCAATCTTAGGTATTTTAAGAAAGTATCTTAAAATTGCTAAGGAACACGTGGCAGTTAGGCTAAAGTCATTGTCATGTGTGTTCTTGTGTCTATCGATATTGCTGTCAATTATGTGCATCACTGATTCTGTGTGCTTTGATTTTAAACACCATTTAAAGTGTCTTTTAAATGATTACATTATGATTTGGCATCAAAACAGCGGTACTGTGTATTCAGAAAGACCCAGGAACCTGGCAGCAAGAAATACCTTATATATCAGGGAGGCAGATACTGTGTTGGAGGAAAAATATCTGTGATTTCATCTTTTCTTGCAAAGTAACAACAAGTTCCGTCTGAGATCTAAGAAAGGAAGACACCCAGAGTAGGTGAGGCTGTTGCATTTCGTTCCTGAGCTACGTGCAGAGGATTATCTGGTGCATTCCCAGGCACACAGCTCACGGCAGGAGGGAATCATCAAATCCCTTTCATTTCAAAGCAACAACAGCAAGCGGATATGATGGACTCATGCCTCTGGTGAGACTATGATTAGTGTCATAGTCTTAGTTTTTTCTTCGTTAGGAGTATATAAAGTAATGATGCATTTCATAGTCCACAGCATCTTAGATTTTATGAACTGGGGTATATGAGTTTTGTATATATGTAAATAGAAAAGTCTGAAGGAATTGTGCATCAAAGTAATAACATGTCTGACTTGTGGGCTTACAAGTGTTTTTTCTTCCATCTTTGCCTCCTGTTTTTTTTTTTTTTTTAATGTTTATTTTGGAGAGGGAGAGGGAAAGGCAGAGGGAGAGGGAGGGAGGGAGAGAGAGAGAGAGAGAGAGAGAGAGAGAAAGTGGAAGTGGAAAGGGGCAGAGGGCGAGAATCCCAAGCAGGCTCTGCTCGAGGGGCTCAATCCCACAAACTGTGAGATCACGACCTGAGCTGAAATTAAGAGTTGGAGGCTTAACCGACTGAGCCGCCTAGGCACCCCTGCCTCGTTTTTTTTTTTCTACAACCAAGACACTACTTTTAGAATAAAAATCTTATGATTTAACAAAATTCAGATTTTCTGTCATTTGTTAAAAAAGGTCAAGCATACAACTAAGAGGGAGTGAGGATGCTGTAACCTACGTGCGCCCGCAGGTCACCTGGCTCCGGCCACGGCAGACACTGTTGAGGCCACGGTCGTGGATGCTGACAAGGCTCACGACATCTCGGTTCCAGTCTAGCCGCGCATAATGTGTGTGCCCTTGGAAGTGAGTTATACAACCTCTCTGAGCGTCGCCTCTCCTTGCTACAGAACGGGGGCTGCTAAGAGCCGAGTGAAGAGTTTTCAAAGTTTTGTGCAACATCAGTTTCCACGGATGTCAAATTACATTTCTGTGTGTGCAGGTGTGTGTGTGTATGCGCACATGTGCACGTATGTGTCTGTGCTGGGGTGAGGAAACGGGTTTTAGGTTTAGTAACTTCGGAAAATTCTGAGTTAAATAAAGCTAACCTGTTTTCTTGGAAATTTGTGTGCATTGCTGATGTGTCCAGTGAACTTTCCAGAAGGGCTGGTGTGAGGAAGCCTCTCCTAGAACTAGTCCTTTGTGTGATGTGGAGCTATTTAGAGTTATTATTTGTCTGGATCTCCTCCAGGAACTTTCTGGAAGGTTGGTTTGGTGGTTAAAAAATGGCACCCATCATGGCCTCCAGTTCTCCGTGCTCCTCAGTTTCCAGAATGCTCTCTTCTTTGGGTTCTAACCTTGTTTAAAACTGTTTTGTATTTAAAAGAAAACGAATAATGAATCCTCCTCTCGTCTGTCAGGAGTTAGTCCTTCATCTGGCTTCCCTCTTCCCCCTGCCGTGTCCTGTGCTTGGACAGTCTCTGTGAAGCACAGCTGTTTCATGAGGATGTCACCCCTCAACACCTGGGTTCAGACTCGCATCCCTGGTGCCAGGCCTGGTGCGGGACCTCGTCAGATAGGTGTTCCCCAGCACGGCGGCTTCGGTGGGAAGACAGGTTCTAGAACGATTTCCTTCCCCTGGGAGAAGCTCTGTCAGTGGATAGTGAAGAACGCCTTGTTCTTGATTTCATCATACGAGGATGGCTAAGCAGTAACGTGGGGAAATGGAAAGTGCTCTTGCACATAGGATGAATAGAAGACACAAAGATCACAGAAAGAAAGCACACCTTTCAGCCTTTTTGAGTTCGAATCCTCAAACCTCAGTCTCAAACCAGTTAGGGTGACGAGTTGCTCGATGCCTGGGCTCCACTGGACAGTCCTGAGGTCGGGGGGGCCTGCTGTTGAATTCCATCAGTGCCCCCTCCCGCAGGGCCTGGCGCGGAGAACCCTGACCTGGGGTGTAGGAGATGTGAGTCCCAACTTTGCCACCAAGCCACCGTGAGATCTTGCCGGAAAGAGGAGTGATGCTAGGTGGCCATTCCAAATTGGGGTGCCTAGGGCAAGCCATCGTTAGTAGGTTCTCGTCTTTAAAAAGTCTAGGTGGTGGTGGCGGTGGTCATGGGGTGCAATGTGCAGAGAGGCCTGAAGCAGGGAAGGAAGGGCTGTGTCGTGCCCGACCAGCTTCAGCTTCAGCGGAAGAGAATTAGCCACATCACTTGCCATCAGCGGGTTTTTCTGCCCCTTCAGGAAGTCTCACTGGCTTATTCCAGCCCCGCCTCAGCTCCGCAACGTGCTGTTGTTCAGGTTGCCTGTGGAGGGGCAGAGAGGCGGTGGGGCCAGTGGCAACTGAGCGGAGACCAGGGACTGGCAAACACGGAGACGGGCTGGGCGTGCGTCTCGTCGGGTCTCCGAGGGAAGCTTCAGGCACTTGGCACAGACACTTCTGTGGAGGCGAGGACTGTCCCTGCCTGCGGAGCCCTCAGCGTTCCCCACCTCCTTCCTTCTACTAAACACCAGCAGGGCCGAGTTGCCGTGATGACCGAGAGCTGCTCCCTGTAGTTCCAGGGCCCTACGGGATGTGCCCCCCACCCCCGGCTTTATTCCATATTCCAGTGGCGATGTGTAGCTCCAACTTTATAAAGAGGCAGCATTTCCTCAGAATCCAATGACTTTGTCGCCGCAAGGCCGTGCCCAGAGCAGCCACAACCGAAACGCGTCCGCAGGTTTCACACTGAGAATACAGGTGACAGATCTAAACCCACATCGCAGAGACTGTGGGTCAAGGACTTTGGGGCCTTGGAACCGACTCTGGCTTCTTCCCTTGACTAACTGTAAGAAAAATCACTTTCGATTTCTGAGCTTTGCTTAAATTCACCCATTTAAATGAAAATGAGTAACTCTCTTGTTCCTGGTCTCAAAGGTCCCTTCCAGACTCCTATTTGGAAGTGAAAATGGAACAATATCTCCAAGACCAAGTATTTGGAAAGGAGTGGTTTTCACAAGAAGAAAATTTAAAATACGGAAAAAAAAAATCTTACCGCTCAAATTTTGGAAACATTTTATAATTTATATATAAAATCTGGTAAGAAACCATGTAAAATGACAGAAATATCCACCTTACATTAAGAGTCAAAAAAATTCACACACACTGAATGTAAATTTTAATTATAAAACAATATGAACAAAACATTTTAAAATAATCTCAATTATTTGGCAACTCATCACATCCATTGCTAGAGACAAATTTGATCTTAAGAAAAATTTAATCTTATGAAAAACTTAGGTTGGACAGTTTGTTCGTATGGGAGTTAAAACATGTTTAAAAAAGAATCTGGCGATAAAACCAGTTTCTATCTTGAAATCATTGTGTATAAAACAACATAAAATCCTGAAGCTCGATAGACAGGAGCGACCTAATCTCAATGCATTTCTCGTCACTGAAAAGGACAAAATGGAAAGAAAATGGGTAGAAGCCTCGGAATAGCACAGAGGGGAGGAACGAACACCGACAGGTTTTCTCGCTGCAGGTGACGGGATGGAGGGCCTCGCACACCAGTGGGGCTGGAAGGAGAGCCACAGAGGCGAGCATAATCTAAAAACAAGGTACATTCTTAAAAACAGTCACAGCTGTGAACAGAAAAGCAATGCAGACCCTTTCTGGAGCTAAACTACTTTACTGGGATACATGCGAGAAGATTCTGTATTTCCTGCCAGGTCATAGTCAGATAGTTACAAGGCAGGAAGCGTCCTAAAACATCTCTACTAATGACTGCATAGCATTTAAAACCCCCTCCCCACCCTTTTTTTTATAAAAAAAAATAATAAAATAAAATAAACAGATATATAGTAAAGTTCACAGATAAGTTTTCTCTGTAAAATAAATAAAGTGTTCATCGATTAGCATCATACATAGAGTAAAATACAACCTATTTTTACATGTTTATATACTGTACACAGATTACCAGTAGGCAGCCTGGTGTCTGATGAGCTGAAAGGGTTTGCATTAGTGATGTGTCCCATCGGGAAATCCCAATTTCAAATGTTAAAATATACAACTACTTTGTTTTGAGTTCAGATACAAAGTAAACTTATTTTCCTTTATCCGAAATAAATGTACATAATATCTTCTATGAACAGTAGTTTATAAAGCTGTTTAAAACAGAACAAGAAAAAGCTTGCACCTAGGAACTCAGAGCACATGCACGTCCTTTCCCTGGTTAAAACAAAAAGCGTATGGCCCCGAGGCTCATCCCTCTTCTCTCCGCGGTGTCCCCGGCAAGCCAGGGGCGGCGACGGCGGCCAGGATTACCGCTTGGCCTTCTTCGAAGGGGCTTCCTCCACCCTCTGCTGGCCTCTAGTGCGGGCTCCGGGGGGGCTGGCTTCCCTCTTGCGCTTGCTAGAAGGGGAGAGCTGGGCCTTTGATCTGCAGCAAACAAAAGTCAAGGCAGTGGTGAGAACTCAAAGGAACGGGTTCAGTAATTTGGGAGTTCTTAAAAAAGGGAAGGTTTTTGAACTTTAGGGCCAGGAGGAGACAGTCCGGGTCATGTTTTCGCAGGAAGAGGCGGCTCTGGAAGAGAGCAGTGCTAACCGGTCATCTGCGGGCCGCCTCACACAAACGGCCCGAGAGCGGCTCGGAGGCCTGTGCTGGGCCTCCAGCTCCCTCACGCTCTGGGTGCCGGCCTGGGTCCAAGCACCTTCTCCTCTGGGCCCTAGTTCTTCTGTCTACAAAGTGACCCACAGCCAGTCCTCCACACACTGCCCCGAGCTGAGACGGCCAGCGGGAACCCGGCAGGGCTGTGGCCTACGTCTGGGCAAGTGCCTGAGCGTGTTTCACGGGCCAGTATTACAGAGAAGGGCTGGCAATGTGAGGAAAGGCACTGGTGGGGGTGGGGGTGGGGGTGAGGGGCGGTGCATGGGTGGCTCGGTTAAGCATCCGACTTTGGGTCACATCATTATCTCACAGCTGATGGGTTCAAACCCCACGTCGGGCTCTGAGCTGACAGCTCGGAGCCTGGAGCCTGCTTTGGATTCGGTGTCTCCCTCTCTCTCTGCCCCTCCCCTGCTCACGCTCCGTCTGTCTGTCTCTCAAAAATGAATAAACGTTTTAAAAAAATTAAAAATAAAAAAGCATTGGAATTTCAGAAGAGCATTCGGGCCAATCTCCTCGCTCTCCTGTCTGCAGTGACAATGATCTGTTGGAAACCCCAATGAATTGTGTCACTATCCTGTTGATGTTTTATATGTATATATTCTTCTTGCCTACCTGATGCTTTTAGGATAAAGGCATCGAGAATTCACAAAGTCCTTCACCATTAGCCCATGACTTCTATGCTGCCCTGGACCACAGTCCCACCAAAGTCCTGCTGTTTCCAAACATGACATTCCTTTACGTCTTCATGCTTTCACGTGTGAGTTCTTGGAGGATCACCCACACCTCCCATCTAACAAACGCCCTTGATTTTAGGCCCCAGTTCAAAAGCAGCTCCTTCTGGGAAGCCTTCCTCCTCACAGAGCAAGCTGCTCTCGGGAACGCCCATGGCACCTCGTGTCTTCGCCACGGCGCTTACTGTTGTCATCGATCTGCCGGTCTTTCCAACTAGGGGATATGGTCATTATTGTAAAACAACATGTGATCAGACCTCAAGAGAAAATGTCACTGGCATTGCTTCTATTAAATTTCATTCACAAAAACTGTTTTAGTGGTAGCGGTAGAATGTGAGCACTGGTTACACTGCAAAACATAGGTTTAGTGTGGGTGGGGCAAGAAAAGCTAGAAAATGATGTCCACGTCCACTAGGCTGCTTCTCCAGGGCGGCCGCTGGGTCGCATACCTGGTACACAGCTCACGTCTGCACCTGTCCGTGTTCTACCCGGTTAGGAGACCACGAAAACTAAGTCTGCCCGGCATGGACATAAAGGGCTGCACGGAGAGAAGACCGTGTTTGGTTTATCGCTCTTCTGACAGCACAGGGAAATAGACTCAAACGGAGTCAACTACTACTGTGCAGGACGTGGCCTCAGCACACAACGCATGTGCTGGGCACAGCTGTACAGCAGGGCCTGGTAACATCCCACCTCTGGCCGCGTCGGGCAAGCCGCCAGCCACTAGCGGGCACCTATCTGCTGGGCAGCCGGTGCGCGCTGGCACTGTGCCCGACGCTGCGTGGCGGGGAACCGCAGCTCTGGGTCAGAGCGCTTCTTCCTGGCCGGGGGAGCTGGGTGGACCACCCAGGATGTGGTTCTGTGACCGGCGGCATCACCCGGGGGGCTGTCAGGAATGCAGGCTCTCGGGCCCCACCCCAGACCTGCGGAATGGCAATCTTCATCCTAGCGAGAGTCTCTGTGACTGGTCTGCGGTTCCATTTTCAGAAACAGGGACCAGACTCTCCGGAGGTTCATCCCCTCCCTGATAAGATAAGGATAAATATTACATTCCACATATTGTGGATGAAATGGGAGAATGCATGTGAAAAGGGGCCTGGCCCCTCAGTCCGCTTCCCTCTCTGGGACATGGGGATGACAGCACATAAACACGTCACCTGCATGCTGTGAAGATCAAACTGTTGTAAGAGAGGTCACAATGGCTTTTGTACAGCGTGAGGAGTCTCTTATCTCTTGGGGCAATGACGGATGGAAACCGACACGTCCCGCATCTTGACGAAGCAGCTTAGGTCCAGAGGGGGCCGCACCGCCCTCCTCCGCACAGGCCAGAGAAGACGCCGAAGCAGTGGGGCCTCCTGGGGAGGGAGCGTCAGGACGGCAGCGCCTGGCTCACTGGGGGCTGGTGGCAACTGCGGCGGCGCTCGTGACCCAGCACAAGCCAAGGCCAAAAAGGAGGCCTCGGTGCAGCCTGGGGGAGGGGCAGGACGAATGGGGCTGTTCTGCTGCTCTGTTACCCCGTCGCCTTGCCAACGGTCCGGCTTAAACAGAAAGGGTTCTGGGCTGTGACGCGCCGGTTTAGCCACGTACTCAGACCTGCGGCCACTTGGGAAGACACACGCCCCACCCTCGGCCCTGGTGGACAGGAGCCGGCAGGCAAGGCTCACGAGGGTCAAGGGCAAGTTTGTGCAGGAGGGCCGTGAAGCTGGGGCTGCCATTCCTTCCGCAGCCACTCCAATTCCCTTTGGAGGAGGTTTCCATTTGGGAAACCGATGATCCCAAAAGACAGATCTTAAAGGAACTTGGGAAGAAAACATTACTGTATCAAAAATAGGCTCAGGGGATTAAAAATGACTTGGAGTGTAACCAGGGACTTACCTTCCTAATGGGGGAGATTTACTAACTTTTTCGCTGGCAGATAACTTCTCTTTTGCTAATTTTTGGCGATTTCTAGAAGAAACTGTCTCTGGGCTGCCATGTTTGGATGCTGCAGGTGCCGATGGCTTGCTAGGATGCTTTCTGAAACAGATTACAGAAACACTGGGCAGTGGTACCCTCAACGCTCCAGCCCCGGGCCCGTCCCCAAAGGACGAGGCTCCTCGTGGGCGACTCAGAGAACGGGGGCTCAAAGCAGAAAATGGTTTTCTGGACCGATGGTAAAAAGTGGATCTGATGTCGCCTATCACGAACTGCCTGCACGACTCTGTCTGCTTTTACTGTGCGGGGGATTTTTCTCATGTTCAGAGGAAGAGGAGTCTGTGATATAATAAAACACACACTGGCTGACAAGACGGCCATCTCCACAGTGCTCACCGCGGGAGAATAAGGGCCCAGAGCCACGGAAGTACAAGTCACAGGGCTGACTGATGAGGCCCTGAGGCTGGGCCAAGGGCCGGTCTGCAAAGGTAACTGGGGATGGAAGGGCCGGCTGGCCAGGAACTCGGGAGACAAAGCAGGCGGGAGCCGGTGCACGGCCCCACTGGAGAACGGAGCCCGGGGGGTCCCTGCGAGCTGAGGTGGGGCGTCCTCTTCCGGGTTGCTTAGCTCACACTTGGTGCAGAACACGTGCACAGAGCAAGCGCTCCAGAGAACACACAGATTACAGAGAGCACGCGGATGACGACAGGGCTCTAAGTAAGACCTGGAATTGTGCACAAGTGTTAGGGCAACGCTGGAGAGAAGCCCCCAGAGCAGGGCCGGAGCAAGCGCAGCCACCCCTGCGGTGCACGGGGAAGCGGATGCCGAGGACGGGGTGATCTCCCGCCACCGAGGAGCCCGCGAGCAGGAAGACCTTCCCAGAGGAGCTGCGGGCGCAGCGAGTGAGGCGCTAACCCCTGGAGACCCCAGCCAACCCCAAGATTCTGGAACTAAAAAGAGCCAGAGCCCTGGAACCAATCAACCGCTGCCAAGGAATCTAAACTAAGAGAAGAGAATCCGTTAAGGCACATTGAGGAGGAGCACTGACGGTCTAGGTGATTACAGAATCAGCGGTCAGGTCAGCTGTGTTCCCAGAGAATGAATTCTCACCACGTGACGGCTACCTGTGGACACTCACTCGGAGACGGGAGAAGGCCC